>LR999964.1:85338047-85823844 GCA_905220375.1 Tachina fera | reverse complement strand
ACATGACATTCCATCTAATTCGGAAATAGGTTATATATATGAAGTTGACCTAGTTTACCATTTTGATTGTCATGATCGCAACAATGACTTACCATTTTGTGCTGAAAACAAAATAATTGGCGGAAGTAAGCATGAAAAATTAGTAGCTGATCTTTCAAATAAAAAGAGGTATATAATACATTATAAAACCTTGGAACAATGTTTGAGTAATGGTGTAGTTTTGGAGAAAGTTTACCGCATTCTTCAATTCAAACAAAGACCATGGTTGAAATCATATATTGATTTAAATACACAGTATAGAGCCAGAGCTAATAATTCATTCGAAAAAGACTTTTTCAAATTATTAAATAATGCTGTGTATGGCAAAACCATGGAAAATGTTGACAAGCGGAAAGATGTACTCTTACGTAGTGAATGGAGTCGTACTAATCGCAACCATTTAGGTATAGGAGAACTGATATCCAAACCGAATTTTCATAGCATATCACAATTTACAGACTCAATGTGGGCTATACAAATGAATAAAACTGTAACATATTATAATAAGCCCATTTATTTAGGTTTCTACATATTAGAACTATCAAAGTGGAAAATGTATGATTTCCACTATAGCTACATGAAACCGAAATATGAAGAGAAAGTAAATTTGAACTATATGGATACAGACTTCTTTATCTATTCTATTCAAACAGATGATTTCTATAGTGACATAAGGGATGACTTGAAAGATCGTTTTGACACTTCGTCATACGCAGAAAATAATCCTTTTTATTTCCCGCTCTTAAATAAGAAGGTATTGGGTATGATGAAGGATGAAACAGAGGGGAAGTTTATAACCGAATTTGTTGGACTAGCACCAAAAGTTTATTCATACACTACTGAAGGTGGTGAAAATGTTAATAAGGCAAGGGGGTTAAGAAGTGCATTGTAAATAATTATACTCTAGATGTATATAAAAATGTTTTATTTACAAAACAAGAAATTACAATATGTATGCAAACATTTACGTCAAAATTACATACTATTTTAACCAGAGAAACAAATAAAGTAGCCTTAAGTTGTAAAGATACAAAACGTAGAATAAGTAATAATAATATTAACACATATGCGTGGCACCATTACGAATTAGAAAGCGGTAATGGTGATGTAGATTTAGATTTGTTAATAAAAGAAATAGAAAGGAGTAACGCAAATTCAAATGTTTTGAATTTATTATCATTTTCCAAAACTAATATTATAAATCTGGGCCTCTCTCTATTCAGTGATAACTTTACATTCCAATTGTGATTCCTCCCACCAACAAAAGTGGGATTGAAATAACAATCCCAGCTGCGAAATGCAATATGTAAAGAATATATTTAATAATCTTCATTATTTGTAATTTCTTAGAATCTGAAAGTTGAACGTGTGGAATTCTCCATGTTATGTTCGTAATTGATAAACTTAGAACTGCATTTGCATCTGTTGAACAATATGCATTTGCGTCACTTGAACTCCGTAGTAGAATAAGTTCATGTTTACTATTCAGTATAATTTTATTGAAATCTTCAGCAAATCCCATTAGTAATTTTAAAGGTATGCAAAAATTGAATTTAGATATAGCTAGTTCCTCTGAAACCATCCAGCATTTCTCATGATATTGCTTTCAAATTGAGTAGTATGAATGTGAGGCTTTCGGACCACGGATCCCATACATTTTTGGGATCATGTCTACGCTACAGTCGGTATTTTAGTTTCATCGATCGGTACGCTACACAAAGAGAGTGTAGTGTTGTTTCCATCCCTGGAAAAAGTGTATTTCTTGGCGCGTTAAGATTTGTGGTTTTTATATTTTAATAATATTTCTTGGCGCGTTAAGATTTGTGGTTTTATAATTTCTTTGTATTCGCTTCGTCCGTGGGTGGTCAAGTTAATTGTTTGTTTTTTTCATTGATATATATGAATGTGTTTGAAACAGTTGATTTAATTAAGTTGTTTGAATACAAAAGCTTGACCCTAATCATACACAACAAAGTTGATTAGAAATAAGAATCAAAACAATACTATTTATGTATAAATGTATATTTTATTTATTAATTTGTTTGAAAATTTTATAATATAATAAAAAATAGTAAAAAAATAAATCTCATATTGAAGTATATATATATATATATATATATATATATATATATATATATATATATATATATGTATGCATAGAGGATAGTAAGGCGGCTTTTTGTTTACAAGTTAAATAGTTTGACGGCTTTTGCATGCTTTGGGGGCGGCCTCAATACTAAGTACAAATATACTGAATACTTTAGGGTACCCTTACTTTAAGGTCCTTTTTTTCGAATTTTTTTTATTTTTGAAAATGATATTACCTTGTTATATAACTCATAATTACTTACTTAGAGAGCTATAAACTCACTGTATGTATAAAAAAATTAAGTTTAAAATTAAACTTTCGTTTATTTGTGATGCCACACTAAACATCTTGAATCCCATTTTTTTCTCGGATAAAACAATCATTACCGGCGTCAGTACTAAATTTTATTGTCGGCATTGGTATGTTTATCGTGTCATCAACAGCTGAGCTTAGTAATAAACAAATCAAAAGCACAAATAAAACTTTTTTATGATAATTTAGAAACTAATTAAAGAAATATTGTTTTGTAGATTTTAAATAGAGGCAATTTTTAGTTAAACTTCATTGTCTTTATGTATGTTTGCTTGCAAATGTTTATGTGAGCACATAAAAGATGTTGTGTGTCATCCGGCCTTTGAATTTAGCTTAGTGAATCTCCAAATGGAAAAAAATGTGTACGTAAGATAAAACTGAAATAAAAGCAAACAATTAGTTTTAAAAACAGTGGATATATAGCTTAAGCGGCGGTGTATCGGGAGGCACAATAAAGAAGAAAGTTTTGCTCTCGACCCAAGGCGGGCTATGGAACCTATCATAGCTTCGTGAAGCCGGTTTTGGTTACACTACGGAGAAAATTTTCGCTCGCGCAGCCGGTTTTTGGTTACGCCTTAGAGGAGAAAATATTTTTGCCCTGCTGAGAACCAGTATCAAAAACTTCAAAAAGAAAAATGTATTTTTAAGAAAATAAAGTGAAAATTTTTGGCTAATTCCAATTTGAGTGATTTTAAAATGTTTTATAAGGTTTTTGAACACTATGTAAACCATATTCATCAGTTTTAATGGCATTCTGAGGAATGTATAAATAAAATAATATAAAATTTTTCATAATAAAAAAGTAATGAAAAAAAGTAAAAAGTGCTCAGGCCGACATAAGCTACATATATAGAATTGATTTTCATACTCAGAAGTATCATTATTGAAACTCATTTCTAAGATTGTTTGCCGTAATAATAAAAATTTCTGAAAAACTATTCGAAAACTTGCAAACGATCTTATTAACCGGTGTAATATGACTTAGGAGATACCTTGTCCCTATCGCCACTGTTCAACTTCAAAGTTATTTGTAAGATGTCTCAATAAAGCTTTGAATATTTTATTCTAACTATTATAATACTAAACAAAATTCCGCTACATACCTCGATGAATCATTTTAAACTTGTTTTTATATGTAAAGACTTTTGTTAATAACCAAATCTGATGGAAACATCTTATTTCCTGTTCCTAAAACTATTCACTCAGATGTTTTAGTTTGCTGTGCAAAGAAAGTCAGTAGAAAATTCAATTATACATTGAAAACTAAAAGTAAAAAAGAAAATACTAGTTTCCTGAGATTTCAATTTACTGAAATTGAATCACTTTCGAAAGGAATATTCTGTATCATTGCTATATACTACTTTTGAATAACGTAGAAAAAATACTTCCGAACAATACCTTTAAAAAAACTCTTCAAAAAATTTACCTGCAGCAAATTTCTTCAAAAAATCGTATTTAAAATAAATGAATCCTTTATTCTTAATATACATACATGTGTATATCGTCACTTTAAATGCAAACGGACGTAACTACACAAAAATTCAAAATCGAGTTTTTGATTGATTATGGTACATTTGATCAAACTACATGTTCACGGAAATATTTAGACCTCTGCGATCAAAAATGACGACTTTATTAAAGAAATTGAAACGGAAGTAGTTACGAATGCATCTATTTTTTATTGTAAAATAACGTAACTAACATAAAAACTTAAATATATGTATGTAAAATGGAAATAAATGGCTAAAAACATACAAGAATCCATACTACAAGTAAGTTTCGCAGCAAATGTTCAAGAACACTTTATTATTATTGATTTTGAAACGTTTTTTGTTTCTCCGGTACAAAATATAAAATTGTAGTTACGTCCGTTTGCATTTAAGGTGAAGATATGTTCATACATGTATACCTAAGAGAATAGTCACCTATTTTAAGGACAGAAATTGCGAAAAATTAAAGAAACTCAATTTTAATAATTGCAAAACAATTTTTAATTTATTTTATGTTATATTTTCGAATGTACAAAAAACTTCAGAAATGGAAATTATTATTATATAAATAGTTTTAACTGAGAACTTACACAGAAAAAACATCATTTTGTATTCAACAGAATTCGTAAAACTAAATATCAAAGTTCGTAAAAATTTTTTGGAATGCAAAAGTTTTTTTCTTAATTACAATAATTTTCAATAAATTCATCAAAGCAAGTAAAGAAAATAACAACTCTTACAAGCAGTTTCAAAAACATATTTATTAAAACAAAAACTTATAAAATTTTTTTCTGTGTAAGTCGATTTCAAACTGAAGCATTTACAGATTAAAAAAAAGTATTCAATCAAAAACTTAAATTACTACCAGCTTTTGGAACAGACTTACAAACTTACATATATATGTACATGTCTAGATACATATGTATGTATGTATATGCATTTCAATTTAAGGGCTCTTATTACAACTTCAAGTTACTTAAAAATCAGATTTTATCTGCGGTACATATGTATGTATGTAAAAAGTTTTCCATTATTACAATTTTACTTTGGCCTAGAGATAACTTAAAGGCAAGTTAACAAATTAAATTTTTTATATCAAAAAACTTTACATATGTCTTATAAAATCCTATTTTAACTAATCTTTGATTTGTAATGATGGCACTAAATATGTTTTATTATTGTAAAATTTCTAGAATAAACTATGGTACATAAAAACTTAAAAACATATTGAATAGTAAAAAAACTATTTCAGAATATGTCGCAAATTTTTAAATAACAAATGTGAATTTTTTAATCAAGCAATTCATAAAATGTATAAAATTGTGAGAAAGTCATTAAAATAGGTACCACATTTATAATGATCAAATATGCATATTGTTCGAATTAATGTGAAGAGAAAGACATCATATTTATATTTGCTGCAAGCAATAAGCAAAGAAAAATTTATTAAACTTCTCATTTAAATACGAGTATAAGAAAAGTTTTTTATTTATTTATGGGCAAGTAACTTTATATGCAAAAATGTTTTTTATCTTAAAATTTTAACTTTTAACTACGACTTTTATTTACTTTTATGCTTCCAGCAAGAGCATTTTACATACTTTTTTTAATCTTTTCACATAAATACGAAAAAAAAGCATTTTTGATTATTAAAGAAGTCGCACCTATTTTAGTGAGCACATCTGCATATACTACACATTGGAATGTAGAAAATTCATATATAAAAAAGTTTTTTGTATTTGTATAGCGAAACTGTACAGCAAAATATGTATAATCAGGTGTATATCGGATTCAGAGTGGTGTTTATTTTTGCATACGGCCGATCTAAATGAAAAAAATTAAAATCTTTGAGTATAATTATATGTATGTAATTAAATATCATATGTAGCAATATGTACACATGTAAGTAAAGGTATGTATTTCTATAAAACGTACTTAACTACACATCGAAGGCTTTTGATGCAACTAGATACAGATCTAAAATGTACAAATTTAAACTTCTTTAAATAAACGGTGACGATGTGTCTATGTACATAAGAGCGACTGACAGAAAAAAGTTTTTGTAACCCCCCCCAAATCAAATCAGTCTTTTTTAATGAGGACTCACACAACAATTTAGGGGTCTAGCGATGACCGTTCATGAACTGGGCCGTGTCTAAAAAATTTATATTTTTGTAGGGTTTGCAATTTTTATATTTTCTGCCAACACAACATTAAAAAAAGTACATCAGCTGAAAGATTTTTAAGCCGCTTCCTATGGTGTATTAAACTGCCATTTGTACCATCAGCAATACATTATTCCATAAATACTAGGATGTTTAAAGCGTTTTCATAGCAGGTGCTACTTATATTAAAATAAGTTCTATTATTTTTTAAGGATTATTAGATTTGATTCATTTCAGTCATTGTTAATTTCTTTGTGTTGGTAGTTCTTGCGCGAACTTTTGCGAAAACTATTAACAGAAATAAGTTAACAATGACTCAAATCAAACATTACTTAAAATATCATAGAATTTCTTTTAACATGAGTAGCACCTGCTAAGAAAATCGTATTTATGGAAATGTTTTCTATGGAATAACGCATTGCTGATGGTACTCATGATAAAGTTTAATACTCCATTGGAACCGACCTGAAAAATATTACAGATGTGGTGAACGTGAGTCGCTCTAATGTAGATTTGATATGGCATTGTTTTCTGAAAAAATGCCCTTCACATACATACATAAGTACGTCAGAAAATAAGAAAATTTTTCTCAGAAAAATTGTCTTGGCAAGTCCCTGTTAAGGTTGAGTTATTACCGTAGGAAAAATGATACTAGTGCAAGTCCTGTGATCTAGCTAGCTAGCTAGCTTGAGGTCCCAGTGACTTGCAAAAAAACCTTTTTTTTTGCATACAGAAAACAATAATTTACTACCGCAGATATACACATCTTTTAAGCCAGAGCTAATAGAAATGAAGTTAAGCTACTTCAATATTTTAAATCGTCTTGTTCTAAGCAGTGTGGTTGCCAATAAAGTAACTTTTGTTGTAACCAATGACGATTAGTATCATACATATGTACATAGTTCTACTATATATTTATATGAAAATATCTATAACTGTACATAAAATCATTTCACGTACCACTTTTAGCAACAAGCAGAGCTTCATATTTTCCACCACTACATTTAGCAATGCAAATCTTAGCCGCGGTTTTCTGAACATGTTTTGATTGTAATACGCCAAATTGGTCGTTACTAAATTTTACAAGAGAGAACATTTGTAAAAGCCAAAGTATTCCAAGTTGTATAGATTTTCTAGAATTTAAGAACATTAGAACATTAATAAATAAGAGAAAATGTTTAATAAAAAAATCCACAGCGATAATACCAGAGGTATGGGCTCCAAAGTTTTCAAAGATAGGCCTTATTGTGCATCGATCTCCAACAAGTTTTCTTCGAATGAAAAATTGAGCATTGCACGGAAGATTTCTTACGTATATATAAATACCTTAAAGATCACTCTGGTGGGCCAAAGAATGGCTGTACAGAAAGTTTTTAGTGAATTAATTTCCAATGGGAGCAGATGCTGGAAATATTGTGCGCAATCTGCCTTCTCTATGAATATTTCGGAAGCCAATACGTCGACAAATATAAGCCACCAATTTTTTTAATTAAACTTTTTCTCTTGTAATTTTCTATCAAGTACTCGATTTTTTCCATTTGGAGCCACTGTACTTACTAGATTTTGGAGTTTGTGTAACTGCTCCAGATGGGAAGCAATGAGAGCATGCTATAGAAAATTTAAGATAAGCTTATATACCTCCAAGCTCTTTGAATTGATTGGATTTCTTCTTTTCAATATTCCCTTAACAATTTTTACGCAAACACCACCAAAAATGTACATGTATGTACGTGTACGTCTTAATGCATTCTCGACAAATTTTCAAATGAATGTGAAATGATGCTACCAAGGCACATTTAGTAAAATTTATATTGAACGCTGCTTAAAAAAATATGAACCGTTATATTTTAGGAGAATATGTGTTAACATATGTATATATACATACCTATACACATATTAACATACATATGTATACCCGTGTATGCAGCGTTGCCAGTATGATTTTTTTTATATGTTTTAAGATTTATG
The DNA here is from genome assembly GCA_905220375.1 of Tachina fera. Classification (NCBI taxonomy): domain Eukaryota; kingdom Metazoa; phylum Arthropoda; class Insecta; order Diptera; family Tachinidae; genus Tachina; species Tachina fera. The sequence goes on along the minus strand of LR999964.1, from coordinate 85,815,781 downwards.
TATCTGACTTGATGGGCAGCATGAAAGATCGCCACAAACGAAAACGACCCAAAAAGTTTATAAAATATTCGCAACTTAAAAACTTAAAAATAAAGCACAGAAACTATGTAAAAGCAATCAAAATAAATGAAAAAATGCCAATATATTAAGTTGCAGTTTTTAGTGAGCATTTTTGAGCTCAGCCAAATGTCGGCTCTGCAAAATATCATTAGTAAAAATTAAAACAAGTTATTTCACTTTTTGGCTTAAATTAAGTTTAGTGACATAACTCCAAAATTAATAAAAATTTGGTATCCGATAGAAAATTAAAAAATAAAAAGAAAAACTTAAATAAAAATATTGGCGGCGAGCCTTAGTTTCCGAATTATGGGCCTTTGAAGTTCTAGTATGAAATTGTGGTTATACGTAATATTTTCTCCAACGAATGTCTTCAATATTAGTATCATTTAAAAGCTTTGGAGAATATCTTGCAGGAGAAAATTTTTATTAGGCTGCGCCGTCTCGTAAACACCATGGTGGAGAAAATTTGTAATTTCGGCCGAAGGCCGGCAGTGCAGAAAATCGTTATTAGACAGGACAACTTTTCCAGGCAGAAATTCTCTATTAGGCTGCGCCGTGTAGGGAAACACCATGGTGGAGAAAATTCTCAAGCCAGGCCGAAGGCCGGCAGTACAGAAAATCGGTATTAGACAGGAAAACTTTTCCAGGCAGAAAAGTTTTATTAGCCTGCACCGTGTAGGGAAACACCATGGTGGAGAAAATCCTTAAGCCCGGCCGAAGGCCGAGTGCAGAAAATGGTTATTAAACAGGAAAACTTTGCCAGGCGGAAAATCTTTATTAGGCTGTGCCGTGTAGAGAAACATCAAGGTGAAGAAATTCCTTAAGCCTGGCCGAAGGCTGGCAGTGCAGAAAAACCTTTTTTTATGAATGTAACAAACACACACAGGTGTTAGTAAATACAAACCGAACTCCAGATTTATTGTTTTCTTAGAGTTACTAAAAAGCTTTTAAATTACACCAATATTATTTGTTGGAAAATATACCATGTAATCAGAAATTTGTACTACAATTTCAAAAGCCCATAGCTCGGAAACTAAGCCTCGCCTACAATTTTTTAATTTAATATTTTTTCCTTATTTTTTAATTCTCAATCGGATAGCAAATTTTGAGAGCTGCCCCTTAGCTTGATTTGTGCCAATTCCACCATATAATCACAATTTTATACGAGAACTTAAAAGGCCCATCAGCACAAAAGGGATCATCGTATTGGACCCAAGTGAGCTAAACTCCTAAATTGTTCATTCTTCACTAGCAGCCTGCTAACCTAAAAGGCCCATAACTCGGAAACTAAGGCTCGCCGCCACTTTTTTTATTGAAATTTTTCTTTTTATTTTTTAATTTTCTTTCGGATGCCAAATTTTTATTAATTTTGGAGTTATGTCACAAAACTTAATTTGTTCCCACTTTTTTTAATCAGCTTACAAAGAAAGTTCTAAAAAAATTTCTACATTTTTTGATCCATAACTTCCAAAATATACGTGTTTGAGAATTTTTAATGAACTCGTTTCTTAGAATATAATTTTATATCAGTTATCATACTTTTTTCTGAAAGATGCTCTTAAAGTAAGTGTGCTCCATATTTTCTGTTATATCGAAAAATGACATTGCTGAGTAGACATTTTTCTACTTAAAGATTTTTAGCAAATTTTAATTCAGGCTTATTCTGAATAATATCTCCCCGAGAGTTTACTCCCTTTTTATTGTTTTCCCAATTTTAAAAAGTAATTTGCAAGCTTTATTCAAGCCTTATCTATTTTCAGGAAAAAAATTAAGTCCATGGGAATTATTAAGCGGAGAATATTTAGAACTTGGCCGATTATAAAATACATACATGTATTCTAAAATAATGAGCGATATTTCATAAATACTTTTGGGCTTTTTGTATAACAAAAAAAAAATTAACGATGAGAATACAACAAAAAATTATGAAGAAATCCTTAAAAACCTTTGGTTGTTTTTCTTATTTAATAAAATCCAAAATTTTATGAAAATATTTTGGACGATATTCATAAATTTTTTGATCTATTTTCATTCAGCCGATTAAATGATTTTTTTCTCAAATGACGTTTTTATTTTATTTTTAGAAACACTCACCTCGTTTTTACTTTTGTAGTTTCGTTTTGAAATAAGTTGTAATTCGAATACTAAATTTAAGTTTCTATTACTATTCTACTTAACAATAAAAGTGAAATAAAATATTTTTTTTATAAAAAGTATTATTACATTGGTTGAATTAAAAATATGTGATGATTTTTTCTTACCACAGCCTCTGGCAACGCTGTACATATGTAAATTATTTTATCTGGCAAGCTGCTGGCAAGATAGAAAATGCTCTGTGAGCAGGGTTGCCATTTGTATTTGAAAAAAAAGAATGCCAACTTCAGAAAAACAGGACATTTTACCAACAAAAGAGGATGGTATTTTTTTAAATATATAAATAATAAAAAAAAACAGCAATAAATATGTTGAGAACTACTTATAATCTACTTTCTTTATAAATAAAAATTTAATACAAATACAAAAGAAGAACATATAAATAGTATAAATAAAAAAATTTGGTTTTTCTAAATGAAATTTATTAGCTGGTGGTTAAGCATGTCGATATATGTACATTTCATTGGGGCTTTACCAAATCGTCAGTACACTTCAACCATACCTTTGAACAGTTACAAACAAACCACTTATATTTGCACAGACTTTCAAAAATCATTTGAAAATTCACAAATAAAAATATTTCTTAAAATCACAAATGAAGGGTTAGAAACTTATAAACTTTAATATAATTAAAAATTCATTGGATAACAATATAAGTATTTATAAGGCAAAACAAAATATAAAATTATTAGTTTTATTTATAATAGTTTTTCGAAAGACAGCATAAATTCTTTAGATCGTGTTTGTATTATTTTCAAAAGTTGTACTATTGCTTAGGATTGTGAGCTAATAATATGAATTGATCATTCAGACGCTTATAGATATTTTAATTATGTACATATGTGCAACTAATAGTGATTTTACTAAGCATTATATTAACAATTATTTGCCTACTTGAATCAAGTAAACTAAAATAACCTGGGGGTTAATCCGAATCAAAAGGAAATGTTTTCGAATTAAAATGTTAATAACATACAATCCGAACAGTTATTTTTTCGACCAGAATTACATAATAACCCCCCTGTTTCTTATTTTACCTTTTGTGTAACTTTAACTGTTAAACAAAGAAGAAAGCAGTCAGCGTTTGACGATTAATGTATTAAACTTTATTAAAATATTTTAATGTTAATATATTTATTGTTATCTAGACGAGGTATTTAAATACATAATTCTTTTCCCAATTGCAGTTTTTTTAAGGGAATGGCAATACTGCTACAGAACACTGTAATGTACACACATACACAAGGCATATTATAATTAGTGATGAGATCGTGAGTTACTTTTCAGACACGATCAAGCGAGCTCACGAAAAAATGATTATTTTCTGTATAGTAGCCTTTCTCTTGTCCAAAGAATTTTCTCTGTCGAATTCGGACTGCCAGCTTAACTTTCCAAATATTTCCTAGATGATATATTGTATGTTTTTTCACAACATTCATAATTTTTATCGCTTTTTTGATATATTATTTTTGACCCATTTTCACTTAAAGGATGGTTCGTACAACAAAAAATATTACATTACAAAACACATGTCAGGAAATCGTCACGTAAAAAATCTACACACGAGTACTCACTCAACCGAAGTGGACCCCCATCAATAATTATAATGTTTCTTGCAAACACAGTTGCCAAATTTATGCATGCTTTACTCATTTTTAAATTTGTCAACATAGCTTGAGTGATGTATCGTATATGTTTGTATGTATGTATGTATGTATAAATAAATAAGGGCTACGCACATGCGTAGATATGTATGTATTTATCTACATATGTATGGATATGTAAATTGTACATATGTATGTTTAAGCAAATTAGAAATTAAATTTTTGGACATACATACATACATACATATATATGGACATGTATGTATGTATGTATATAAGTATGTATGAATCCATACTTATGCATGTACTTATGTATGTGCATACACTTGTACATACCCTATAGGAACCCAAACTCATTTGTAAGTACCTCCAAACTGGTTTTTAATAAGCACAGCTGGTTGATTAAGTGACTTTTTTTCCTTGTCGCCGACTCACTATTTTAACATAGGCATGTCATAGGCAGTAGTCAATTGGCCATCTCTGCATGATTTTTAAATTGACTACTAACTACTTATTGTTAAAATAGTGAGTCGGCGACAAGGAAAAAAAGTCACTTAATCAAACAGTTGTGCTTATTAAAAAACCAGTTTGGAGGTACTTACAAATGAGTTTGAGTTCCTATAAGGTTGTATACATACATACATACATATATACTTACTATGTAGTAAATAAAATAATTAATTGACAAAAAAAACTAACTTATAAATCAATTATTTTGCAAGTGACTATAAATTGGTTTAAATCTCATGCAGATATCAACCAAACATATTGAATAGAAGCACACGTAAGAAATAAATAAAAGCAAAATAAGTAAATGAAAATAAAATACCAAAAAATTAAAAAAACATGCCATGAAATCAAATGCCAAATGTTTGTTTTAAAAAAAACGAAATAGTTTCAATACTTAATATGGATATTTTCTATGAGCGGTATTTTTAGTGAATAAAATAATAATAAATATTTATATATACATATGTACATATGTATATGTATTTATATATTTACATAGTTAGATATATATAAATGTACGCATATATGTGTGTAAATATAATATATACATATATCTTTTTTTACTATAATATTAATTAACTCAAAATTAGTTGAAAAATAAGTACTTAGTAGTCAATTTAAAAGTCATGCAGAGATGGTCAATTGACTACCGCCTATGACATGCCTATGTTAAAATAGTGAGTCGGCGACAAGGAAAAAAGTCACTTAATCAACCAGTTGTGGTTATTAAAAAACCAGTTATATGGTACTTACAAATGGGTTTGAGTTCCTATAGGGTATGTATGCACATATCGCTCATTTACTCAAAGAACGTCATAACTCAAAAAAATGGAATTTTTATATTGTGTAAGAATTTCATGAAATACATACTTATGTATGTATGTACATATGTATCTTCTTTACAAAACTATTGAAAGTAAAATAATACTTTTTTCCCATTAAGTTGTGTGTACAATGAAAAATTTAAACTCGTTTTCTGGCAAACTTTTTTTTTTGAGTTATTACGTTGTTTGAGTAAAAGACTGATATGGTCTGCTGTATCACGTAGTATGTATAGTACATGCATATCTGTGGCAAAAAAGAAAAAGTGCTTAAGTCGAGATAAGCTGATTTTGAGTTAATGTTACCTGTGTAATTTGCATATTCGAAAGTACTTCTGGTCAAAATCCTAATTAATTTGTCTGATTTTTCAGGAAGTTATAGCAAAATTACTTGTGACTTATCTGTTTTAGACTTCTAATTTAATTTGGAATAATAGCTTAATTAAGGTTATACTTTGCTATATTTCAACTTAAATGTATTATATACAGTGTGTAGAACGATGTTTGCTTAAAAAAATTTAAGATTTACTCAAACAACGTCATAACTCAAAAAATTAAAATTTAGAGTTAATGCTGTAGAATTAATCATCATATCGTTCTTCATATTGTATAAAAATTTCATTGAGAGATATTATGTATGTAGTTACTCAATTCTTGAAGGCAAAATGAAATTTTCTTTTTGAATTAAGTTGTGTATAAATTGAAAAATTTAACTCCTTTTCTGGCAAACTAGTTTTTTTGAGTTATGACGATGTTTAAGTAAATGAACGATATATACATTGAATGATGCCAACTTTTTCCAAAAAAAGCTCTGTTTTTTCATTAAAAATAAACTGAAATGCACTAAAAGCAAAAGATAAGTTTGTATGTCCATTAGGCATATAATATATTTTTGACTAAAAATTTGTCAATCACTACGCTATGGGGAATATTGTACTGGTTACAAAAACTGATATCTTAGTCCAGTTAGAAACAAAAACCTTCCGCACCGAATGAATTTCTAAATTTAATTTTAGTTTTAAAAATAAATATGACAAGTAATTAATAACAATAAAAATTCAATAAACCACGAGCGAAAAAGTTTAAATTTTATTAAAATGATATACATACATTTCAGTACTTCTCTATATATCAAACTGAAAATTGCATTCATGTTATGAATTCTATTTGCGGTGTTGAAACAAAGCGTAAAAAAATCTGAAATATATATTAAATACTGCCAACAAAAATTCCAACTCCAAACTTCATCGCATTTGTTGCGGAACATTTTTTAACGATTGCGTGAAAGGAAAAACGCTCTTATTTTTCCATGGACTATTCAGCCACATCTGTCAAATTTTGATATTTGCAATAAATATATATGAACTCTTTAAACAAATAATTTTACGAGAACAACTTGTGTACACTCAGGGAAAAGCTGCAACTTAAAAATACGAACGCGTCACATTAATTCAATGATTTTCAATATAATAGAAAATGTATGGTTGACTATTGACTGACGAAATTTGTGTTCATTTGTACTCTCTAGTGAAAAATGCACTAAATTGGTATCGCTGTTAACATTAGACAACCCTAATTTCCAAAAGTATTTATTTTATTTGTTCCTCCAGCAGTTTCTGATAAACTGGCCATAAAAAATCACATGTGTGTAAAAATTACTTTGATAGCGTGCGAACCGGCAGTGCGCTATGACACTTTTCACAAAAAAATTACCTATTTTCACTATAAACACTTTTGACACCATAACGTTTAAATGCTGCATTTTTCGGAAAAATTTTATGTAAACATTTTTGTTTAGAATAACAAGCACATCTTTCCTGTACATAATTTTTCCCTAATGGGATGTAACTAAATTGTTTGAAAGGGTTTTGTTTTAACGATTCTCGCTAAAAATTGGAAAGCGATAATTATATCCGTTTTCATTAATTTGTAAGTTAAGATATGTACATTATATAGCTAATTACATTTGGGCCTACTATGTATCATTTAATAATAAAAAAATCAAAGCATCACAACCAGTTTATTATAAGCTACATACATATGTTATGTATTTGGAAATTGTCCTTCAGCTCGTGATCTATTGAAGATATCTCAACAGAACTAAGCACAAATATAGACGATAGAGATAATTATTTTTTGTATACAAAATCCACGTACATACTTGCATATAATATGTAAATTCAAGAACATATAATTAGGATTCTTTTTAATTACTTGATTATCATATACATATGAGGTACAATGCAAATAAACATTAAGCGTGGAAAGTGTTATTATGGCATTTTGGAAAGCACATGTAAATCTTGTTTTCAGATTCTGTAGAAAATATTTTCTACTATCATTATGGTGAATTAAAAATTATTTATAAAAGCTACATAGTCAAATATGTTCCAGAAAAGTAAATGCAATTGAATTTTGAAATATTGACTTTGTGTGTGATTTTTTCAAAAAACATAATTTTTCATTACAAAGTCTTTATAGTTTTTATAATGTTTATTAACTATGGAAAATAGTAACCACATACTATTAATTTTGTATTTTTAAATTTCATTTGCATCTAATATTTTAGAACATACCTAAATGTGATAATGCTTTCGTTATCATATCGACGTTTCGTTTACTCAGAAGGATATTTCGTAATATGTCGTTGAAATTTTCGCAGGTTTCTTTAACTTCACCTACTCCGCACTATCTTTCTTAAAAATTTTCTTAAGGAAATATTACTATCTATTATAACTATTATTATGATTAAATGATTGTTATTTAAACTAAAAATGTGAAAGTTAGTGCTTTTACGATTTTTTCTCTGAGTTTAGCGCTTTTTGAAATTAAAAAGTTGACAACTCCGGTAGCTGAGTACAGAGTTAACAAACAAAACTAGAACGCAGGCGAAATTTGCGGGGGAAATTACTGAAAGATCTGGCAATAATTTTTTGCGTTTACAGCGACCACATTTTGACGGCCAGCCGCATTACTATACATAGTTTATACCAGAGCCGTCATAGCATCCAATTCACTATCGAAATCATTTTTCGTCAAAGTTATCCAAAATTATGGTGAAATATCGGGTTTTATTTGACTATAAGGATACAAGATCCGTAAATCCATAATAAAAAGTCAAAATTTTTTAGGGCATCAAAGCATCCTATCTACATATATATATATATATATATATATATATATATATATATGTATAATATTATTGAAGTTCATCTTTATTGATCCAAGAATTATGTTGATTGGAAAATCCCAACCATTTTACGTACGCCTGATGTCCCTTAGTTTTAATAACATTTTCAATCAAGTATGTATTTGGAAAATGTGTCTTTAATAGTTCATGTTCATAGAATCCACCAACAATTGGATTCCTTTGATAGTCTTCCAATAAATAAGTAATGGGGTTTGTGTTCTGTAAGGTACGAATTTTAAAAATTTCAGTTGTCCAGTTTGGAGTATATCCTTTTGAAAAAATATGTTTATATTTGCTAATTCGAACGTGATCTCCAACTTTTAGTTTACCAAATTTATATATTTTGGGATGATTATAGACTTGTTTTAGTATAGAACTTTCATTTTCTGTGTTAACAGACTTTGGCGTCATTCCAATTGTTCTATGCTTTTTATTTATATATTGATTAATTAAATCCTTGCATATATGTATCCATTGATAATTTCCTTGTAGACTAAAATTTTTCCACATCATTCCTTTTAGTGTTCTATTAAATCGTTCTACAATAGACGCTTTCATGATACTATATGTAGAATAGTGGTTGATATTATTTTTTATCATCAAGTTTTGAAATATTTTATTATAGAACTCTGTACCATTATCTGTTTGCAAGTTTTTTGGAATTCTCTTTAGCGAAAAAATAGATTGCATAGCATTGGTTATATCTTCACTACTTTTATATTTTACGGGTACAGCCCAAGCAAACTTTGAAAATGTATCTATAACTGTTAAAATAAATCTATAGCCTTTGTTGTATTTTGCGTAAACACACATTTCAACAAGATCTGCTAGCCAAAGATCATCAATTCCCTTGATCACCACTCGACGTCGAATGAAATTTCTACGTGCTTGCTTATAAAGCTCCTGAACCACTTCTTGTCGCTCCATTTCTAACATCTATCTTAGATTACATCAATTTAAATGCTGCTGATATTGAATTTAAATCAAAAGCGATTTATATATCTATGTTTAAACGGTTTGTAATGAGCTTCGTTTTTCATTTAGACGTTCTTCAACTGAATCAATTTTGTAATTAAATAATGATCTCATTTCTTTTAGTGATTGATTGAGATTATTTAGTATTATACTTTGATCATATATTAATTTACTTAAACGTGTTTCTACATTATAAAATTTTTCTGTAGTCAACACGTTTTGTTGTTGTATTATTTCGTTAAAACGATCCTCCATTTCCTTAATTCTCTCCATATACATTGTATCCAGTTGTTTCTTTATTTCACTTAAATAACTTTTCATGTAAATTTTGTTTACAGCATCGTTTTCCAATACAGGACTAGCAGTATTTTTTATTCTCCGCAAGTTAAAGTTGAAATTACGATCACTATCCAAATGAATCTTGAAATGTTGATTTTGGTATCTTACAGATTTTTCAATATAATGTCCAAACTTATCGATAGGCATTTTATGAATATGAATTGTTAAACATTTATAAGACTATTTATATAATAATTTTTGCTTCTCTCAATTCCTCAATAATTGATACAATTTCATTATTATGATTTGAGTGACCAGCTGTTGTTGATGAAATCAAAAGACGCAATCTATCAACCAATTCATTAGGATCATCCCAATAAACATAATTATGCTTTTTTCTATTCAATTTCATTAAACCTTTCCCCTTATGAATTTTCTGTTGTTTAAATAGGTTTTTGATAATCGTTGTATATTTAATTGAACGATTTCCTTTAATTTGTCCATTAATACTGTTATTTCGTTTATGGACATTAGTCATCTCCAATATTTGTTTATAATTATTTAAATCTGTTTTATTATAACTGATTGGGTTCTTATAAACTAACAATTCATATAAGCCTGATGTGAAGGGCCATTTTAAATTACCTACAGTAATATTGGTTGAAATGAAAGCGATGGGTTCATTACCCAGTCTCCATATTTGGTTTTTATCCTTATGAGGACCATAGGTTTTATCATATATATTTAAGTTAACTTTTGATAAATTATATTGAATACTTTGATTGGGATGTATTGCAATGGTGTTATCATCATCATTGTTATCATCCTCATTATCAACATTATCATTATTATCATCATCATCATCATCATCATCATCATCATGGTCATCATGATCATTTTCATCATCAAATGATTGAAACGTGTTTGAACTTTTCTCGATTTTCTTGTTATTAAAGTTTGGAGAAAACGTGTTATAATCAAGCTTACTCTTTTTATATGGTGTACTGAAGGCAACTTTATTATTCTCAAGATCATGTTTAAAAGAGTTATCCGGACATTTTTCATGTTTTATAATGTTAATATTAGTTGATTGAACTAATTCTTTTAATGGTTTTGATATTGGTTTAAATGTCTTTTCCAACAATTCATCATTTGCAATTTCTCCAAGCAAAATATTCTTATATTTCTTTTTTTAAATATTTCGAGTTTTAATAAGATTATTAACTAGATTTGTGTTCATATTTATAGATTGAATTAGAAACAGATTCAAAACAGATCAGTTTAGCAGTTAGCGGTTTAATAGTTGAGAAGCCATTAGTTTAATAATTAATCTTGTACTGATTTTAAAATATCTGTAATATTTCTTTTATAGATTTATAAATATATCGAAACCTTTTCTATATCGACCATTATTCATAGGATCATCTTTGTTAATAACTAGAAAACCATATTTTTCTTTCCAACACTCGGCACATAACTTATGAAATGTTTTTAAAGTCATATCAGAACCAACATGATCATTGTAAATATGCTTAATATTCATTACATCCTGTTTAAAAATTATAATCATATTTGCATTATCGCGAATCAAATGTTTTGGTATACGTGTATAAGTTTGACATAAATAAAAACTATCAATGTCTTTATGGCGACCCATACAGAAGTAAGAACGTACATGATTTTGTTTCTCACAAGCAATATCATCGAATATAAATATTGAATTCGGTTTAACTTCGTCTGGGGATAGAACATCATCATTATTAGAAAATGATGAAAAATTTATCTCCTTAATGGGTTTAATTAGACTTTCTAAGTACTTATATTTCGGTTGTTGTGATGACTTTGAATATAAGTAAATATTTTTAAATTTCAATCCATGAGGACTTTCAATAAGACTGATCATAACATTTGTTTTTCCGCAATTTGATGGACCCACAATAAGAGCTCGAATAGAATTCGGTAGTAATGAACTATGACGAATTTTATTTGATGAATCGAACTTTGATTCGATATTCTTTACATCAACCCTTTTATGTTGTTTAAAAAAACGCATTCTGAAATCTAATGATAACATAATATATAAACCAGTCTCTTTTATTTGTTTTTAATCAATTTAATTTCAATCTTTAATCGATAAAGTATCAATAGATATGACTATCATTTATAAAAACTTATTCAGTCGCCATCCATCCTTCATTGGTAAAGGTTTTCTAAATAAAATAATAAATAAACTTCCCATTGAACTTCATCTACCCGGTTATCAATTTTGCGGACCTGGTACAAAATTAAAGAAACGTTTAGCTAGAGGTGATCAAGGAATCAATCCATTGGATACTGCTTGCAGAGAGCACGATATAGCATACTCAAACAATAAAGATTTAGAGAAAAGACATATTGCTGATAGAATTTTAACTGAAAAGACTTGGCAAAGGGTCAAAGCAAGGGATAGTAGTTTGGGTGAAAAATCAAACGCTTGGTTTGTTGCTACTGCAATGAAAGCAAAAACAAAATTCGGTATGGGTAACGTTATTAGTAAAAATAAAAAGTCGTCTCCAGTAAATACCCACAAACTATTTACACATGCATTGAAAAGTGCAAGAAAGAATATAAAAAAAAGTGAAAACTTGAAAGATGCTATAAAGATTTCACGAAAAGTTGTAAACAATATTTTCAAGGGGAAGAAAAAATCGTTAATAAAAACACCTCGAATAATACCGCTACCAAAATCTGGAGGTTTTCTTCCACTTGCCCCTATATTTGCTGCACTGGGTGCACTTGGTGGTTTAGCTGGTGGTGTATCTGGTATTACAAAAGCAATCAATGCAGTTAAAAATGGAAAGGAACAATTGACTGAAGCCAAACGACATAATAGTACAATGGAAGCCATTGCGATGGGAAAAGGCATGTTCTTAAAACCATATAAAAAAGGATTTGGATTATATTTAAAACCTTATCAACAAAATTTTTAATGAAGCTACCTAAACGAGCTCTTTCTGATGTAGACTTGAGAAAATATGCAAAACATATTCCAAATTTTAGAGGTGTGTTTATGTGTAACACTCTTCCAAGCAAACCATTTAAAAAAGAATGTGGAATAATCAATCTGGATACTTCAAAGGGACCTGGCACACATTGGGTAGCATACTGGAAAAACAACAATCAAATCGAATATTTTGATAGTTTTGGCAATTTACAGCCACCAAAACAATTAATAAAATATTTAGGAAAAAACATTAGTTATAATTATGATAGATATCAAAATTTTAATACAATAAATTGTGGTCATTTATGTTTAAAATTTTTGTTTTCGAAGCTAAACTAAAAAGAAACTATAAATGTTTTAATAAAATACATCGGTTAAGAATTAAAAAGATCTTGTTTTATTAGTATATATATAAAAAAAATTTTTTTTCATTTATTAAAAATTTTAAAAGAAATATTATAATTAAATAATTTTTCTAATTTCGCTTGTTAGAGGTGAGTATTCGATTAAGCGATCATGAATAACTAAACAGTATGCTGATGTTTTTTCTGGAATTGGTTTGTTTGCTTCAGTATTAAATTCAATTCGTACATCAATAGGTCCAATTTTAACAGTCTCATTTTGATGTGAAACATCAACAAAAATAAGCGGTGCGTAAGACTTGTAATCATTAACATCCAGCAATGGTTCAGGTTCTCGCATGTAAACTCTGAGTTTAGATATACTTTTAAATTAGAGATATTACAATGGTCAAATATATTTCCTTGTTCTTTACTTTTCTCTTTTTCTTCACATTCCATAAAACCGTTGTATTCGTTGGTAGTGCAGGATTTACATGACAATCCCAACTACGAAATGCAATTGGTATAGAATTTTTGCTGTTGATTATCTTAAACATTTCCATTTTTGCAAAGTCCGATAGTTGAATATGCGGCATTTTCCATGTTATATTCATAATTGTTAATTTCAAATAATCAGTTGTATTTGTAGGATAATATGATCTCTCATCGGATGTATAACGTTGAAGAATGAGCTCATGTTTCGAATTTAATAGTATTTTGTTATAATCTTCAGCAAAACCCATCAACAGTTTCAGAGGTATACAACAGCTAAAATTACTTTTTTCTAAAACGAAAGTTTCGTTAAGACACCAAGCAGCGTTTTTTAGTGTAGCACTTTCAGCCTTATTCAATGATACAAAATTTTTCATGGTGGATGAAATTCCAAGTTTGCGTGTACGATCAACTTCCAAACCATTAATTTCATAACGAATTCCATCAAAGAAATATGAAACAAAGTTGTTTTTAAATTTCACATCTATAGCTGGAACCTCTTTGTTTGCTTCCGTCTTTACTATAAAACCATGAATGTAAATCATACTCTCACTTGGTAAGACAAAGAAATCCTGATTTTGAATTGGTATACGAATTTCATCATTGTTGTTGAATGATTTTAGATATGGAGAGTAACTATGATATTCTCTTTTTATAATACTCTCATCATATATAGGTTTTTGAAGGACATTTAGTATTTCATTCATGGTTGAAGATTAAGTCCTAATGATTTTAAGTATTCTGTATTATATGATGTTAACGGTTTTTTATTTTTTATATTTTCTCGAATGTGAGTTGATGAGGGATTGAATGGAAATCCTCTTTGTATTACATTTTTATTGTAAATGATCATTATTCTGGTTTGAAGTCGAGTCTAAGAGTGATTTTTTCTCCTCTAAAATTTATAAGTTCACCGTCTTGATTTAAGATTCTAATCGTTATGTTGTTTATTTGCTGACAGTTGACGGGTAAATAAATAACATTTCGAGGTTTTTCGCTTATTTTATATCCTGGAGGAACATCAAGAGGAAATTCATGAATAACATGATTCGAAGTATTATTAATAAATGATCCGGTTGTTAAGTTGCTTTCAATGCGTATTGTATTAACATCCGTAATATGTGCAGGTAAGTCAGATTCAAATAACCTTGTAGTATTCAATTGATTAATATCTACAATCATCACTTCCAAAGATTTATCATTTTGAAGATTTTGCTCAGTGTTATAATATGCAGTTGAATTTACTTCTAATTTTCTTTTGCTAAATCCGAGGAACTTTCCTATACTATTTGGTTGTGAAAAATCTATATCCATTGATGAGGTTATTTCAGTTTTAAGTGTGTTATTGTTAGCTTCAATTATTAGACAAATTGGTTCATCAATATCTTTTAAGCTTGAGTTTAAGAAAAAATCAATATCCTCAAGTTCATATTAATCAACCGGAATAGTAATAATATGATTTCCCATATGAAACAAATTGTTGTGAACATCTACATTGGGTATGGAATTGAATGTTACAAAATCAATAAGTCCACAAACATATTTTGTAGGGAGTTCAATTGGAGGAAAATATTCTCCAACCAGAGTTGAAGTGTTTCCGATTAAAGATATTGTTATTGACATTTCAAGTATTCAGAATGAACTGATGTTTGATGATTATTTTATCTGATTTAAGTGTTAAATAATAAATAAAAAAAAATGTTTTTTATAATTTTATGTTTTCTTTATTAATATTTGATTTAATTAACTTTCTTAAGAGTATTACATTTTTTTGAGCACATATACAATATTTTCTATGATAACAACAAACATTTACAGATTTATCATTTTGATATAATGTTTTTAAATTTGGACAATTTAGATCATCTAGGTTATAAAAATTAATTTTATCCTTAAAAATATTTTGAATCCACTTAATTTTTTCTAATCCTTTAGCATAATAAATAAAATTTTTATCTTTAACAAGCGCAACATAATATTCCATAATATTTGTTTAGGTTGAATCGCCATCTTTCCATTTTAATCCATGATGATGATTATAAAGCCAATTAATTGAATCTTTTTCTTTTGTTGTCAACAATGAATATGGAAAAGGTGGTTTAATAATAAATGTTTGTACTTGTATATCGTTAATTGAAATACTCAGTTCTTTTTCAATGAATTTATTGTTGAGATAAAAACCTCTACAACTAATATTCTCTCCTCAGACATTGTGTAATAATAATCAAGTCACAACGACGACTGAAGAACTGTTTATAAAGTCTATGTTTTTAAATTATTATAAAAATTCATTATACATAATGCTTGTTCCCAACTTTTATCGATAAGGAACATTTACTGGTATCACGTCCACAAGTTGTTTCATTGTTGAAAAATTGATTATTCATTGTTTTTCTTATTTTATTTATTTTTATTTATGTTAAATAAAACTTCTTAACACATCAACAACAAAGTTTATATTAAGAAGTAGTAAATGTATTTCATCATATTAGTTAATTTATAATATTTCCATATCCAAATCATGTGTATAATCTTGAATGTTGATTAATGTAATATCGGATCGTTATGTAGTATCATCCTCAGAAACCGCCTCAATTTCACCATTACGTAAAATTCTCTGGTATTCAACTTGACGGTATTCGAAACATGAAATATTTAATCGACGTTTCAAGTAATTGCTGTCATATGTACAACGGATTCTCAATTTTATATTATCTTTGTATTGAAGTTGAAAATGCCTATAAAATGGAGCCGAACTTTCAATTATTCCCGCAATATTTTTTTCTTTTTTTAATAAATCTTGCCTAAATGTTTCAATAGCTTGTTCAACAGTAAAATATTGATTTATAGGTGGTGGAGAGTCTTCTTGTTCTTCGTTTGATTTATATTCTGTTTTTGCTGTTGACTCGTTGTTTTTATTTAAATCATTATTAAACTTTAAAAGTTTGAAATTTAGTTGTATGCTCACAGTATCATTATTTGGTAATTTTATTGCAAATTCTGTATTTTTAAGTTCATTTTCACTCAAATCAATAGGTAATGAAGCTGAAAACACTTGTATGATATAGATATATGCAAACAATGTGATAAAAATATTTTTCATTTTAGTTTTTCTTTTTAATAGATATGTTCTTAAGTTAGCGATATATTTTTGAATGAGATGATAAGAATTGTTTCTTATATTTATATACTAATTTAATAATCTTCATATTGAAATGAGTCATCACCATCGCTAGCACCACCAGCTGTTTTCTTAACTTTACTATTATTAACAATTTTTTGAGGGAGGGGAGGTTTTTGCTGATTTTTATTCAATGAGCGGATACCAGTCTTACCATTATAAGATTTAGCTGGATCACTAAAAACATGTTCATCTATTTCACTATAAACACATGAGGGTTTGTATGAGTATACATTTATATCTTTAAAACCACCCTCATAGACTGTTCCAACTAGTGATATCATACCACCAATAACCTAAATTTTTATATGTTGATTGTGACTAAATTGAAATATTGGAATATTTGTTGGCATTTGTTGTCCTCTATTAAGAGAAAAAATTTGCGTTCTAGTCCCTCCTTCTGCGGTTAGAAACACCTGCATCATAATATCCAAAACTATTGCATTTATTATTTGAAAAGTTTTCCACTGTACATGACAAGTACAATATTTATCACCAGTTTTTAAAAATTGACCCCAATACATATTCATCGAAGTTTTTAATTTAACTGAATCTCTTTATATATATATATATATATATATATATATATATATATACGTATACTTAACCGTAATTGCTAAGAAGTCTTAAGCTATGTACAGACGGTTGTCAGATCTTACAATATTGCCAGTAAAATGTGCTCAAAATTTCTTACAACCGTGTGAACTGACAAATTTTGTCAGACGTCGTTGCCAGAAAAAGCATTGTCAGTCCATTGAAGGATTAGCAGCTGACAACAAATTGTGAGACATCTTACAATCGTGTGAACACACTGTGAAATTATTGCCAGATATTTGTGAGACGTTTTAATATTGTCATATGTGCAAAGTTTATGCATCTGACAATGGCGTCATTGTAAGAGAATTATTTCTATGGGCAACACTGCTCACGCTTGATTTTAAATAAAAGATTTATAATAAAATATATGCACACAAAATCATTGCAATTGCTTCTTTATGGTCCATAATAATTTATACATTCACTTTTTACATTTAACACAAACACAAACGATTGATATTTAACAATTTCTAAAAAATGAGTAGTAGGGAACTGCCAATCCGGCGTCAATTAAACTTGCAAAATTGTTGGCTGAAATTGTTAAATTGTTGGTGAAATTGTTAAATTTGGGTAATTAAAATTTGAAAATTCTTAAATTCTTGGAAATTTGTGAAATTTGATACCTGCGAGGGTGGTTCAATAAGTCCGTCCAAATTTTTGTTTACATAAGGAGTTTTTTGTTTACATTAACTTTGTGAGAACGGGTGATTTTTTTTTTGGGTAATATTAATTGTGGGAACGGGTGATTTTTTTTGTGGGTGTGGATTAAGGGGTTTTATAAGATTAAGATTTCTCAAGTGTATATGCCGACGGGAAAATTATGAAAATGATTTTTCCTAATACCAGTGGGGGAAATAGTGAGTATTATTTTTTCCTAATGCCTACGGCAATGCATTATAATTTTTCCTAATGCCTACGGCAATGCATTATAATTTTTCCTAATGCCTACGGCAATGCATGATAATTTTTCCTAATGCCTACGGCAATGCATTATAATTTTTCTTAATGCCTATGGCAATGCATGATAAGTTTTTCAAATGCCTACGTCAATACATGAGTATTATTTTTTTCAAATGCCGACGGCAAAACACGTTTATATTTTTTTCAAATGCCGACGGCAAAACATGATTATTATTTTCTAGTACCAAAGGGAAAATTGCCAGTGTTGCCAGACTATAGAAATTCGTTATCTTAATACTACATCAGTAATATCAGAGAAAATAGATTTGATGACTACTACGCGATTCTCATATGAATCGGGAGAATGTGTGTATGATTTCCTCACATTAATAAATTGTTTATAAATAAAATAAATAAATTAATTAATAAACAATTAATTTAATTATTTTATTTATTTATAAAATTTTCTCTTGTATATGAACACCCTATACTTGTGTGTGGATGATCCAGCTTGTTTGTCGCTGATATTTATTTATTTGTTTAAGAAATATAATTGTATGTATGTATGTATGTATGTATGTCTGTATATTTGTATGTATGTATGTATGTGTGTATATTTGCATGTGTATGTATGTATGTATGTATGTATGTATGTATGTATGTATGTATGGTGTATTTGTATGTGTATGTGAGGATGCTTGTGCGTAAAATATTTTGTAGAATACATTTATATTTTGCAACGTAATCATTTTCTTTGTCTACGATTATTTTAAAGCAGCAAAGTTTCAATTAAGTACAATCATCAGCAGAGAAATAAAAAAAGTAAAAATTTGTTAGTAAGCAATAAAGTTAACTCTCCTCCTCTCCACTTCCTTCTCTTTCATTTATGTAGTTTGTATTTGAAATAAGAAAACACTTGTACATTCTTTTATTTGGTATACATTTATTGTTTAAAATTTTTTTTTATTGTTTAAATTTTATAATAATACATACATATGTAAATTCATATTTTAAGAAGTAAAAAAGTTCATTTAAAGCAAGACATTTCTTTTGTTAGTAAAATAGCATTTTTTAATGCGCAAACACCAAAATTATGATAACTACAATAAATATCCACTGGATACTTGATTTCCATTTGTTTAAAGTTGATGCAGCCTATATCCTCAACGTTAGAAATTTTTCGGTTTAACATTTTTTCCAGCCATCGTCTTTTTTCTTCACCTTTTACATAAATTGTTGAACATCTTGCGTTGGCTTTTAAAAAATTGCAAACGCTTTGAAATGAAACTGATCCAGCAGTCCAGTTTAGGTGATGATAGTTTTTTGTTAGCCACTTTGCTTCTCTTTGCTTTTTTATTGATAACCATTTAAAATCAAATGGGGGTTTTATAATGAAATGGTTATATTCATAATTGTTGAAAACAATCGCTACTTCTTTTGCGATGAAATCATTTGAATTACTCTTGAAACCTTGTACGTATATAAAAATTATGTTTTTATCCATATTACTCAATTTATAAGACTTTTCGAACTTGTCCTTTGATAGGTATATATTCTATTATACGATCATGAATAAGAATGCAGTAAGCTGTTGTCTTTGCTGCAATATTAGTTGCTGTTTCAAAGTCTATTTTTATATCAATCGGGCCATTATTGAGTGATTCATTCTGATGACTGACATCTACTACAATAATAGGAGCTTTTGTCTTAAACTCTGGTGCAGTTAGAAGCGGTTGAGATTCTTTCATATAATAACTTTGCTGAAATCTTATATACATATCATATAGAATTGCATATCGTTCATTTTTAAACTTTATGTTAAGATCATCATATGGATATGAGACTGAATTTAAATGTACTTTTAAATTAGTCAAATCACAATGAACAAACTTATTTTCTTGTTGAAAAGCAATCAATACAAAACGTGGACGTTCTCTATTTGCAGCCAGTTTAACATTCCAAATATGGCTAGTTCCTATGTTTAATTGTGGATTAATATGACAATCCCAACTGCGAAATGCCATAGGTATAGAAGCACCATTATTAATAATTTTTATCATATTCAATTTGCTAAAGTCCGATAATTGTACATTTGGGATTCTCCATGAGATGAGTGAAATTGTAAGTTTAGCTTTTTCAGTAGAAACACTCGAGCGCACAAGATTTTCATCGTTTTTATTGCGCAAGAGTATCAACTCATGTTTTCCATTTAGTATAACTTTGTTGTAGTCTTCAGCGAATCCTAGAAGCATTTTTAGAGGTACATAGAAATTGAAAAATCCATTTACAAGAGTGACATCGTCAATTTTGTTCCATCCAGCATTTTGCATCACGTTGCTTTCAGTTGGTGACATAGAAACCAAATTTTTTATGGTGCTTGTGGCTCCTAAATATCTTGTATGATCAATTTCAATTCCATTGAGCTCATAGCGAATTTCATCAAACAGATATGCCACAAAGTTGTTTTTTAGTATAAATTTCTCTGAAGATGACGAAGATTTGGTCGTATTATCATCAGCAACAAACCCCTCCACATAAATGTAGCTCTCACTGGGTAGCACATACAAATCTTGATTTTGTATTGAAATTCTAATTTCATCATTATTGTTGTAAGACTGTAAGTATGGTACATATGTATGATAGTCCTTTTTGATTATATTTTCATCAGACAAAGGTTTATTTAAGACATCTATTATTGAACTCATTTTGTCTTTAATTTCAAATTCAATGACTTCAGAAAATTTTTATTTGATGTTGTTAGAGCTTTTTGTTGAGCTGGTCGCTTTAATGTTGTTGTTGTTTTTGCTGCTATATTTTTCAATGTATTTGTGTTGTATATTAGCATTATTTAGTTGGCCTTAAATGTATTCGTATTGTAATTTCCTCTCCTCGGAAATTAATTAAATCACCGTGTTGATCAAGTACGCGCAGCGCTAGTGAACTTATCTCTCTGGTGTTCACAGGTAAATAGATGAGATTTCTTGGAACCTCATCTATTTTATAGCCTGCACATTTATCGGAAATTCATGAAGTGTATGCGATTTGGAGTTATTCATATATGTGTTAATAGCGATACTACTTTCAATTCGCAAGAGATTCACTTTAAAAATATTAACTGGAAGATCTGAGTAATAATATTTGTTTGGTGTTAGGATTTTGCTATTGAATCCTAAAAGTTTTCCTATTGTGTTGTCCTTATTAAAATATACAGGATCCTTGGAACTATTAACTTTAACTTGCATTGTGTTGTTATTGGCTTCAATAAAAATCTTATTTGCTGGACAAAGTCGTTTGTATTGCTCTTCTATAAAATCAACTATATCATATAATTCGTAAGATCCAATTGGTATTTCAATTTTATGTTCTCCTATTTGAAACATATTGTTGTAAGTGTCTACATTTGGAATACTGTTGTATGAATGAAAATCAGTTAGAGCACACTCATATGCACCATGTAATTCAATAGGAGGAGAGTAACTAGCAGATAATTCTGATGAGTTAGAGCTCAGAGTAAGTGTTATTGACATTATAACAGACTGATTACAATTAAATAAAGTTTAGTACACAGTATGGTTTATAAGCATAATTTAAATATTTATTTCATTTTCTTATTTTAAAATTAACATTAGTTTCTTAATATTAATGCTATTATTGTTCTTGATATGATGCTGTTGGTGATTTAGTTTTTCTTCCAACTATAATATTTCATCTTTACTTATCCAAGAATTGTGTTGATCTGAAAATCCTAGCCAATTAACATATACTTCCTTCGCTTTAGTTTTGAGAACCTTTTCAACTAAATATGTATTTGGAAATCTAGGTTTTGAAAGTTCATCAGTATAGAATCCACCTTTAATAGGATTACCAAGATAATCTTCTAATATGTATGTTGCAGGATTTGTATTTTGAACTTTGATAATTGTGAATATTTCTGTGGTCCAATTTGGAGTATAACCTTTTTCAAAGATATGCTTATATTTGCTTATGCGAACATGATCTCCTACATTAAATTTCGATATTTTATATATCTTCAAATGACTGTATACTGTATTAAGCAGCTTTTGCTCATTTGTTGAGTTGACTTTAATAGGAGACATTTTAATTGTGCGATGAAATTTTTTATTGTATGCATTAACTAAATCTTTGTGTATATCAATCCACTTATATGAACCATTATAGCTAAATTCTTTCCACATCATTCCTTTCAATGTTCTATTAAATCGTTCTACAATTGATGATTTCATACTTCTATATGTTGAGTAGTGATTAATGTCGTATTTATGCATTAATTTTTCAAAGTTTTTGTTGAAAAATTCTTTACCATCATCTGTTTGTAAGTTTTTTCGTACTCGCCGAAATTCAAAAATATCTGCCATTGCCTTGGTTGTTTCGAGTGCAGTTTTTGTTTTCAGCGGTACTGCCCATGCAAATTTTGAAAATGTGTCGATTACAGTCAACAAAAATCGATAATTTTTATTTTCTTTAGAATAGTTCCCCATTTCAACTAAATCAGTTTGCCAAAGATCATCAATTCCTTTCATTACAACTCTGCGACGCACAAAATGTTTTCGTGCTTGCTTATGGAGTTCGTTTACTAAATTTCTTTTTGAAGACATTAAGTTATTTTTACTGATTTTTTGGAGAGTGTTGTGATCTACTTGAAGGACTTTCAGCTATTGATACAAACATGTAATTTTCCAATCTATAAATTTTCTCATTAAGCTGCTCAATTTGTTCTTCAAAGGATGTTTTCATTTTTTGGATATCTTTTTGAATTTTATAATTTTCTTCTATATCTAATTTTATTTCACGTTGTAGTTCTTCGATTTGCATTTGAAGATCTTCTTGAATTACAGTATTGTCTGCCTTAAAGTATGTTAATAATTTCTCTTCTAGTTTTTCGATTTGAGTTTGCAGAAACAATTTATTGATAACATCGTTTTCCTCCAGAGCTTCTGCAACATTTTTGATCCTTTTGTTTTGGACATCAATGTTGTTGTTCGTATCCACAAATAACCCCAACAGTTTAGGTGCATTTTTCAAAGAAATTATGTTGCTAGTATCGTTTAAGTAGTGTCCAAATTTATCAACAGACATGCTTTATATACTTTATTAAAGTTAATGTATTATATTCGCTTCACGTAGCTCTTCAATAATTGATACAATCTCGTTATTGTGATTAGTATGACCTGCACCTTGTGATGCAAGCAGTAGTCGAAGTCGATCTACTAACTCATTGGGATCATCCCAGTATATATAGTTGGGCTTATGAATATTAAATTCCATCATTCCATCACCTAAATAGCTACCTTTTGGCTTAGATCCTGTTGATTGAGGTAAATTCTTCTGGTTTTTCTCGTCAATAAATTTCTTAATAATATGTTTATATTTATATCCTCTAGTACCCTTTATTTGACCATCAGGTGTATAGTCTCTTCTATATGCATTAGTAGTAATTAAAATCTTTTTATAGATTTCGAGTTCAAATTTATCATAATTTTTTGGTATTTTATGAAACATTAGAGAAAATAGCCCTGGTGTTAGGGCCAATATTTGACCACCAACTTGTATTTTATCTTCATTAAGTTTGAGCGTACTATCACCAAATTTCCATTCATTATTGAAATCTTTATGTGGACCATAGTTTGTATCTAGTTCATTTCTTCCTTCCAAGACTGATAAGTCAGTATAAGTATCTTCTGTATTGGAAGTCTGTGAGTAAAAATCATCATCATCATCATCGTCATCATCATTTACAGTATTAGCATCATGAGATGGTATTATCAAATATTGTTCCTTCAGCTAGTTTCTTTGGTGTACTTGACTCTATCTTGACTGATGTTTTTTCAGGCTTAAGACTTGTATTATTTTCAACTTCTACTATCATTTTACTTTCTTCTTTCATGGGAATTCTTTTAATTTTTTTAGAACTATTTATGAATTCTTTGAGTGGTTCTGTTATAGGTTTAAATGTATCTCTTAGTTGTTCATGTGTATCTATTTCACCAGTTTTTATACTACGAAGCTTTTTCTTTAAGACATTTCTTGTCAACACCAATTGTTTTAAAATTTTCTCATCCATGCTTAATAATAGTAAATAACAGGTATCAGCTATTAGATCAGGTATCAGATTTTCAGGACCTGGTCTGGTTATCAGATCAGCTTTTTAGGACCTGGTCTGGTTATCAGATCAGCTTTTTAGGACCTGGTCTGGTTATCAGACCAGCTTTTTAGGACCTGGTCTGGTTATCAGATCAGCTTTTTAGGACCTGGTCTGGTTATCAGATCAGCTTTTCAGGACCTGGTCTGGTTATCAGATCAGCTTTTCAGGACCTGGTCTGGTTATCAGATCAGCTTTTTAGCACCTGGTCTGGTTTTCAGATCAGTTTATCAGGCAGCAGCTCAGCTTATAGCAAATAGATGTATGAAGTTTAAAGTTAGATTAATAACTAAAGTGAATGTTTATCAAGAGTAGTTTATATAGTTATGAAATAGTCAAATTGCTTTCTGTAGCGACCATTGTTTAATTCATTATCTTTGCTTATCACCAAAAATCCATATTTATCCTTCCAACACTCTCGACAAATTTCTTGGAACTTTTCATAACTCATATCGCTGCCAACATGATCCCTATAAACATGCTTCATATTCGTCTCATCTTGCTTAAACATTATAATAACATTTGCATTGTCTCTTATTAAATGCTTGGGAATTCTAGTATAAGTTTGACACAAGTAGAATGAATTAACATCCCTATGTCGCCCCATACAAAAATATGTACGTATATTATTCTGCTTTTCACATGCAACATCATCAAATATCATAATTGAATTAGTTTTAGCTTCGTCAGGTGGAATAACTGATTCATTATCTGTAAATGTATAATATCCCATTCCTTTAATTGGTGAAATTAGTTTCTTCAGATATTCATATTTGGGCTGATATAAAGATTTTGAGTATAAATAGATGTTTTCAAACTTGAGTCCATTAGGACTTTCTAGTAAGCCAATCATAACATTAGTCTTTCCACAATTTGATGGTCCCATTATTAGAGCACGAATAGAATTTGGTAAGAGGGGGCTGTGCTTTATTTTTGAAGTAATGTCCGATGATTCATCAATATTACGAACTAAAATATTTTTATGTTGTTTCACTAACTGCATTTTTGTAACTAAATGCATTTCATAATTGTTACCTCTTATTATAGAAAAAATTAGATAATATGGTTATACGATATCAAAAAACGTTTAGTCATAAAAACACCTTCGTTGGAGGAGGTATAGTAGATAAAATAATAAACGCTCTACCTGTTGAACTTCATCTTCCTGGATATCAGTACTGTGGACCTGGAACAAAACTACAAAAACGTTTAAATCCAGGTGACAAAGGAATTAATTTATTGGACTCTGCTTGTAAAAATCACGATATTGCATATTCAAAAAATAAGGATTTAAGTACTAGACATAAAGCTGATAAAATGCTGGAAAATTCAGCTTGGAATCGAGTTTTATCAAAAGATAGTAGTCTTGCTGAAAAATCATTTGCATATATGGCTACTAACGCAATGAACGCCAAAACAAAATTTGGTATGGGTGTGGAGAAAAAGAAAAATGTTGGAAAGAACAAGCTAAATAATAAACAACTGTTTAGAACATCAATTAGAGCTGCAACAAAAATACTACATAAGGAAAAGCCATTAGATATTAACTCAGCTATTAAAATTGCACGAAAAACTATCAACAAATCATTAAAAGGAAAAAAATCTCAAATTATAGTACCACGTGTAATACGTGTCCCAAAAATTGGTGGATTTTTGCCTCTAATACCGATTTTAACTGCTCTGGGTGCAATTGGTAGTCTAACAACTGGAAGTGCTGCCATAGCTAAAGCTGTAAATGCAAGAAAGAATGCCAAAAATCAACTTGATGAAGCAACTAGACATAAAAGAGCGATGGAATCTATAGCAGTTGGCAAAGGACTTTACTTAAAACCATATAAAAAAGGTTATGGCTTAGTTCACAAAGAAGAATCAAAAAACTCTTATAGATGCTGCCCAACAGACCACTATCTGATGTGGACCTAAACCGTTTCTCTATAAATATTCCATATTTTAGAGGAGTTTTCATGTTGAATACTCTACCAAAACGAGCAAAGAAAATTGAATGTGGAATAATCAACTTAGATGTATCAACAGGACCTGGTACACATTGGGTAGCATATTATAAAAACAACAATGAAAAAGAATATTTCGATAGCTTTGGAAACTTACAATCTCCTTCAGAAGTAGTCAAATATCTTGGTACAAATGTAAAATACAACTATAACCAACATCAGAATTTTAATACATTTACCTGTGGTCACTTATGTCTTAAATTTCTTTATGAAATAACTGAAAATATTAAATAAAAATACAAACATTTATATCTTACAAAACTCTTTAATGTCTTTTTATTTATAATTTAAAATTTAAAATTAATTTATTTTATTGCCAATTAGGAAATTGGGAATTTTGGATTAGAAATTCACTCAGCTCACTCTCAACGATTAGATTTTCTTCACCTTCTCTGCTTAAGCAATAAGATCCACTGGATAGATCTTTAATATCGTCATCTGTTAAAATATTATACCGTTTAGGCAGAAACATTATGTGTTTATTCATTTCCACTTTTAGAGTTGGTCCATATTTAGTTGTTACACGTAACACATTTTTAATAGTGTATTTCGTTGATGATTCAAGCTCCTTTATGTGGATTAAAGTTTTGCTGTTTAGATTATTAAATTTTGAAATAAGATTTGATGTGGAGTCCATTTTTTTAATTAGTTCTTCTCACTTTGAATGTTTAACTGGAAATGATCTTAAAAGAAGCGATGATGACTTCAAGAAGACTAATCAAAAATAATTATGGTGAAATAGTGAATAAGTGGTGGATAGTGATAGAGAGAAAGAGATAGTTATAGAGAAAAAAGGGATAGAGAGAGATAGAGTGCTAAAAAGAATAATGGAATAGAGATGTTTAAAAATTTACTGAGAAAATTAGTCTTTAAGGAACCTTCCAACATTCATCATCATCATTCATTTATCAGCAAATAAAATGAGCCAAATTAGACGTACTCTAAACCAATTTATAAGAGATTTTGAAAGCTTCAGGCTTTTTGATCATTGGGAGATGATAAAATTTTTCCAAAATATGCTGGATGAGAACGAAGAATATGGAGTTATGGAAGATGAAGACAACACACAAGGGCACTTCAAAAGTTGTCCTTGGTATGATCCTGAGTATGAGGAAGGACCCGATACTTGTAGATGTACAATATATTTTTTACGAAAAAGTATATTAGAACATCTAATAATTGGATACTACGAAATGTTTCCATCATTATAAATAAAATAAATAAAAATTAAACTAAATTGTATTATTAAAAGAAACAAAAGAAATAAATATAAAATAAAATTGTATTATTAAAATATTCCTCGTTTTGTATTATTTTTTCTAAAGGAAAATTAGGAATCATCTGTTTGTAAGTTTTTTGGTATTCATCTCATTTGAAAAATATTTTCCATTGTCTTGGTTGTTTCTCTTTATGAAATTTAATGGAATTTAATAATATTGTGAAATTCAATTTCTCTTGTACAGAACTTCTCAAAGAAAACAAGACTGTGCATGCTTAAATGATATGAAAACAAGACTGTGCATGTTTAAGCGATATGAAAACAAGAATTTGCAAATAAGCAAAAACAAAAAATTTTTGATCGAACGAATTAAAACCAGTAAAGAAATAAGCACCAGTCACATATTTCATTCTTTTCTAAATATTTTATTTCAAATTTTTTTCTTAAAAATTTATTTACATTTGTACAATCATTTTTCTTGATAAATAAATTAATAGGATTTTATAATTATAATTATATAATTTTTACAAAAATAAATAGGATTTTATTTACAATAATTTTTCTTTTAATAAATAGGATTTTATTTACAATAATTTTTCTTAATAACAAAGATTTTATATACAACTTAAAAATTTAAAACTAATTAACTAAAAATTAATTAATTTTAGACATTTTCTTGCATTCTAGCAATCTCATCTAGCAACATGTCAATTTCGTATTCAGGGTTAGTTTCCTTAATACGAAAATGATACCATGCATATGTGTTAATGTTATTTGACCTAATTTTTCTCTTATCGTCTCCATAACTTAATACTACCTTATTTAATTCACTAGTATATATTTGATGTAGCTTAGATTTAAATGTTAACATACTATCATATACATTGGTCTTATTAAATAAACAATTTTTATAAGTAGCTAAACTATATTTATCTAATATGGCTCTCTTTACCCCCTTCGATTTCTTTACATCATTTTGATCTTGAACACTAAATGAATACATTTTAGATCGCAACCCGACAAACTCTTTCATTATTTTACCACAATTTTCATCTTTCATCATACCCAGCACCTTTTTATTAACTAGAGGAAAATTATAAATGTTGTCTGTAGGATAGTCCGATGTATCAAATTGTTCTTGTATGTCATTTTTTATGTCAGCATAAAAGTCGTCCGTCTTTATTGAATATATAAAAGAGTCCGTGTCCATTTAGTTTAAGGAGAGTTTTATCTTAAACTTAGGCTCCATGTACCCGCAATGGAAATTATACATTTTCCATTTGGACAGCTCGAGTACACAAAATCCTAAGTAAATTGGTTTATTGTAGCAGGTTTTGACTCTTGTCATTTCGATTGCTACAAGGTCCTCTGAAAATATAGATAAACTATGAAAATTTGGTTTTGATATCCAATCTTGGGCACCCAAATGATTACAGTTCATTCTCCCCCAACTATTGACAATTTTAACATCTCTCCTCTTGTCCACATTTTCCATGGTTTTACCATACACTGCATTATTGAGAAGTTTGCAAAAAAAATTTTTCAAAAGCATTTTTATCAGTGGCTCTATGTCTGGTATTTAAGTCAATGTAGCCTTTTAACCATGGAGATTGTTTAAATGCTAGAATACGATGAGTTTTCTTTAAAACTAAGCCATATTTTAAGCACTGTTTTAGAACTCTAAAGTGTATCACATATGATTGCTTTGTAGAGAAATCGGTTATCAATTTGTTGTACTTCGCTTGCATAGGTTCCTTATTTTCAGCGCAAAAAGGAAAATCATTATGCAAGTCGTGTAAATGAGAGGGATAATCCAACGTGACCTCATATACATAACCGTCTGTTCCATTATCAGCTATGCTGTTTGGATCCAGATTCAGCTCGTCTTGCGATAACCATCTGAATCCACCATGAGGAAGATATTTCGACATTGCCCAACCGTAAAGGTTATTTGCGTCTAAGTAGACAAGAAATTCTGATGGTTTTGATGCATCGAAATCTTCCAAATATTTGTTATTCGCTTTCGAATATCTTTGGCTACACTGTACGATCCCCCCACGTATACCTTTTTTCATAAAATTGTACATGTCAATGTCTGTCAATAATTCTAATTCAATTTTTGTATATTTGAGCATTGCATCCCAGGAAAGGCCAGGTGCTGTATAATATTGGCATGGATCGAGCTCATAAATACCCTTACAAACTTTTCTAAAGTTCTCAAAAATATCTGTCAGTAAGAGGACATCTGTTTTTAAGTAAAGTTCCATGTAGTCTTTCATAGTTTTGCAACCAAAAGTATTCCATACCTCTACAGCATGTGAGTATTCCTCTAAAGAACACTCTTTATAGTTCAACTTATTAAAGAAATCACTGCGTGAAGGGAGCTGACACTCATCTAATTTTTGAAATGAGTTTAGGTACTCATAGGGGAAAATACCTTTTTTCTTAATAAGCTGAAACTCGTTTTCTGACTGAAATAAGGACCTTATAGTGCTGAAATCATTATCCGACAAATTGCAGGCTAATGATTCCAAACTCTCAGCCATAAAACGTATTGTATCAAGAAATCTTATTTCAAGCTTATGACCATCACTCATTTCTGAAAATTGGGAGGGGGATATATAAAGCTCCTTATTGAGAGGGAGTACTTTCAGCTGCATTGAAATTTCACCTAGTTCTTTAATAAAAAGATGTGAGTCATAGTTTGAATAATTATGAAAGTAAACTGGTATAAACTTGGGAATTTGATAATTTAAATTACAGTTATTGTGGGCTGCACCTCTATATTTACCACTAATGTGGCAATGATCTCTAACGCGATCTTTACCTAAAAATTTATGACAAATATGACAATTTACCACACTATAAAAACTATACACATCAGAAGGGGATAAAGTATCCATTTGCCTATTATTAACTAAATAATTATTGTAAATATCCTCACAATCTTTAACTAAATATGATACAAATTTTTTGGAGGCATCTTTACCAGTATAAACCCTTAACTTATCTAACTTACTGTTATGGAGACACTTAATGTAATAACTAAATGCACAAGGAGTGTGCTTTTTAATTAAACTAGTTTGATCACTTACATTATTACTTATATCTTCCAGGATGCACTCGAAGTCAGCATAAACCACAAAGGGGACATCCATTTTCCTTTGATGCCCCTTAAAGCTGAGAATTGCATCCGGACCTGATGGCATACTTGTCACAATTTTACCGCATTCAGTCTTATGATGACTTATTCCACTCTCGCTATGAGTGTACTGCAGATAGGTGTTGCAGAAATGCAGTTTGTGTCCATTCTGCGTTATCTGACTTCGTAAAAGTCTGTGAATGATAAAAAATAGTTAAAAATTTATTAGTAAAATGTATCTATTATAACATATATAAAACAAGTATATGTATCATTAAATTAAAGTGTAGTATAATTTTTTAACTTACTTTGATATGTCCTTTATCAAAATATAGTGATGAACTTCACCATTCTCCAAAAGAAGCAAGTTTACATGAGTAATTTCCTCTTCCTTAGTCACATAATAGGGACCAATGATTTGATTTGCCTCCTCATCATACCCAAATACGTTAACGCTTATTCTAGGATTGTTCACCTCAAACACGTTAATTTCTTTTATAACTAATGGGAAGCTTAAATTTTTGAAATTTAGCACTTCACCATTTCGCGTAAAAATAATGTCTGCAGAAATGTCCTGAATACCATAAGAACTGCAACGTTGTGGGTTATCGTATGTTGTGGTATCCATGGCAGCAATCAAACACCACTTGAAGCAGTATTCATCATCATTTTGTATATTGATGCAAGCAAATTTTCTTACTAGTTTTTGAGGTGTGGATATCCAACTTGATCCTTTGACGAGCGACGATTTGTTGATGTTGATTTCTGCTCGGACTATGCGTGATAAAGTCCAACCAGAATCGCGCTCTTCAAATTCGGACATTTTGGTTGAAATCCCCTCAATCTGTTTAAGGAATATTTTGTCTGCCTTCGTCACCAAACTCATTTTAGCTACATGTGTTATAACACACAACTCCAAATCTTCTTCAACAATTTTGATATACTCCGCCAGAATACTCACATGAAATTTAATAATTGTATGCTTACACAAACTCTTGTGAAGTCTCTCAATAAAAATATTTATGTTTTCCTTCATAAACTCTTCCAGAAGAAGTTGGTCCTTTCTATTTAAAATAGCATATGTGGCGATATGATTTTTGAAGGCTTTGGATATTTTGAAACATTTCACATTCTCTGCTACTTCTTCTGTCCTAGAATGTGAAGCACTCATTGGAGTTGGCAGAATTTCTTCTCTTCTTTCTTCTTCTTCTCCATCACTTTCCGGCAAACTTATGTCCATAGCATCGTTGTACAAATTCCCTCCATGGATATCCACACCTTGTTGTTGAGCTTGTTGTTGCTGCTGCTCTTGTTGATGATAATTAAGAGGTTGCCATTGCATCAAATTGGAATACTGCTGCATTTGATTATCTGGTGTGATGGGATTATAATTGTAAATTGGGTACTCATATTGCATTGGCACTCCTAATCCCAAAAACTGATTATTCCATGGCATACCGTATTGTTGATAATTCATTGGTACTTGATATTGGGGGTAATGTACAGAAGGATGTTGCTGATGATGAGACATATTTAGGTGCTGTTGATAATTTTCAAGAGATGTCTTCGGTTGTTCT
This sequence comes from Tachina fera, assembly GCA_905220375.1. Taxonomy (NCBI): domain Eukaryota; kingdom Metazoa; phylum Arthropoda; class Insecta; order Diptera; family Tachinidae; genus Tachina; species Tachina fera. The sequence continues at coordinate 85,783,584 of LR999964.1, read as the reverse complement.
TGATTTCTATTCCGGCTTACGACCACTTGATCCTGCACACTATGATTTTTGACATGATCCAAAAAGGACTTTTGGTACTTATATACCTTAAGGCATCTTTCACACTGATAACCTGAAGAACTCATTTTTAATTATTTTATTGTTATTATTTCACTTTAACACAATTTCTGATGATGGTTGTAAATACAATGAAGTACTGATGTGATGGTTAGAAAAGTTGGCGTATTTATACAAAAATTAGTAGCAGTATCCTTGCAGCATATTTACTTTTTGTTTCTCTGCTGATGACTGTACTTAATTGAAACTTTGCTGCTTTAAAATAATCGTAGACAAAGAAAATGATTACGTTGCAAAATATAAATGTATTCTACAAAATATTTTACACACAAGCATCCTCACATACACATACAAATACACCATACATACATACATACATACATACATACATACATACATACATACATACATACATACATACATACATTCAAATGCAAATATACACACATACATACATACATACAAATATACAGACTTACATATATACATACAATTATATTTCTTAAACAAATAAATAAATATCAGCGACAAACAATTTCACATATTTAATTCTTTTTTCAATATTTTATTTAAAATATTTTCTTAAAAATCTTAGTACTAATACAAATTTAGCTCTATGTATATATAAAAAAAAATACAAAATATGATAGAAAAAGAAAGATCATTAATTTTTAAACTTATAAATGAATTAAGAGTTTATAATAATGTAAACACTCCATTTAAATGTATAAATAATAACATACATACATATGATTGTGAAAATTATTATTCATTTAACATTTGTCGATGTCAATCATTTTACGAAAAGTATTTGTTAGCACTTAAACTTTTTAATCTTTATAAAAGTATTTTTAATTGTCAAACTATTAAGCCTGAAAAAGAAATGTCTAATAAAAATTAAAAAAAGAATGCAATTTTGTTTTATTTATTTTTTATTTTTTTAAAACCATATTTTTTTTCCTTGTTTTATTTATTTATGTATTTATTTTTATTTTTTATATTTTAAAACCCATTTTTTCTTATATTACTTCTTATTCACTAGTTAGATCTATCATACTACAACGTAGACTTTTAATTAATAATCTTTCACCCTGTTCTGTAACTCTATAATACGTTAAAATATGTTGTCTACAGATAGGGCATGTGGTTTTATTATACTCACTAAGGCACTTATAACAATAATAATGACTACAATTAATTAATATAATATTTAACCCTTTCTTATATTCTAAGCAAATTAAACATTTATTTTTTTTTAAACCCACTTAGAGGTGTACTTAAATTTAAATTTTTTAGTTCTAAAAGTTTTTTTAATTTAGTTTTTAATCTCTTTACTCTTTTTTGAGATTCTTTTATTTTTTTCTTTTCTATTTCTATTTTTTGCTTATATTTATTGCAAAATTTAACCACAAACCTATCTTCTTCTCTTCGTCTGTTAAATATTCTTCAACCCATTGATCTTCTTCTTCTTCTTCTTCATCCTCATTGTCATTTTCATATTCTTCTTCATCTTCATACTCTGAAGGTAAGGGAGATGAAGAAGACAATAAAACACTCAAAGATGATAGTGGTGGAGGTGGTGGGGGTGGTGACATGGTCCTCTGAGATGGTAGTGGTGGGGGTGTTTCAGGTATTTCAATCTCCTGACCCGGTTCCAAAAATGTGTCTTCATTTTCACTCAACATTTTTCAATCTAAACTATTATGTGTTTGAGAAATTGAAATCCTAACACCCTCTATTTATACTACATTTTTCATAAAATCATATTCCTATACAGTCATAAACCTATTTTTTCATTAATTGTAGAATTACAAGCGAAAAAATTCGTTATCAAAACTATATTTTTCAAATATTTGCAGAACCACAAACAAGTTTAAATATACCTTTTCTAAATATTTCATACATTGAAAAAATTCGTAATCAGAAATATATTTTTCAAATATTTGCAGAACCACAAACAAGTTTAAATTACCTTTTCTAAATATTTCATACATTAAAAAAATTCGTAATCAGAAATATATTTTTCAAATATTTGCAGAACCACAAACAAGTTTAAATATACCTTTTTCTATTACATTTTTTCTTCCAACTAAAAGCACTAAACTAAATATTTCATACATTTTACACCACAAATCTAGACGCGCCAACAATTAAACATTTTTCACACATTAAGAAATCTATTTCAAACAATTAACTTGACCACCCACGGACGAAGCGAATACAAAGAAATTATAAAACCACAAATCTTAACGCGCCAAGAAATATTATTAAAACATAAAAACCACAAATCTTAACGCGCCAAGAAATACTTTTTTTCCAGAGATGGAAACAACACTACACTCTCTTTGTGTAGCGTACCGATCGATGAAACTAAAATACCGACTTAAATCAACTGTTTCAAACACATTCATACATATCAATGAAAAAAACTACAACAGAAACCGAATCTGATTACACACAATTTTAAAAACTTGTAGGTACATACCAAACTCTTTCATACATATCAACGAAAAAACCACAACAGAACTTTTAACAACAGAACAACAATACAATAGGGTGGCACTTATATCATCGTTGTTACTTTTCTCATACAAAATTAGTATACAAATCCTAACCAACCCCAGCCAAACCCCCGCCCAGGCAAGCCAAGCCAAGCCAAGCCAAGCTAAGCCAAGTCGTGCCAGCCCAGTTGCCGAATCTCATTACTCACACACAATTTCAAACAATTAACTTGACCACCCACGGACGAAGCGAATACAAAGAAATTATTAAACCACAAATCTTAACGCGCCAAGAAATACACTTTTTCCAGGGATGGAAACAACACTACACTCTCTTTGTGTAGCGTACCGATCGATGAAACTAAAATACCGACTGTAGCGTAGACATGATCCCAAAAATGTATGGGATCCGTGGTCAGAAAGCCTCACATTCATACTACTAAATTGATTTAATGAAACATAATTCTTGATTGTACTACATGTTCCCAAGTATCGGGTTCGATCAATTTCAACTCCATTAATTTCATAATCTATTTCATCAAACAGATATGCAACACAATTATTCTTCAGTCTTACATTTGACGGTTCTTCACCTTTACTATTCTTTATATTTCCTTCTATAAATAAAAAGCTTTCCGAAGGTAGAACATATAGGTCTTGATTTTGTAGGGTAATTCGAATTTCATCATTGTTTTTAAATGACTGAATATATGGTACATAACTATGAAAGTCTTTTTTTGTTATACTCTCGTCCGAAAGCGGTTGCTCCAATACGTTAAGTATATTAGACATTTTTGTTTACTTTAAATTTAAGTAGCTTTAAGAATCGTTTATTTTCTTCTGTTAACTTTGGTGTTATAGCTTTAACAGTATCTGTAGGAATGTTCAGATTGATATTTCTTCTTGTGGTTTTATTATAAATTATCATTTTTGTCTTGGCCTTAAATGCAACCTTAGTGTTATCTCTTCACCTCTAAAGTTTATTAAACGTCCCTCTTGATCAACAATCCAAATTTTAAGATATGTTATTTCCTTAACGTTTACTGGTAGATACACTAGATTGTTAGGGTTCACGTCCAATTTATAACCTGGAGGAACGTCTGAAGCAAATTCGTGAAGTATATGTGCTGGAGAGTTATTCATGTATGCTCCTTGTATTATATTACATTGAATTTGTATAGCATTAACTTTCAGAATATTTACAAGTTGATTAGATAAATGTACTACTCCTGCCTTTAAAGATTTTTCTGCAAAACCAAGCAAATTAACCAATTTATCGTGTTCGATTAAAATAAATTATGTCGTGTTGAAGAACTTATTTCTATTTGTAAAGTATTATTATTTGGTTCAATTATTATGGTTTTATTAAAATTATTATTTTTTATATTCTGTAGTTATGAAATCGACAATGTCTTGCAACTCATAAGACCCTATGGGAATTTCAATAAGTGCATCTCCAATATGGAAAAGATTATTATCGTAGTCTACATTTGGAATAGAATTATATGAATGGAAGTCAATTAGGGAGCATTCATACTCATCCGTTAAAATAATTTGCTTTTAAAATGGAAGAGTTTCCGCTTAATGCTAATGTTATTGACATGGTGAATGCTCAATTGTAAATGAAATAATAATGCTTGCATATTTTATAATATTTCAGTTTTATTTATCCATGATTTATGTTGACTAACCATTTAACATATGCCTTATTTCCTCTAGTTCTCAATACTTTTTCAACCAAAAATGTATTCGGAAAACGTGTGCTATGTATTTCCTCCTTATAAAAGCCTCCTTTAATTTTATTTCCTTGATAGTCTTCTAACAAAAATGTTATAGGAGAAGTGTTCTGTATCGATCTTATTTTAAATATTTCTGTTGTCCAGTTTGGAGTGTATCCCTTCTCAAAAACGTTTTTGTATTTACTAATACGGACGTAATCTCCAACTTTATATCGTGAAGGTTTGAAAATTTTCAAATTACTATATACAGTATTCAAGAGATGCTTTTCATTCTTATGAGTTACTTCATTTGGTGCCATTTTTATTTTTCCATGTTTTTTCTTATTGTACTGTTTAATCAAACTTTTATAAATATCAATCCATTTATAAGTTCCGTTGTTACTAAACTCTTTCCACATAATCTCTTTCAAGGTTCTATTGAAGCGTTCAACAATTGAAGCTTTCATTACACTATATGTAGAGTAGTGATTAATTGAATATTTTCGCATCAACCCTCCAAACTCTTTATTGAAAAACTCTCTACCATCATCTGTCTGTAAATTTTTAGGAACACGCCCCATAACAAGTATTTTCTTGAATGCATTACACACTTCTAAGGCAGTTTTAGATTTAATTGCTTCAGCCCACGCATATTTTGAAAATATATCTATGACAGTTAACATATATTTGTAACCATTATTATATGCTGAATAATTTCCCATTTCTACCAAGTCGGCTTGCCAGAGATCATCAATTCCTTTCATAATAACTCTGCGTCGTAAGAAGTTCTTCCGAGCTCTTGAATGAAGCTCATTAACTACTGCTTTTTTTCCATTGTATGGTGATATTGTTGTCATTACGTTATATATATCCGCTATTTTCTTATTTAAATCTTTTATTTCACTTCTTAGAAGTACAACTTCTTCACTTATTCCCCTTTTTAAATTCTCTTTCATGTGTCTTATTTGTAAATTCAAATAAGCTTTGTTAACAGCATCAAGTCCATCTAAAGGTGAAGCTACGTTTATAATCCTTTTATTGTCAATGTTTATTTTATTTCCATCCAGTATAAAACCAAAATGCTTCAAGAGGTATTTTCTTCTTCCTTCGTTACTAGACCTTTGATTAAAATAATGACCGAATTTGTCGACAGTCATACTCTTTGTTTTATCACCTCTACTCAATTATATTTGCTTCTCTCAATTCTTCAATTATTGATACTATTTCATTAGAATGATTATTATTTCCAGCTTGTTGTGATGCTATTAACAGTCTCAATAGTTTGGTTTAATAAGATTTACTCTCATTAAACTTTCACCAATGTGAGTAGTAGCAAATAATTTATTAATTATTTTTTTATACTTGAAACCTCTATTTCCTTTAAGTCGGTTACTGGGATCGTAGTTTACTCTATGTGCATTTGTATCAAGTAAAATTTGTTTATAAATATCTAGTTCAGTTGAGTCATACTGTTCCGGCCTTTTGTGAAATAGTAATGAGTAAGGGCCTGGAGTTAATGCCCAAGATTTATTTCCTATGGTTATTTTGTCATCACTTAGCTTAAGACATGAATTTTCAAATTTCCAAGCACCATTTTCATCCTTATAAGGTCCAAATATGGTATCGAATTTTTTGTTTTCAAACAAATCTGTTAAATTAAATTTCCAATCATTATCTTGGGAATAAAATGATTCATTCAAGTGTGAATCTTCTTTATTTTCACTTTTACCTGATAAAGGACTAAAACACTCTTTTTTCGTGGGAGTACTGGTAATAATCTTTTTCTGGTGTCCTTTAATTTTGTTATAATTTTCAGATTTAATTCTTTCATCAGAAAATTTCATTGGATCCAATGAATCATCAGATAGCTTTACAAGTTTTTTAAGTGGTTCTGTTATAGATTTAAATGTATGTTCTAATTTATTAAACGATTCTGCTTCACCTTGTTTGATACTATCGAATTTCTTTTTTAGAACTTTTCTTGATTTAACCAATTCTTTTAATATACATACTTTCTTCCATGTTGGGTTGCTGGAGAATAGCTTAGCTAGTTACAAACTGATTTTGGAAACAGCAAAACAGCTTTTTCAAACAGCAAAACAGTTTTTAAACAGCTAAACAGCAAAATAGCTTTTTTAAACAGCTAAACAGCATTTTGAAACAGCTAAACAGCCTTTTGAAACAGCTTAACAGCTTTTTAAAACAGCTTAACAGCTTTTTGAAACAGCTTAACAGCTTTTTTAAACAGCAAAACAGTTTTTTTAAACAGCTAAACAGCCTTTTGAAACAGCTTAACAACTTTTTTAAACAGCTTAACAGCTTTTTGAAACAGCTTAACAGGTTTTTGAAACAGCTTAACAGCTTTTTGAAACAGCAAAATAGCTTTTTTAAACAGCTAAACAGCTTTTTGAAACAGGTAAGCCAGCTTTTAATTAGAAAATGTCCGCAGCAGTTGGATGAATATTTATAACTAATGTTGAATGAAAACATCAACGCCTTTTCTATAGCGCCCATTTCACACATCATCATCCTTACTGATCACAAGAAATCCATATTTTTCCTTCCAAAATTCATTGCATATATTCTGAAACATTTTGGGACTCATATCACTTCCAACATGATCATTATAAATATGTTTTAAATTTAAGTCGTCTTGTTTAAACACTATGATAAAGTTTGCATTATCTCGTACTAAATGTTTTGGAATACGTGTATACGTTTGACACAAATAAAACGAATCTATATCTTTATGACGACCGATACAAAAATATGATCTAATATTATTCTGTTTTTCGCATGCAACATCATCAAAAATCATTATAGAGCTTCCCTTTGCCTTATCAGGTGATATGACATCTTCATTCTCTGTAAATGTGTAAAGACCCATTCCCTTTACTGATGAAATAAGTTTTTCAAGATACTTATACTTTGGCTGTTGTAATGATTTTGAATACAAGTAAATATTTTTAAACTTTAATCCATTCGGGCTTTCGATTAAACTGAGCATTACATTTGTTTTCCCGCAATTAGATGGACCTACTATTAATGCTCTTATAGAATTTGGTAACAGGCAACTGTGTTTAGTTCGGCTATTGTATTCAATGAAATCAAAATTTCTTACTAAGATATTTGAATGTTGCTTAATCAAATGCATATTTACAACTGACAGTTATTTTAAAATTTAATTCATTCACAATCATATATATGTATATTTACAGAAATAATTAAAAGTATAAATGATTGTGTATTCAAGTAAAAAATTTAATGCAAAACAGACAGTTCAAGGAAAAGGACTGGTAAATAGTTTGATTAATTCACTACCAGTTGAACTTCATTTACCTGGATATCAATTTTGTGGACCTGGAACAAAATTAGAAAAACAATTGAAGAGAGGAGATAGAGGAATTAATCCATTGGATGTTCATGATATTGCTTATTATCAGAGTACTGATATTAAAAAACGTCATCAGGCGGATAGAGAACTAGCTAATAAAGCTTGGGAGAGGGTAACAGCTAAAGACAGCACATTCGGAGAAAAAATAAATTCGTACCTTGTAACAAACGCAATGAAATCTAAAGTGAAATTTGGTTTGGGTGTTAAATCCAAAAACTTTAAGAAAAATTGTAAGCAAAACCATTTTCGTTATGCAATTAAAGCAGCTACAACTATCTTAAAGAAAAATAAGCCTACAGATATAAACGATGCTATACAACTTGCACGAAATGTTATTAAACATTCTTTTCTTGGGAAAAAATCTAAAGTAAAAGTTCCAAGAATTATTAGAGTTCCCAAAATTGGCGGCTTATTACCTTTGATACCGATACTTACAGCATTTGGAACATTAGGTGCAATGGCTTCTGGAGGTTCACAAATTGCTAAAGCTATTACTATAGCTAAAAATGGTAGAGAACAGCTGGAAGAAAGTAAACGACATAACAGAGCATTAGAGGAAATAGCAATAGGAAAAGGTCTCTATCTCAAACCTTATAAAAAGGGATATGGAATATTTTATACGAAAACTACATCAAAAAACTATTAAAGCAGCTACCCAACAGACCACTAACAGATATGGATTTAAGAACTTTTGGAAAGAAGTATATTCAGAGATGAACTTCCTAATATTCCACGGAGGATAGAATGTGGAATTATCAACTTAGACTCTAATAACGGAGATGGTACACATTGGGTAGCATATTATAAAAATAATGATAAGGTGGAATATTTTGATAGTTTTGGTAATCTTCAACCACCCTTAGAAGTATTCAGATATTTGGGAAACAATATAAAGTATAACTATAAGAGATATCAGAAATTGAATGCCTTTAATTGTGGACATTTATGTTTAAACTTTTTAATAAAATTCGAAATAAAAAACCATACGGAATAAAAAAAGAAAAAAAAACACATAATTTGTTTAATTAATTTATTTATAGTTTCATTTCATTTATTATCCATTCTTAACAATAGTCTGTGTATTTTTATATCTGTTAAAATTTTGCTTCGCATTTTTTTCCTATTTCGTAACAAAGACGTGTCAGATCAACTTCAATATCTCTTTAATTAATTCCTTTTATGGCGCTTAGTTGTATATTAGTTTTTCTCAATACTGAACACGTTGGAATGTAGTAGTCATAATAAAAATGTAGAATTTGCTTCCTGAGCATGCCGTTCCAACATATAATTGAAGTTAAAAATATTCCAACCCCAATTAGAGATTTCCACGTATCTGGCTCTATTTTAATTTTGTAGTTGTCCTGTTGAATAATTAAGCGATAGCTACCGTTTTTATATTGAAATATATAGGCGGTATTCCTTTCAGTAGTGTCATCTATTAAATTGACTGAATTTAAAAATTCTCTTTGAGAAAGGACACTGCTAATATAAGTTTTATAGTGCATTAAACGTAGCCACTCTTCCCGATCCAATCCAATAAAATGTTTATTTTTATAATGTAGTCATATCATTGGCTTAAATCCATTTAGAGTTAAAAACCCACAAGAAATTTTTAATTTTAAATTCAGGAAGTACTCCAGCTCAAAAACAACATCCTGTATTTGAGGTTTCTTTGGTTGTTCAAAAAAATTTCTCATTTTATTTTAAATTTTCAAAAGAGAGTATTAATTTTTTTACTATACACCTCGGAAGTAAATTGTAAACTGATGATGACTTCACTCTAAAAATCCCTTTATATTGAAAATATTTTGAGTACTATGCTCTACTTACTTATCTATGTACTTACATACATACATACATACAATTACATACATATATGTATGTTGTCTCAACGTTTCTAAGCAAAAATAAAACATGTAATTTATGTTATATGCGGTTCGCTCTATAACAACACAAAATACATATTCAAGTTCAACTAAAATTTATGGGTACATACTTTTAAACATTAAATACAAATCCCAACTTCATTTACGGCCTGTCCTACGATGTCACCAAAATCGTTCGATCGAATTCTGCTGACATCGTGGGAAAGACCGTTAGTGTTCACCACCATAAACCAAGCCTCATTGATCAAGACTTAACCAACTCATAAACCGCTATTATTTTCTCCACTACTGCTCATCCAACTCCCATTAAGGTAAACTTATTTTGCCTTTTGTTAAGCAAAGACTCATAACCATTATTATTTCTCCACTAGTGACACCTACACTTATTCTTGTACACTAATGCTCACCCCAAAACCCATTAAGGTAAACTTATTTTGCCTTTTATTAAGCAAAGACTCATAACCATTATTATTTCTCCACTAGTGACACCTACACTTATTCTTGTACACTAATGCTCACCCCAAAACCCATTAAGATAAACTTAATTACTTTTGGGGTAAGCTCAGCCACAGTGATCAAGACTTAGCCAACTCACACATATTTTATCTCTTTACAGCGCTGCCATATGACGTAAATATACTAAATTTATCCAATTCACTATCCTTTTACGCCTTTTTTCCGTCTGACTATGGCAACGCTCACACCACTATTTAGCAAATACACACTCCTTTTACCATTTTTCGCCATTATATGGCAGCTCTCATACCAGTATTTAGCGAAGACACAAACCTGACTGTAGCTTACAGCTATCTAACGTTATCTATCGTTATCTATTTTAATTGCTTTCTGGTGAGAACAAGCAATTCCTGTATACTTTCGCAATATTGATGCTTCAGCGAACATCAGATCTAAAATAAAACATAGCTCTCTCTTACCAAATTCTATTCGTGCTCTAATAGTTGGACCATCAAATTGTGGAAAGACTAATGTTATGATTAGCTTGCTAGAAAGTCCTAATGGAATCAAGTTTAAAAACATCTATTTATACTCAAAATCCCTTTATCAACAAATATATGAATACTTAAAGCGATTGAATACATAGTTCGAATGTTGAAAGCTAATTTGTTAAAAAGTTTTTGTAGAAACAACTTTAACTGATATTCTGCACGGAAAGCTACACGACATATCAGCGTTAGCGCTGGGCAACTGCAAGGGAGCATTTGAAATAATTTAATAAAAATATTCATACGTTTATTAATGAGAATAATTAAGATCTAAATAATTAAATAACGATGACATAATTGAATTCCCTTATGCCCTTTACCAAAAAATGGTAAAAGGTTATATATAGATTTGTCATTCCGTGTGTAATTTCCACAATATTAATAAGCCACACAGAAAGTACATATATATATTCTGGATCCTTATGCATAGGGAAGACGAACAAGCGATGTCCGTCTGTCCGTCTGTCCGTGCGTGAAATCGGTTTTCCTAAGCTCCCAGAACAGCTAGAGACTTCGTTCTTGGACTGGTGTATCAGGAATTTTCCGAAGAATTTTATTATTGAAAATCAGCAAAATCGAGAAGATGGTTTCAGAGCTGGAAAACTCAAACTCTATTTTCCCATACAAAATAGCTACCGAAAACTAGTTTTTATTACTTTTTTATTAAATTAACTTATTTTATACTTCGGTATGAATAAAATTGGTGTTTCTAATTTAACAAAAATTAACTGCCTGTTCCAGGATGTCACTCATAAACAGCTGTTTTGCGTTCCACTAAAAGCCTTTAGCACGACAAGTCGAAAGAAAACTAATGCGAACGATAACGTAAGCATTTCAATACAAATTTGTGCCCCAATATAAAATTTTTCAGTCATTTGTACGAACTCTAATGTCAAAAGCAGGCACTTGTATTTTAATTGTCGACTGAGACAAAATGAACCCAATTATTTTAAATTACAAAAAAAATACATACATATTTTGCTTTGCCAATGAATAAATACAATGCCGGATATGCTGGCAATGGATTTGTTGCGTAAGCGGCCGTTGGCGGTTTTCTCACGTCTGTGATATACTTTTCTAGGTATGTATGTATGTATGTTCGACAACGGCTTCGATGAGTAAGGAATTTCTGCCTACCACCACTTCCGCTAGTTATAACGCCAGCTCGTTAGAAGCTGTTTGTTAATCTAAGCTGGTATTTTACATAGGCAGAGAGGAAAATCATTAAGCCATCCGGATATATAGAAAATTCTTACTTATCGGAACCAGTATCCGATACATTTACGATGTACATTGTACGTACATACATATGTATATATGCACATACATACATACAGGAGTGAGTCCTTAAATCCGGACGAAGGCCAGCTTAACAAAAAAAGTATACATAAGTAGGGCACACACACATAAAATACATACATTTGTACATACATACATATGTATATACATACGTAGATGCATGTGATAGAAAACCTTTTTGTTTGGGTTTCTTGTAATTTTTGCAAGACCAAAATTTTGCATGACTTGCCCCTTTTCTGGTCTTTGTTTATCATGAAAAAACCCCTTAAGTAGTTATTCTTTTTTCCCCTCAACAAAAAATGTTTTGTCAAGCTTGTTTATTTTTAACCGACTTCATTTTAATTTATTTTTGGCTGCCACTTGTTGCAAGTTGAATTATAACAGAGTTTCATTTTTTAAAGCAAAATATACACATTTGAACGATTTTTTGTTCCCATTTGACGATTAATGTGTTAAATTGTTGATGTGGCAATATGGATATTTGACAACGGGTATACGGCTTACGTTAGAAACGTAAAGCCAATCGAACGATAAGTCGAAATATAGTGGAACACTTTTATAGAAGAAAATGAGTGACTTACTTTCGTTCTCATAAGTTTTCTTTCGACATCGTGGGGCAGGCAGTAAAACAAATAAAAACATTAAAAACACGTTTCCAGGGTCGGAGAACTTTAATATTTTTTCTTATAATGAAACATATTTAATGTTTTAGAAAAAATGCTATTTTCTCAGGAACCGTAAGAGCTACGGATCTGAAATTAAGACAGAGTGTATAGAACTTAACTCGCTACAACAACAATAATATGGAAGCTAAAAATTAAAGGGTGTTCCAAAACGAGCATCGGAAAATACTAAAATCCCGTGTAATATACATATATACAATTGTGTGTGCATATGTATGTATATAGACACTTGAAATTTGAAAACTTACTGTATTTTTATATAGACTACAAAAATTAACACTAAAATTTATAAAAATTAAAATTACAGGGTGTTCTATCAGTCTATGTAATTTTGACTATGTAATTTTCACAACTTGCTGTATCTCGGTAAGCGTAGGAGGAAAATTTTTGAAATTTTCAAACACGGTAAAACAAAAAAATCCCAAAATTATGAAATCGCCAAACCGAAAAAAATTGCCATAAACCCGAAAAAATCGCCTAAACAAAAAAAGCACTAAATTCAAAAATGTCAGCTAAAATGAAAAATATCTGCAAAATGAAAAAAAATCGACAAAATAAAAGTCAAAAACCTTAAAAAATAGCTAAAACGAGACAAAAGCACCAAAACTAAAAAAAGCACCAAATTAAAAAAATTTACAAAAAGAAAAAATTCACCAACATAAAAAAATACTAGCAATAAAATATATTGCAAAAATTAAAAAAAACTGGTTAAAAGAAAAAAATCCTCAAAATAAAAAAACGACAAAAAAAACTCGATAAAACGAGAAAAAAGCACCAAAACTAAAAAACACAAAATAAAAAAATTTCAAAATAAAAAAAACACGCTTTAACGAAAAAAAGCACCAAAACTATAAAAATCGTCATATTAAAGAAAATTCCAAAAACCTGAAAAAATCGCTAAAACGAGAAAAAAAGCACTAAAACTAAAAAAACACCAAATAAAAAAACGTTAAAAACATCAAAAACTCTTTAAACCGAAAAACCCCCAAAAAAACGAAAAAAAATCAAAACTATTTTTATGTAGGCTAAAGCTCATAATTTCTTCGCTTTAGTGAGCATTCTAACTAAACTAGAAAAGATTAGTGTATTATTGCTACTAATATATATACAATATGTAATCAATTCCTTAATAATTGCATATGAACTTTTATCCAAACACTGAAGTATAAAGAGATAAACCGTTTCTTTTTTTTCTCTCCTGAAAACTTGTATTTTTTAAGATACGAGGTTGAGAAAGTAAGGCACCGATATTCAATATCCAAAATATAGCACTCTTACTTGTCTGAATTTAGCTAATGAACTCCGTATGTTTATAATAAGACTTAACACAATATACAAACATCACAAGTTTGAAAACCGCAAACAATTTTTTACAAAACAAGCATCTTTATTCGATTGTGTATCTATTTTATTTTCCACCGAAAGCGTTATTTTTTACACTGTTGCCATACAATTTTGTGACCTAATGTATTGTGTAAAATGAAGTGGAATCACCGAAAATATCTATTTCGGGAAAAAACGAGTTAGGGCCTTTCTACTTGTGACGATCGATATACAACTATAATACCCATTTTTCAACTTGGTAATTAAACTTTTATTATTTTTAAGTTCTAATTAAATACGAAATTGTGTTTTTGAGTGCATAATTAAATAACAGTTAAATGCCCAACCTTGTGTACTTATATCACAATTAAGTTTTACGAGCATACCATATGTTATTGTGCTTTTGTGTGTTTATTGAAAACATGTACAAGAACATCATGTGGTCATATTAAAAAGAATTTAGTTTAATTTCGATTAATATATAACATATACAATTCATAGTTTCATTTCATGGTATAAACAAATAGAAAAATGCATTCTGATGCTCCTTGGGTTTCATAAAATGTGTTTTTATGCAATTTTATTTTCTGCATTTTTATAACCTAACTTTTTTGTTGGTCCTCTTTCACACACGTCAGCTTTACCTGATAATTTGTTCTTCAATTTTCTTTTGAACCTGCATTTGCGTTCATACACAGGGTCCAGTCAAGTCTCATCAATTTGCCTTGTAGTAGAGTATTACGAATGACAAAACAAAACTAAAAAGCAAACTTGACTGATACGGTCAAGTCTGTACACTAGGGTTGTTATCGCGTGATTTATAAACAAAGGACAGAAGAAAGAAAAAACCCGGACATATTATTAAAAAAGTAGGACTTAAAAATTAAGTGAAATTTAATTTTTCCAATAACATGAAAGAAATATTTTGAACTCTCGCTTAAAGCTATGCACTATATTATGTTGGCTCTTTTTTGCTCAACACCATCGATATTTTAAGTACATCTTAATATTTATAAGTCTCAAAATAACATAACACAAACCTCCTGGACAGTGTTATTTATAACATAAGCTGCACATCCAATTACAATTACTTTCCTTTTTACCTTGGTTGTTAACAAATACTATTTTTCAAGCAATGTAAAAGTGCCAAAATGTGGGACTTTCCCGGACGCAAAGTTTTTCCGAGGACAATAATATGAAAAAGAAGTCAGTGTTGTAACGATTGCTATTGAAGATGTTGAATAAAGGGAACGGGGCTACCTAATAACATCGGCCGTGTTCGTCACTGGGGGGTTAGTTGTGCTCCCAATAGAGATAATTAAATCAAAATTCAGTCGTACTAATGAGATTTTAAAAAATTTAGGTAGCTAATAAACAAAGTGACTATATAGAAAAAAAATAATAATAAATAATGTTGATGACTGATGCGTAACTTGTGCTGTAGATTCTTACACATATTCTGACCCACCCACCTTGCTGACATAATTAATTTAGTCTATTGTCAGCCCAATCCAAACTCTACCTTTACCTAAACTTTGTCCATACGTACAACTTCACCTTTCACAATAATTAAATGTCAAATTAATAACCCATTTTCAATTTTAAAATTAACAATTAAAATGAATCACATTTATTATTTTAATTTTAGAAATTAAAAGTAAAAAAAAAATTTAATGAATTAATATATTGTTTAAATAAAAAAAAAATGTTGTAATATTTTTTTATAAAAAATAGTTAAAACTATTTACAAACATGTGTATAAATGTTGCAAAATCCAAAGAAATTAAATCATATATTTGAGAATGGTCACTTGAATAAAGTAATATGCTTAAATTTCTTTTTATAAATTGAAAAGTAACTTATTCAAAGTTTAACTGACTTTCTAAATAATATGAGTATTTTTATATTTTAGTTTATTTTTTTTTAATTTCAATTATGTTAAACTTGATATTTATCAATGCAACGGATGTATAGATTCGCAATGTATATAAAAAAATTTAAATAAAAACTTACTATTTATTTGTCCCTCGTAGACAACAGGCGCCGGAAGACGAAGAGAGTGTCTGAAATAGATATTTAAATTTGTGCCCGAATCGTGCTTAAAAAAACACTAACTGCAGTTAAATTAAGAATTGATATAAAGAAAAGTTTATAAGACAATATTTAAATGACCACTGTTAATTTATGAAAGGTTAATATTTTTTTTTCAGTTTGCAAAAGAATATTATATGGAGATAAAAAAATTATATTTCTAATTATAAAACAAAAACCAGTTAGAACCAGTAAAATTACATAAAAACAAAATTCAGCAATGGTCAGTTTACTAGTCTTTCGCACGTTAATATTTTCCATATCGGAACTCCAAATTCGAGAACTGAACTTTATGTTAGATGGTTGTTTCTTTAATTTGTTGAAATCTTAAGTCAAAAGTTGTAAAAAAAACTTGAAAATTTATCGTGATCTCGTCTCCAGAATCGTGTTATAGAAACTTGCTTTTAGAAAGGATTCTCATTTGGATTCCCAATCGGTTGCCCATACAGTTAAAATTGGATTTCTTTATAATAACAGAATCACACTTTTTAAGAAAACAGATCAAAAGTGCAGAACTTGCGTAATGTAGTTTTTGCTTAAAATTCCTTCTTGTTTCAGCAATAATTTTCTTTTCTTTTCCAGCAACAGATAACACAAATGTAGATGTATCAAAAAAATTAAGTTTCTTTATATTTATTTATTATTCTTGTTTAAAAATTTTTATTTTTATATAGCTATGACTTTATTTCATGAAAATTATTTTTCTCTTCAAAGAAAATTTTTAAAATTTTTCTATCATAAAAAACATTGCCTAGTTGATTATAAAAAATATTTTTTTAGAGAGTTGAAGTTGTTCAAGTGTATGTCTACTTAAAAATGAGTATATTAAACACTAGGTCGTGTCACGTTGTCCGGGAAAAAGGGGACGGTTAACAACCCTACAGTACTATTATCTTTTCCACTCTCTCCTAAGAAATCAAGACTTGATGAGCCAAACCTGACGTGTGTGAAAGACTTGTTTGAAAAGCCATCTATAATACTGGGAAATTTTGCAGTCCTACCGTACTTTCAACGTAATGTAATAAGAACTTTAATTAACCACTGAAAAAATTAAATCGTATTTAATTGCAACTTAATTTTATATAAAAATTAGCTAATTACCTACTTAATTATTTCGTCAAAAACTAGGGGTAAGTATAACAGTTTTTTTGTTGTTAAAATAATAATTTTTCAGCGTAGGGAAAAATGTAGGGATAATATTTTTGGTTGTAGGGAAAAAAAGGGAATTGTTTTCTAACGTGTAGGGAGTTTCAAATATATTCACTGGCATCACTGTATATAGCTAGTTCCTGTATTTAGTTGAGGATTATTGTTACAATCCCAACTGCAAAATGCTATCGGTATAGAAGCACCACTGTTAAAAATTTTAATCATATTAGATTTGCTCAAATCGGATAATTTTACATGTGGAATCAGTGATGCCAACCCAAAATCTTTCTTAGAGGTAGATTCGATGTAAAATAGAGGTAGCTTCCATCAAATCCTACTTTAAAAAGAGGTAGATCTACGCCACTAATATTTTAGGCTATTTTAAACACCTTAGAGAAATATTTTTTTGCTTTAATTAACCTTTCGTTTTGATAAGAAATATTTTATAAGGAATTTTATGACAATATTAATTGCGGATGGTTAGTATTCAAAACTTTAATACAAACAAGTAAGAGTGCTATAGTCGGCTGTGCCGAATCTTATATACCCTTTACCAAAGTGCTGTTTATGTAGTATGGAAATACATACATAAGCACATATTTATTTTGTGAAAAAATTCATAATTTTTGCTCTATTGCAATTTTTAGTAAGTCAGCCCTAGGTATTTTCGGATTTAATAACTTTTTTTTGATATTAGCAATAAGTCGAATAACGATGCCTTACTTTCTCAACCTCATATCTTAAAAAATACAAGTTTTCAGGAGAGAAAATAAGAAACGGTTTATCTCTTTATACGTCGGTGTTTGGATAAAAGTTTATATGCAATTATTAAGGAATTGATTACATATTGTATATATATTAGTAGTAATAATACACTAATTACTTCTAGTTTAATTATGAAACGCATTTATTAAGATACGAGGTTGCTGCATTAAGAGTAATTATAATTCTTGATACTTGATGAATAAGTTACTCCTTTGTTGCATTCATAGCTGAAAAAACAAATAACGCAGTTATATCACAACTATCCAATGAAAACAAAATTTAGTATTTCACTTCCTGAATTGCTATATGAACGCTCACTAAAGCGAAGAAATTTCGAAACGAAATTGTTCAATATTTGTTCGCAAATCTAAAAAAAATTTAATGTTTACTAAATCTTGGAACTTCAAACTTTTGGATATAGCACTCTTACTTGTTTGTATTAAAGTTTTGAATACTAACCATCCGCAATTAATATTGTCATTAAATTCCTTATAAAATATTTCTTATCAAAACGAAAGGTTAATTAAAGTAAAACAAATTTTCTCCAAAGTTGTTATCCGTCCCCTTTTTCCCAGACACTGACTTGTTTTTCATATTATTGTCCTCGGAAAAACTTTGCGTCCGGGAAAGTCCTACATTTTGGCACTTTTACATTGCTTGAAAAATAGTATTTGTTAACAACCAAGGTAAAAAGGAAAGTAATTGTAATTGGATGTGCAGCTTATCTTATAAATAACACTGTCCAGGAGGTTTGTGTTATGTTATTTTGAGACTTATAAATATTAAGATGTACTTAAAATATCGATGGTGTTGAGCAAAAAAGAGCCAACATAATATAGTGCATAGCTTTAAGCGAGAGTTCAAAATATTTCTTTCATGTTATTGGAAAAATTAAATTTCACTTAATTTTTAAGTCCTACTTTTTTAATAATATGTCCGGGTTTTTTCTTTCTTCTGTCCTCTGTTTATAAATCACGCGATAACAACCCTAGTGTACAGACTTGACCGTATCAGTCAAGTTTGATTTTTAGTTTTGTTTTGTCATTCGTAATACTCTACTACAAGGCAAATTGGTGAGACTTGACTGGACCCTCTGTATGAACGCAAATGCAGGTTCAAAAGAAAATTGAACAAAAAATTATCAGGTAAAGCTGACGTGTGTGAAAGAGGACCAACAGCTGCTTAATATAAATAAAAAAGTTAGGTTATAAAAATGCAGAAAACAAAATTGCATAAAAACACATTTTATGAAACCCAAGGAGCATCAGAATGCATTTTTCTATTTGTTTATACCATGAAATGAAACTATGAATTGTATATGTTATATATTAATCGAAATTAAACTAAATTCTTTTTAATATGACCACATGATGTTCTTGTACATGTTTTCAATAAACACACAAAAGCACAATAACATATGGTATGCTCGTAAAACTTAATTGTGATATAAGTACACAAGGTTGGGCATTTAACTGTTATTTAATTATGCACTCAAAAACACAATTTCGTATTTAAGTAGAACTTAAAAATAATAAAAGTTTGATTACCAAGTTGAAAAATGGGTATTATAGTTGTATATCGATCGTCACAAGTAGAAAGGCCCTAACTCGTTTTTTTCCCGAAATAGATATTTTCGGTGATTCCACTTCATTTTACACAATACATTAGGTCACAAAATTGTATGGCAATAGTGTAAAAAATAACGCTTTCGGTGGAAAATAAAATAGATACACAATCGAATAAAGATGCTTGTTTTGTAAAAAATTGTTTCCGGTTTTCAAACTTGTTATGTTTGTATATTGTTATTCTCAATATAGTCTTAAGAGTCTTATTATAAACATACGGAGCTCATTAGCTAAATTCAGACAAGTAAGAGTGCTATATTTTGGATATTGAATATCGGTGCCTTACTTTCTCAACCTCGTATCTTAAAAAATACAAGTTTTCAGGAGAGAAAAAAAGAAACGGTTTATCTCTTTATACTTCGGTGTTTGGATAAAAGTTCATATGCAATTATAAAGGAATTGATTACATATTGTATATATATTAGTAGTAATAATACACTAATCTTTTCTAGTTTAGTTAGAATGCTCACTAAAGCGAAGAAATTTCGAAACAAAATTGTTCAATATTTGTTCGAAAATCTAAAAAAAATCGATTGTTCACTACACCTTCGAACTTCAAACTTTTTAATAACCCTATAAGATAATTTTAGTATTGTTCCTCCATACCATATTGTTTTATTCAATAATCCTTTATTTTACAAAATTGTTAAGTGTCTCAATTTAAACGTTTATTCCTAAAGAATTTTTTTTGAATTTGTTCAGCACAAAGGAACGGGAAGTGAAACGGAACATGTTCTTTAATTAATTTTATCGTTAGGACTGTACTTTAGTGATAAATTTAATTTCCATTACCATTTACTAAAAATTAATTTAGTAAAGTGCGACTTTGACTTGCGCACGAAGCGTGCCGTACTATATGAGCTTTAGCCTACATAAAAATAGTTTTGAATTTTTTTCGTTTTTTGGGGGTTTTTCGGTTAAAGAGTTTTCGACGTTTTTAACGTTTTTTTATTTGGTGTTTTTTTAGTTTTAGTGCTTTTTTTCTCGTTTTAGCGATTTTTTCAGGTTTTTGGATGTTTCTTTAATATGACGATTTTTATAGTTTTGGTGCTTTTTTTCGTTAAAGCGTGTTTTTTTTTTATTTTGAAATTTTTTTATTTTGTGTTTTTAGTTTTGTTGCTTTTTTCTCGTTTTATCAAGTTTTTTTATTTTGAGGATTTTTTTTCTTTTAAGCAATTTTTTTAATTTTTGCAATATATTTTATTGCTAGTATTTTTTTATGTTGGTGAATTTTTTCCTTTTGTCGATTTTTTTTATTTGGTGCTTTTTTAGTTTTGGTGCTTTTTTCTCGTTTTAGCTATTTTTTAAGGGTTTTGACTTTTATTTTGTCGATTTTTTTTCATTTTGCAGATATTTTTCATTTTAGCGATTTTTGCAATTTATTTTAGTGCTGACATTTTTGAATTTAGTGCTTCTTTTGTTTAGGCGATTTTTTCGGGTTTATGGCAATTTTTTTCGGTTCGGCGATTTCATAATTTTGGGATTTTTTTGTTTTACCGTGTTTGAAAATTTCAAGAATTTTCCTCCTACGCTTACCGAGATACAGCAAGTTGTGAAAATTACATAGTCAAAATTACATAGACTGATAGAACACCCTGTAATTTTAATTTTTATAAATTTTAGTGTTAATTTTTGTAGTCTGTATAAAAATACAGTAAGTTTTCAAATTTCAAGTGTGTATATACATACATATGCACACACAATTGTATATATGTATATTACACGGGATTTTAGTATTTTCCGATGCTCGTTTTGGAACACCCTTTAATTTTTAGCTTCCATATTATTGTTGTTGTAGCGAGTTAAGTTCTATACACTCTGTCTTAATTTCAGATCCGTAGCTCTTACGGTTCCTGAGAAAATAGCCTTTTTTTCTAAAACATAAAATATGTTTAATTATAAGAAAAAATATTAAAGTTCTCCGACCCTGGAAACGTGTTTTTAATGTTTTTACTTGTTTTAATTTTTGTTAAATTAGAAACACCAATTTTATTCATACCGAAGTATAAAATAAGTTAATTTAATAAAAAAGTAATAAACACTAGTTTTCGGTAGTTATTTAGTATGGGAAAGTAGAGTTTGAGTTTTCCAGGTCTGAAGCCGTCTGCTCGATTTTGCTGATTTTCAATGATTTTCGGAAAATTTCTGACATATCAGTTAAAGAACGAAGTCTCTAGCTGTTCTGGGAGCTTTGGAAAACCGATTTCACGCACAGACAGACGACATCGCTTGTTCCTCTTTCCTATGCATAAGGATCCAGAATATATATACTTTATGTGTCGCTTATTAATACACACGGAATGATTAACCTTTATATACCCCTTTACCATTTTTTGGTAAAGGGTATAAAAATTTTTTGGGTTGAAGTCTACTGATGAGTTCCAAATCGGGAGGGAACGGCATATAGCCAATTTTATAGCCATAAAAACAAGCTAAATTTTCAAATTACCTATTTTATTCATTTCTTATTAAATATTTTCGTAAAATATTCAAGTACTCGTATAAAAACGTCAGTTTGTGCAGCATTGGTGGCACAATTGTGTATGTTTCATATGCAAATTAGTTTACGCAATGCAAGACCATTCCTTTTTCTTTTTTGACTGTCAAACAAACTCAATATATACAAACATGTAGCTTATACATTGTCCGTTTTCATGTGGAGCTTGGCAATTGATATAGCAGCTTTCTTATGTACGTGTACCCTGTATATATGTATATACATGTATACTATATTTTATGTATGCGATTTGTCACACTAAACATATGTATGAATATTGTGAGGGATTTCCAGGTTGTTAGGTTGTTTTTGCATTAAATGTCTAACAATTCGAAAAGCGGTAGTTTTTAAAAATTCTCAAAATAAAAAATTTTTCCCTTTTTCACTACGTTCAAAATTTAACAAAAAATCCCTGCAAAAAGGGGAAATTCCCTACTTTTGGCATCACTGGCTATATATGGAATGTTAAAATGGCTGCAAATAGAGAACGACCCCGTTTTTTGTTGATTGCTTTTCAACAAGAAAATAAGTTTGTTCACTGTAATCTAAACAATTTAAAAGTGCATTTAAATTCAGAATCATATTCATTCAGATCTAATTATGAAAATGAGTAGTATGCCATCCTATACGATATGTATTTACTTCTAACTACTCAAGAATTTAAAACAAGAGTGCTGATAGTGGTAGTAGATGTCAGTCCTGTTGATATAAAAAATTTAAATTGAAACGGACTCCAACATTCCTGCCGATACATTACTTTTTGCATTCTCATCCACGATCGCATAATAAAATGCATACCCTTAAAATTACAAGATCGTAAAATAATGTAAACGAAAATTGAGATGATTGGGGATAAAGTTTTCAAAAGATTATCAATAGCAAACAAAGAGAAGCGAATTGGCTAACAAGAAACTTTCATCATCTGAATTGTAATGACGGATCAATGTAAGCAAATACAACTTAAATATCCGGAATATTTTTACTGCAGCTATCACAATTATGGGGTTTGTGCCTTAAGAAATGCATATTGACTTTATCAGGAAAATAACTAAAAAAATTTATTTTTATTTTCTATTCTTACATTGCTACAACTTATATTTACAATATTTTTTTTAAATAAATATGTAGATTAAAAATAAACAAAATTTTGTTCAATCATTTATTTATACGTATATTGTATGTTAAAGAGACAAAGCTTAAAAATTAAGCTATATATTTCATGTGCGTCCAAAATATTAAATTTAAGTCCGCCAACAACGCATAAATGGAGAAATTCACATCACTAGACATGTGCTATCCCTAGAAATGTGTCCGACTCGGCTAAATTTTTCATATTTAGATTTTGGAACAAAAATACTAGCAATATTTTACGACATGTAGAACTACAAGTAATTAAAAAAATTCAACCAACATGCTGAAAACTCTCGTGACGTCATATTTACATGCTCAGGTGGATTTTTACATGCCGTGTACTGTAGACTTTACATTGTTACAGTATTAGGTTGAAATATATACAAAACTGTTATTATTCATTTATTTGCATATACATACATATGTATGTAGTTAGTACGTATGTATATAAGTACCTATGGTTTGTTTGAAAAATGTCAACTTCTTTGCACATAAAACAAAAAATAAACATAATATCTTTTTAAAATACCCTTCCATGTTCCCCAGCTAAAAATAATATTACAAAAAAAAAACTAATGCCAAGTGCACCCTATGATTTTCTGTAACATCGCAACACTACATACCAGTACCAACGTTTGGCATATCCAATATTTATTTTTGTGTAGTATTGCTATCCATATATAAAAGTAACGTAACGTGAAAGACATTGTATTTTAAAAAATTATTAGAACACAAGAAATGCCAGATGTGTACTTGGCAGTACATACTCGTTTCTTTATACCTATCCATCTACCAACGCTCAAGTATATGTAAAAACATACACAAACATACGCAAATAATAATGTTGCCTCCCATGATCACGCATCTCTAATTCCCTTTGAGAATCCTAAATATCTTATACTTCAATTTATCCAACCTTCAAATAAGTTCATTGCACATAAATTACATATTTTTATTCATCGCTTCAAGCTCTTTAAACGTAGGAAAAAAATAAATAAAAATCAAACTTAAACAAAACTAACATCAAAAACATTAAAAGATTTCCAAGTGCATAAATAATTTTTTTCTTTCTAAAATACCTTTCCATATCCACCAGCTAAAAAGAATATTACAAAATAAAACTAACGCAAAGTTTGCTCTATGCACAATCTCACTTAAAAAATATTGCAAAATATCTTAAGCCATAAACCTGCTGCAACCACTTGACAAACCAAACAAAGATCACACTTCAATTAAAAATTAAAACAAAAAAGTAAAATTACGACTATGTACATCGACAGACCGACATCTAACCATTCTTATCTCACACAAGAAAACATCATCATCATATGTATATCCATGCATTCACACCATTGACAACAAAACTAAAGCTACGACTATGCACATCGACGGACCGGCATCCAACCATTCTTTCTCACACTTATGTTTACTCAAGAAAACATCATCATCACATGCATATCATCATCACGTACATATCTATGTACAAACTATACATCTGCATGAAACTTAATAATGATGTTTATGAAACTCTCGCTATAATTTTTTATTCGTTTCATTTCTATTTCATACAGATTAATAACTATGAAACAAGAGCAATGAATACTCAATAGTTAAGAACGCAGTAAAATGATGTTGGTTTGTTTACTTATACAAGAGCATACTAACATTTACAAATGTGAAACAGAACGTATGTTGAGTAAATCGCGATTAAGTTCATGCAAAACAATAAGCTTTTAAAGATCAGTGTTACCAGTTGTAGGAAAAGGGAAAATATAGGAATAATCGCCGAGAAGGAAGTTAAAAAATTTTAACTAGCTCTAAATTAAATTCAGTTTTTATTAGTGGGAGTGATGTGCAACTTCGGTAAAATATTTCATTTAGATAAAAGTATTTAATTTTGTACCATATTTCGCTTTCACGAAATGGATTACATATAAACATAAGTTAAATGTACACATAATTATCTTTCTTTTAAATACAATATTATTGTGGCATTCAGACGTCAATGAGAGAACTACCAGAGAAAATTGGGAAAGCAAACTCTACCGAAACCATTTTTTTAATAAATTTTCTTCAGCATTAAAAATTAAAAAAAAATCGCAAATTATAGTTTTAATTACACTTGTTTTTTCTTAGTTTTAAGTTGGTTCGGATTTCATTCACCAAACGTTAAGAGAACATAATAAAACACAAATGATCATTATGTTATGTGGTTTATTGAAATGCAATTTGTAAAAAAGTAATTATCAGAAAAATTCGAAATGCCTTGTAAATTATATAATTGCAAATAAAACTAAAAACTTATGCATGATTTTAAGAAAAGTATAAATTCAGGTATTGTTTATGAAAAAGAGTGTCATATGAATTATGCATCTCTTTCAAAATTGTCTTTTTTTTAAATTTTTCATCTAGAAGTGTGTGTTTCTTTCAATAGCATTTCATATCAGGGTTGTGTTCAGGTCATTACAAGAATATATAATATATTAAAATAGTTTAAAAATTTATATTATTTAAAAATGCAAATGACAAATTAAAATATGTATTACTAATATGTATGGTATATACATATGAACTTAGTTATGTATGTATGTGTAAAAGTTAAAACGTTAATATAAAAGTGAAACCTATTATTATATTGGCAACATTGCTATTGGGAGTTAATAACAAAAGATGAGATGAGAGAAACCAGCATGAACAAAAGTCGTTTCAATGAACAATCTCTTTGTGTTCACAGTACGAAACGAAACGTTTTCACTCACAGTATGATAAAAGCAACAGTTGGTTGTGTATTAACATATTTATTCGGAGTTGGGCTTTATTAATCAAACATTTCAGTAGTTTCATGGATGAAATTGTTCATGCACCTCTATAGTACAAACCATCGCTAACCCTCATCAATTCACAAAATTCCAAACATTCACAAAATTCCAAATTTTACAATTTTAGTTTCTATAGAACCGCCAGTTCGTAAGTTCTAATGGACTCAAGTTTGAAAACATCTATTTATACTCAAAATCTCTATTTCAACCCAAATATGAATACCTAAAGAAAATAATTGCACCAATTAAAGGAATGGGATATTATACATTCACCGATAATGAATAAGTTGTTCCACCTGACGAAGCTTAAACTAATTCAATTATTATACTTCATGATGTTGCATGTGAAAAGCAGAATAATATACGTATTTTTTTATGGGGCGACATAGGGATGTGGATTCATTCTACTTATGCCAAACTTATACTAAAATTCCCAAGCGTTTAATAAGAGACAATGCAAATGTTATTATATTGTTTAAACAATAGGAAGCATGTTTATTGGGATCATGTTGGCAGCGATATGAGTTATGAAAAGTTCCAAGAAATATGTCGAGAGTGTTGGAAGGATAAATATGGATTTTTGGTGATTAGCAAAGATAATGAATTAAACGATGGCAGCTACATAAGGCGAGTTGAATAATTCATAACTATATAAACTAATTAAGAAATTTATTATTCGACATATTGTCATAATTATATTTTAATTTGAAATTTATTTGCTGGTGGTTCAGCTTGGTCTATATGCATTTCATTGTTGCCGTAACAAATCATCAGTAGACTTCAACCACACATTTTGAATAGTCACAAACCTCTTATCTTATGCACAGACTTGCAAGAACTATTTGAGAATTCACATATAATAATATTTTTGAAAATCACAAAAGAAAAATAAGCATAAGAAACTCATACTAAACCCAGCAAATAATTTTTATTCGATACGAATCTATTTTATTTTTCTACAGCTTTATACAATTGTATGCTTTACAATTGCATGTAAGTATATTGTGGGCACCTAAAAGTCACATCTGAATTGCTTAAGTATTTGACAGACTTATCGTTCAATTCTGGCATTAGCTTAAGCCAGCTCATTCATATTATAGTTGGGCCTTAAGTATTGATCAATGAGTCTTTGCTTAACCAAAGCCAAAATAAGTTTATCTTAATGGGAGTTGGATGAGCAGTAGTGGAGAAAATAATAACGGTTTATGAGTTGGTTAAGTCTTGATCAATGAGGCTTGGTTTATGGAGGTAAACACTAACGGTCTTTCCCACGATGTCAGCAGAATTCGATCGGACGATTTTGGTGACATCATAGGACAGGCCGTAAATGAACTTGGGATTTGTATTTAATGTCCAAAAGTATGTACCCATAAATTTTAGTTGAATTTGAATATGTATTTTGCGTTGTTATAGAGGGAACCGCAGCAAAAAAAATATTAGAATTTGTTTTCGTATTATTTTCGAATGTTTTGTAAATGGTAACGGCTAACAATAGTTTGTTTGATGATTTAGGGAAAATATGTACATACATATGTATGTTTATGTGTATGTATGTATGTTAGTTAGTAAAGGCACATGTAATGTGTTCGTACAAAATTTCTAATTGATATTTTTAACTGATTTTTTTGTTTAATAATTTGCATATGTTAATTCTGTTATTTATTATATATTTAGTTTCGTTAGACATTTTAGTGCGGAAATGCATAAAAATTAGACGAATTACTAGATTTGTTAATGCATGTGAGAATACAAAATATGTTAATAAGGGTTAGGATTTTATAAGTAAGCGATCGTGAGTTAAGGGTTAAAAATGTAGTGAATTTGATCAGCGTTACACGTGTATGTATGTATGTGATTGTATGTATGTATGTATGTATGTACATATGTACATATGTATGGATGGATAGGAGTGGATGTGTGTATGGATATGAGCGTGGAGTAAGGGAACAAATGCAATGTTTATGTGCATTAGCTTATCTCTTGATATTTTGTTTGTATTACGTTGTTGTTGTTGATGATTTTGTGTTTTTAGTATAAATGTCAAATCGTGGAACATTTTGAAATTATTCAGTGAAATTCAATTGCAAGCGATACAACTAATTTAAAAATTTAAAAAACAAATCAAAATGGAATTTAGTCCTCTTATCATATCCACCCAACTACATAAACTCCACGCAGAATTGGAGCGATCAGGATATTCCCAACAACCAGATGGGATACCATACTAATTTTTTCGAGAATGAAGTGTACGAGTTCCTGTACGATAAAGAAGGGGATGACCTTCTGTCCAGATTTCATGAATTCTGGTGGGACGACGAAGGAGATAAAATTATATTAGATTTAAGTTTTTAATTATATTATATTAGATTTAAGTTTTTTGATTATATTTAAATAAAATCTATTTAATATTATATAAATGAAATAATCAAATAAAATACAACTTGTAATAAATGTTAATAAAGTTGAAGAAAACAAATTAATTAATAAGGAAATAGAGAGAGGGAAAGAAAGAGAGCTAGACAGATGAATATATCTTTGATGTGAAAAAAATTATAAATAATTTGTACTGATGCATAAACGTTCACAGTTTAATATAAGTTACATAACAATGAGCACCAACGAGGAGTTAATTTCTACCTTCAATAAATTGAACACCAGACGGAGACTTAGTGTGAAGGACATGTTATCTCTGGAGGAGTACCATATAACTGGAGCTGAGAGTATTACTACAAAGTATGGGGAAACTATTGTCTTAGAACTGGGAACGAACATTTTATATTTACCAAAGAGATTTAATTCACTAAGTGATAAGGATATTGAAAATTTATCTACAGGCGCTTATCTTATTTCTAAATATCCTGTAAATGATAGCCACAATAGTGATTTATACAGATTGGAGTTAAAGCCAGTTCCTCCTGTAAGAGATTATTATCCTTTTGCTACATTTAAATAGAAACTATTTAAAAAGTATTTAAAGAAATATTTTAAATAAAAACAAACAAAAAACGAATGAGATTGCATAAATATTTGTTTAATTTATATGAATTCAACCATATATGAATTCAACCATATAAAAAACATATGTACATATGTAAGTATATAATACGAAGATTTAACAAATCAATGATCATTTTTATAAATGATTTTTTACAAGAGTTCGGAAATATAATTTTCGAAGAACATCTTCAAAACTGATTACGAGAATTTTGATGATCAGATACCTTGCTCTCATGACGACAATTCGAATGAAGACGTTGTTGGCATGTGTACATGTACTTTTTTCATATGAAAAGACTAAGGGTGAAGAAGATTATTGATAAATATAGAAGCTTATTTCATCACATTTTATCGACTGCCACCTTTAACTGAAAGGAAGATTGAAATGAATTAATAAACATTTGAAATAAAATTTTCAACCAAATTAAATTTTATAATTTTTCATTAAAAAAAAAATAATAAAAAATTTAAAAGGAAACATAAATTATATGTGCTATTTTTTCTTAGAAATGTTTAGTCAACATACATATATGTTTGTATGTATGTATGTATGTATGTATGTAACTGTATGTATGTATGTACATATATAAAATAGAGCATAAATAGAGCATAGTATTCAAAATATTTTCAATATTAAGGGATTTTTTAGAGTGAAGTCATCATCAGTTTAAAATTTACTTCCGAGGTGTATAGTAAAAAAATTAATAATCTCTTTTGAAAATGGAAAATAAAATGAAACATTTTTTTGAACAAGCAAAGAAACCTCAAATACAGAATGCGGTTTTTGAGATGGAGTACTTCCTGAATTTAAAGTTGAAAATTTCTTGTGGGTTTTCAACTCTAAATGGATTTAAGCCAATGATATGGTTATAATGGATTTGATCGGGAAGAGTGGCTACGTTTAATGCACTATAAAACTTATTTTAGCAGTGTCGTTTCTCAAAGAGATTTTTTAAATTCAGTAAATTTAATAGATGACACTACTGAAAGGAATACAGCCTATATATTTCAATATAAAAACGGTAGCTATCGCTTAATTATTCAGCAGGACAACTACAAAATTAAAATAGAGCCAGATACGTGGAAATCTCTAATTGGGGTTGGAATATTCTTAACTTCAATTATATGTTGGAACGGCATGCTCAGGAAGCAAATTCTACATTTTTATTATGACTACTGCATTCCAACGTGTTCAGTATTGAGAAAAACTAATATACAACTAAGCGACATAAAAAGAATTAATTAAAGAGATATTGAAGTTGATCTGACACGTCTTTGTTACGAAATAGGAAAAAAAAATGCGAAGCAAAATTTTAACAGATGTAAAAATACACAGACTATTGTTAAGAATGGATAATAAATGAAATGAAACTATAAATAAATTAATTAAAAAAATTATGTGTGTTTTTTTTCTTTTTTTATTCCGCATGTTTTTTTATTTCGTATCTTATTAAAAAGTTTAAACATAAATGTCCACAATTAAAGGCATTCAATTTCTGATATCTGTTATAGTTATACTTTATATTGTTTCCCAAATATCTGAATACTTCTAAGGGTGGTTGAAGATTACCAACACTATCAAAATATTCTACATTATCATTATTTTTATAATATGCTATCCAATGTGTACCATCTCCGTTATTAGAGTCTAAGTTGATAATTCCACATTCTATCGTCCGTGGAATATTAGGAAGTTCATCTCTCATATAAACTCCTCTAAAGTGATGAATATACTTCTTTCCAAAAGTTCTTAAATCCATATCTGTTAGTGGTCTGTTGGGTAGCGGCTTTAAAAGTTTTTTGATGTAGTTTTCGTATAAAATATTCCATATCCCTTTTTATAAGGTTTGATATAGAGACCTTTTCTATTGTTATTTCCTCTAATGCTCTGTTATGTCGTTTACTTTCTTCCAGCTGTTCTCTACCAATTTTAGCTATAGTAATAGCTTTAGCAATTTGTGAACCTCCAGAAGCCATTGCACCTAATGTTGCAAGTGCTTTAAGTATCGGTATCAAAGGTAATAAGCTGCCAATTTTGGAAACTCTTATAATTCTTGGAACTTTTACTTCAGATTTTTTCCCAAGAAAAGAATGTTTAATAACATTTCGTGCAAGTTGTATAGCATCGTTTATATCTGTAGGCTTATTTTTCTTTAAGATAGTTGTAGCTGCTTTAATTGCATAACGAAAATGGTTTTGCTTACAATTTTTCTTAAAGTTTTTGGATTTAACACCCAAATCAAATTTCACTTTAGATTTCATTGCGTTTGTTACAAGGTACGAATTTATTTTTTCTCCGAATGTGCTGTCTTTAGCTGTTACCCTCTCCCAAGCTTTATTAGCTAGTTCTCTATCCGCCTGATGACGTTTTTTAATATCAGTACTCTGAGAATAAGCAATGGATTAATTTCTCTATCTCCTCTCTTCAACCGGTTTTTCTAATTTTGTTCCCAGTCCACAAAATTGATATCCAGGTAAATGAAGTTCAATTGGTAGTGAATTAATCAAACTATTTACCAGTCCTTTTCCTTGAACTGTCTGTTTTGCATTAAATTTTTTACTTGAATACACAATCATTTATACTTTTAATTATTTCTGTAAATAAATTCAAAGTTGTCGATATACATATATATGATTGTGAATGAATTAAATTTTAAAATAACTGTCAGTTGTAAAGATGCATTTGATTAAGCAACATTCAAATATCTTAGTAAGAAATTTTGATTTCATTGAATACAATAGCCGAACTAAACACAGTTGCCTGTTACCAAATTCTATAAGAGCATTAATAGTAGGTCCATCTAATTGCGGGAAAACAAATGTAATGCTCAGTTTAATGGAAAGCCCGAATGGATTAAAGTTTAAAAATATTTACTTGTATTCAAAATCATTACAAAAGCCAAAGTATAAATATCTTGAAAAACTTATTTCATCAGTAAAGGGAATGGGTCTTTACACATTTACAGAGAATGAAGATGTCATATCACCTGATAAGCCAAAGGGAAGCTCTATAATGATTTTTGATGATGTTGCATGCGAAAAACAGAATAATATTAGATCATATCTTTGTATGGGTCGTCATAAAGATATAGATTCGTTTTATTTGTTTCAAACGTATACACGTACTCCAAAACATTTAGTACGAGATAATACAAACTTTATCATAGTGCTTAAACAAAACGACTTAAATTTAAAACATATTTATAATGATCATGTTGGAAGTGATACGAGTCCCAAAATGTTTCCGAATATATGCAATGAATGTTGGAAGGAAAAATATGGATTTCTTGTGATCAGTAAGGATGATGATGTGTGCAATGGGCGATATAGAAAAGGCTTTGATGTTGTCATTCAACATTAGTTATAAACATTCATCCAACTGCTGCGGACATTTTCTAATTAAAGGCTGGCTTACCTGTTTCAAAAAGCTGATAAGCTGTTTCAAAAAGCTGTGAAGCTGTTTCAAAAGGCTGTTTAGCTGTTTAAAAAAGCTGTTTAGCTGTTTAAAAAAGCTGTTTTGCTGTTTCAAAAAGCTGTTTTGCTGTTTCCAAAATCAGTTTGTAACTAGCTAAGCTATTCTCCAGCAACCCAACATGGAAGAAAGTATATTAAAATAATTGGTTAAATCAAGAAAAATTCTAAAAAAGAAATTCGATAGTATCAAACAAGGTGAAACAGAATCGTTTAATAAATCAGAACATACATTTAAACTTATAACAGAACCACTTAACAAACATGTAAAGTTATCTGATGATTCTTTGGATCCAATGAAATTTTCTGATTTTTGAAACATCTTAACAGCTTTTTGAAGCAGCTTAACAGCTTTTTGAAACAGCAAAACAGCTTTTTTAAACCGCTAAACAGCCTTTTGAAACAGCTTAACAGCTTTTTCAAACAGGTAAGCCAGCCTTTAATTAGAAAATGTCCGCAGCAGTTGGATGAATGTTTATAACTAATGTTGAATGACAACATCAAAGCCTTTTCTATATCGCCCATTCCACACAAAATCATACTTACTGATCACAAGAAATCCATATTTTTCCTTCCAACATTCATAGAAACTGAAAGTTGAACGTGTGGAATTCTCCATGTTATGTTCGTAATTGACAAACTTAGAACTGCATTTGCATCTGTTGAATAATATGCATTTGCGTCACTTGAACTTCGTAGTAGAATAAGTTCATGTTTACTATTCAGTGTAATTTTATTGAAATCTTCAGCAAATCCCATTAGTAATTTTAAAGGTATGCAAAAATTGAATTTAGATATAGCTAGTTCCTCTGAAACACACCATCCAGCATTTCTCATGATATTGCTTTCAAATTGATTTAATAAAACATAATTCTTGATTGTACTACATGTTCCCAAGTATCGGGTTCGATCAATTTCAACTCCATTAATTTCATAAAGTATTTCATCAAACAGATATGCAACACAATTATTCTTCAGTCTTACATTTGACGGTTCTTCACCTTTACTATTCTTTATATTTCCTTCTATAAATAAAAAGCTTTCCGAAGGTAGAACATATAGGTCTTGATTTTGTAGGGTAATTCGAATTTCATCATTGTTTTTAAATGACTGAATATATGGTACATAACTATGAAAGTCTTTTTTTGTTATACTCTCGTCCGAAAGCGGTTGCTCCAATACGTTAAGTATATCAGACATTTTTGTTTACTTTAAATTTAAGTAGCTTTAAGAACCTTTTATTTTCTTCTGTTAACTTTGGTCTTATAGCTTTAACAGTATCTGTAGGAATGTTCAGATTGATATTTCTTCTTGTGGTTTTATTATAAATTATCATTTTTGTCTTGGCCTTAAATGCAACCTTAGTGTTATCTCTTCACCTCTAAAGTTTATTAAACGTCCCTCTTGATCAACAATCCAAATTTTAAGATATGTTATTTCCTTAACGTTTACTGGTAGATAAACTAGATTATTAGGGTTCACGTCCAATTTATA
Source organism: Tachina fera (assembly GCA_905220375.1). Lineage (NCBI taxonomy): Eukaryota > Metazoa > Arthropoda > Insecta > Diptera > Tachinidae > Tachina > Tachina fera. The sequence continues at coordinate 85,749,680 of LR999964.1, read as the reverse complement.
ACCTGGAGAAACGTCTAAAGCAAATTCGTGAAGTATATGTGCTGGAGAGTCATTCATGTATGCTAATTGTATTATATTACATTGAATTTGTATAGTATTAACTTTCAGAATATTTACAAGTTGATTAGATAAATGTACTACTCCTGTCTTTAAAGATTTTTCTGCAAAACCAAGCAATTTACCAATTGATCGCGTTCGATTAAAATAAATTATGTCGTGTGAAGAACTTATTTCTATTTGTAAAGTATTATTATTCGATTCAATTATTATGGTTTTATTAAAATAATTTTTTTTATATTGTGTAGTTATGAAATCGACAATGTCTTGCAACTCATAAGACCCTATGGGAATTTCAATTACTGCATCTCCAATATGGAAAAGATTATTATCGTAGTCTACATTTGGAATAGAATTATATGAATGGAAGTCGATTAGGGAGCATTCATACTCATCCGTTAAAATTATAGGTGGGAAATAATTTGCTTTTAAAATGGAAGAGTTTCCGCTTAATGCTAATGTTATTGACATGGTGAATGCTCAATTGTAAATGAAATAATAATGCTTTAAAGTAGTGTTTAATTTATTTCTCGTTTACTTGCATATTTTATAATATTTCAGTTTTATTTATCCATGAATTATGTTGACTTGGAGAACCTAACCATTTAACATATGCCTTATTTCCTTTAGTTCTCAATACTTTTTCAACCAAAAACGTATTCGGAAAACGTGTGCTATGTACTTCCTCCTTGTAAAAGCCTCCTTTAATTTTATTTCCTTGATAGTCTTCTAACAAAAATGTTATAGGAAAAGTGTTCTGTATCGATCTTATTTTAAATATTTCTGTTGTCCAGTTTAGAGTGTATCCCTTCTCAAAAACGTTTTTGTATTTACTAATACGGACGTAATCTCCAACTTTATATCGTGAAGGTTTGAAAATTTTCAAATTACTATATACAGTATTCAAGAGATGCTTTTCATTCTTATGAGTTACTTCATTTGGTGCCATTTTTATTTTTCCATGTTTTTTCTTATTGTACTGTTTAATCAAACTTTTATAAATATCAATCCATTTATAAGTTCCGTTGTTACTAAACTCTTTCCACATAATCTCTTTCAAGGTTCTATTGAAGCGTTCAACAATTGAAGCTTTCATTACACTATATGTAGAGTAGTGATTAATTGAATATTTTCGCATCAACCCTCCAAACTCTTTATTGAAAAATTCTCTACCATCATCTGTCTGTAAATTTTTAGGAACACGCCCCATAACAAGTATTTTCTTGAATGCATTACAAACTTCTGAGGCAGTTTTAGATTTAATTGCTTCAGCCCACGCATATTTTGAAAATATATCTATGACAGTTAACATATATAGTAGTAGTGGAATGGGCATTCTCCCCCAATTAAACTTGCAAAATTGTTGGCTGAAATTGTTAAATTGTGGCTGAAATTGTTAAATTTGGGTAATTAAAATTTCAAAATTCTTAAATTCTTGGAAATTTGTGTTTTCGGCGGCGCTTTGATGTTTTTTGTTTACATTAGGAGTTTTTTGTTTACATTAAGAGTTTTTTGTTTACATTAAGAGTATGTCTGTCTGTTTGTCTGTCTCTCTGACTGTCCGCCTGACCGTGGGAATTTTTGTGTGGAATATTTTGTGTGAATGTATTAAGGTCACTCATAGTTTTGAGGTTTTTATGTGTGTATATGCCGACGACAAAACATGATTATTATTTTTTCCTAATACCGAAGGGAAAATCATGGAAATGATTTGTCCTTATGCCAACGGGAAAACGTGACAGTTATTTTTTCTAATGCTAATATAGGTGTTGGTAGACTGTGATTTGGGTGGATGGGTGTTTGTAGGTGTTGTAATATGTAACCGTAGGAGTTTGTGGATGTATCTGTCTGCAGGAATTTAAGCAAGGCTTTGTTATATTACAGGGGGTCGGGGGTGTAGTTGAGGTAGATCGATTACATGCATGCATGTATGCCTGTGAGAATTTAATCCTGATCGTGATTTGAGGTGGGTGGGGGTGTTGTGGAGGTAGATGGATCGCTTGTATGTGTGTGTGTGTGTGTGTGTGTTTGTTTGTGTATGTGTGTGTGTGTGTTTGTGTATGTGTGTGTGTGTATATATTTCTGTAGGAGCTTAAGGCTGATCGCGATTTATTAGGGGCGAGGTATTCTAGTAATATGTAACCGGGGGAATCTGTATGTTTGTATGTATGTAGGAGCTTAAGGCTGACTATGATTTGGGTGGGTAGGGTTGTTGACGTAATATGTAGCCATAGGGATTTGTAGGTGTGTTTGTCTGTAGGAGTTTAAGGCTGGTCGTGATTTGAGGTGGGTGAGGATTTTGATGAGGTAGATTGATTGTGTGTATGTATGTATGGCTGTGAGAATTTAAGATGATTGTGATTTATTATAGGCGATATGTTCTTGTTATATGTAGCCGTGGGAATCTATATGTATATATGACTGTGGGAGTTTAAGACTATCCATAATTCAGGTAGGTGAGAGTGTTCTGTTGTTGAGATTAATTTTATATATTGTATATGTATGTATGACCATAGGAATTTGTGAATGTATATCTGTGAGGATTTTAGGCTGGTCTTGATTTGTGAGGGCGGAGTGTTGTTAACATTTTCTGGGATTTTTCTTAGATGAATCCTGCTATGTGTGTGTGTGTGTGTATGCGTGTGTATATGAGTTTCTCGTACTAGTATTTATATGTAGGTAGCAATAAATTGTTTTCAATATCGTCAGTTGGTACTATAAAATACTATCATATATCTGAACTTCCCTAATCCTAGTATGTTTTTATACTTACGATTGCTTTATATTTTTTCATGCTTAAATTTGTCTCGCGTTAAAGTCTGCCTTTGACAAATTTGTTTATATTACAGATTTTGTTTGTTTAACTACATCCACCTTCTTTGACTGGACGACTTTTCGACACACAGAAAAAAAGACCAACTTAAAATCAGTAAAAACCATGTTGAATTAATAAGAAACATTAGCGAAGGTTTAGTCATATTGAAATTTCTTATTTCAATATGGAAAAATATTAATTTACAGTATTCATTTAATAAACTCATTAGTTTTTAGGTATCTCAACATACATTTTCTATTATTGAATTAATGTGACGCATTCTTATTTTTACGCAGCATAATTTCCTGGAGTGTAGACCAAGCGAATTTATGCTTAATGCTTGAGCATTGATAAGAAATTTGATATGTTTACATGCATATCTACAAATTGATTTTATGTTTGCATGTATGTATGTATGTATGTATGTACATACAAATAAGTGTTTATATCAATCTTTGAATACATATTGTTTTCGTCATGTCATGTCTTTTGTTGTTGTTGCTGCTGCTGATGTTGCTGTGTATAGATGTGAAATATCTTCAGCTTTTTTACTTGAAATTAAAAAAAAAAAACTTGTTTTAATTTTCATTTACATTTACTTAAAAGTTTGTGAGGATTTTCTATTTTAAGTAAAGCTGAATTCCTGAAGATACATACTCTAAAGTAATAGTAACTATAACAGAAATATTTCCTATATTTAATTTAAATTTGCTTAAAGTTGATGCAGCCTATATAGTCAACGTTAGAAATTTTAGGAGGGTGTACATTGCAAAACCTTTCAAGAATGTATAAACATTTTTAAATGAAACTGACTCAACACCTCCAGCTTTGGCGATGCTATTTTTTTTTGTTAGCCAGTTTGCTTGGTTTAACTTTTTTTATTTTTTTTTTTGATAAACATTTAAAATCAAAGGAGAGTTTTATAATGAAATTGTTATTTTCATAATTGATGGAAACAAACGCTACTTTTTTCCAATGTAATCAATTGAATTACTTTTGAAACCTTAGTCCTCTATAAAGTTTATGTTTATTTTACACATGGCTTAATTTATAAGACTTTAAAAATTTGTCCTTCGGTTGTTATATATTCTATTATACGATTATGAATAAGAATGCAGTAAGCTGGTGTCTTGGCTTACTGTTTCAAATTAACATTTTATTCAATTGGTCTCCTATTGAATAAAATTAGCTTTTTTTCTTAAACTCTGATGCAGCTGGAGATTCCTTCATACTTATATGTAACAGCTTTTTTGGAATTTTAGATACATATAATATAGAATTGAATAATATTTGTTTTTGATTTTTATGTTAAGAAGTATAGATATGAATGTACTTTTAAATTAGTTAAACCATAATAAACAAACTAATTTTCTTCTTGAATAGCGATCAACAGAAAATAAAGTCGTTTTCTAAGAATTTAAATCTACTCTCGTGGCGGTTTCTGTAGTATAGAGTAACCGCGTATACTACACGAATTAATTAATTATGGATAATACGATATATATTTATTTTATGAAGGCTGATCGTCTTTAGATTTTATTTGATGTTCCAGAAGACACGATTTTTTCTCATTTTATTAAAGTGCAGCTTATTGTATTAATATTTTTGATATCTTTAATTTAATTGTGCTTTATGTGTCTGTTAGCAGACTGTACGTATAAGTTAGTCAGTCACTCTTTATTTTTATTTATTTTTCCTTCTAATGTGTCACTAATTTTTGATTTTACTACTTCAAATAGAGAACATTTACATATATAATTTTTAAAAGTATACATATACATACATAAATATATGTATGTATGTATGTAAAAATTAGTTCATATACAAGAAAACACATGTTTAGTAATCAACTATTGTAGAAAATCGATCATAAAGAACTCACTTACCTCCACCAGCAAGCAATTCAATATAAGTATTTGCATAAAGTATCAGCAACATTGGAATATCTATGTTTGGGAGAATTTTACCTCAAGTGTTTCAACATGAGGTTTACTGGTTGACCTCTTGAAGTAATTCTTGTTAACGTAGGCTTGATTGTATCGCATGCAGATGTAATGATTTTTCACTTAAAAAAGGTGCTCTCAGCATCAATCATACCCTATACAACACATTCATGAGTTGTATTGATTCAGATACAATTGCTGTCGAATTCATTATTAAAAAAGAGTTTTTCATCATCATCTAACAGCTTTATTCATATTATTTTCTTAGCATGCATGCCTTAGCATGCTTCTATCGATAATGACGCGAGAGTCCGAGATGCAGTGGTGTTTCAAAAATCTATACTATTAGATTTTACGAATCCACTCTTTTGAATTTTTTGCACAGTAGATACATATATACATACATATGTAATTCATTTGCAAAAATTTAATGACGTGAGGAATTTTTTAATTATATGTACATGCCCCGACATGCTTTCATTTTTTCAGTAAATTTATTTGATACTCATACCGATAAATATATAAAGTAATATCTGTTTAGATTGCATTTTATAATTTATGCATGCTTCAGCATGATTCTTATTTAAGTCCATATTTATTCACTAAATTTGTTTCATACTCATTTATACACCTCTACATTCTTAAAGAATGGATACCAAAGTCCACTTTCTTTAGTTTATTTACATATGTTTTCTAAAGATCTGATAGCTAAAGAAATGAACAAAGTAAAGATCTTTTATAATAGGCCCATATTAGTATTTTAAAATTTTTTGTTTAGAGCTTTCAAAATGGAAAATGTACATCTTTTACTATAAAAACTAATAATAAGATGTGTTGCTGAATATTACACTGTGTTTTACTTCATTTTGAAAGCTTAAGTTTTCACAATATTTCATACTTACCAACAAGTTTAGAGAATTACAATACATTAAGTTAATTATCTTTCCTAAGACCTATCATTCTTAATCAATTATTCAAAAACAAGAAAAACTAGATTTTTCCTTTGTAATTTTATTTTTATATAATTTTATATAGAAACATTTTATCATCTTCAAATGACTGTATACTATATTTAGCAGTTTTTTCTTGAATTTTTCTATTTTATACACTAAGTAAGTCTTTATATATCAACCCACTTATATGAATGATTAATGATAAATTCTTTTGACATCATTTCTTTTAATAATCTATTAAATCATTGTACTATTGATGTTATATTCAGTAATGTTAAATCCTATATTTGTGAATGAATTTTCCAAAGTGTTTTTTAAAAAATTCTTTACCATCATCTGCTTTTAAGTTTTTTGGTATTCGTACCAGTTCAAAAAATAATTTCCATTACCTTGGTTTTTTAGAGTGCAGCCTTTATTTTCAACGATACTGACCATATAAAATTTGAGAACTTGACAATTACAGCCTACAACAATCAATAATTTATATTTTCTGTAGTATAGTCCCCAATTTCAACTAAATCCGCTTACCAAATATCATCCATTTCTTTCATTATATTTCTACAATACACAATCAATTTTAAATATTGTTTATAGAGTTGGTTTACTAAATTTCATTGACATTGAGTTGTTTTCCAGATTTTTTGGAGTGTTGTGGCCTACTTGATACCCTTTCAGCTATTTATACTAACATCTAGTTAATTTTCCAATCTATCCCTTATCAATTCAATTTAATATGTCTTTCAAAACATGATTTCATTTTTAGAAAGTCTTTCAATTTTATAACTCACTTCTATGCCTAATTTATTTCACGTTGTAGTACATCAATTTACATTAAAACATTCTAGAATATTAATGCCCTAAGCCATATTATTATATTGTCATTTAGTTTGTCGATTTCAGTTTCTAGAAACAATTTTTTGATAACATCGTTCTCCGTCAGGGAACGATGATGACTCTGTATGTATACATTAGTAATAATTAAAATCTTTTTATAGATTTCGAGTTCAAATTTATCATAATATTTGGTATTTTATGAAACATTAGAGAAAATACTCCTGGTGTTAGAGCCCATATTTGGCCACCAACTTGTATTTTATCTTCATTCAGTTTGAGGTTACTATCACCAAATTTCCATTCACTATTTAAATCTTTATATGGGCCATAGTTTATATCTAATTTATTTTTTCCTTCCAAGACTGATACATCAGTATAAGTGTCTTCGGAGTTGGAAGTCTGTGAGTACAATATTCATCATCATCATCATTCACAGTATTAGCATCATTTTTAATAAGATGGTATCATCAAATATTGTTCCTTCTGCTAGTTTTTTTTTTGGTGTACTTGTCTCTATCTTGACTGATGAGTTTTAAGACTTTAAACTTGTATTATTTTCAACTTCTGTCTTGATTTTACTTTATTCTTTCATGGACATTCTGTTAATTTTTTTAGAACTATTTATGCATTCTTTGAGAGGTTCTGTTATAGGTTTAAATGTTAATTGTCTCTTAGTTGTTCTCGTGTATCTATTTCACCAGTTTTTATACTACGAAGCTTCAATACAGTTCTTGTCAACACCAACTGCTTTAAAACTTTCTCATCCATGTTTGATAATTGTAAATAACAGGTATCAGCTATCAGCTTATCAGGAGCTGGTCTGGTTTTCAGATCAGCTTTTCAGGACCTAGTCTGGTTTTCAGATCAGCTTTTCAGGACCTGGTCTGGTTTTCAGATCAGCTTTTCAGGACCTGGTCTGGTTTTCAGATCAGCTTTTCAGGACCTGCTCTGGTTTTCAGATCAGCTTTTCAGGACCTGGTGTGGTTTTCGGATCAGCTTTTCAGGACCTGGTCTGGTTTTCAGATCACCTTTTCAGGACCTGGTGTGGTTTTCGGATCAGCTTTTCAGTACCTGGTTTGGTTTTTAGATTCCCTTATCACAACCTGATCTGGCTTTCAGATCAAGTTATCAAATACCAGATCAGGCTATAAGGTAGCTGATCTGTAAAACATATCAGACTATCAGGAGCTATTCAGATTTCTAGATCAAGCTATCTGGTCCAGATTACATTATCAGTATACAAGTGGCTGACCATTTATAACATTTAGATGCATGAAGTTTAGGGCCAGATGAAATACGAAAAGGTAAACTTTTATGTAGTAAAATTGTTTTCTATAACGATCATCGTTTAATCAATATCTTTGCTTATAATCAAAAATCCTTATTTATCCTTTATATTTTTCTCACCTTACCTAACATTACAAATACATTATGACGATCTCATATGAAATATTTGAGCATTCTGCTATAAGTTTTACATAAGTAGAATGATTCAAGATTCAAGATTATCTCACCCTCTAAAAAATATGCTTCTCACACACAACATCGTTAAATATCATATTAGGATTACTTTTGCCTTTTTTAGTAGAAATAACAGATTCACTATCTATAAATGTGTAATATCCCATTATTTTAATTGAAAAAATTAATTTCTCCAGGTATTCATATTTAAGTTGATATAGAGACTTTGAATATAAATATGTAGATATTTTAAAATTTTAGTCCACAAGGAGTTTCTAGCAAGCCAATCATATCATTAGTTTTTTTTCGCAATTTGACAGACCAACTATTCTTGCATGAAAATAATTTCGTAGACGGGAACTAGGGCTTATTTTTGAACTAACGTTCGATGATTCATAAAAATTTCATATCAAGCTATTTATATTTATCTTGTTTTGACCATGAGTACGGATCAATATTTATGAAATCCATTTCATAAATATTGGTGCATACTCATAGTCAAAACAAATTATGCTTTAAGTGTTTAAAACCAGTATAACCATAAAAATTATGATTTTAAACTCTTAAATTATACTTTGTTTTACTAACCACATTTGGTAACTAAGTACATTTCATAAATATTATCTCTTATTTTAGAAACAATAAGAGATAATATTTATGAAATGTACTTAGTTACAAAATGCGGTTAGTAAAACAACATAAATATATGTAGCTTGATATGAAATTTTGATTATTCATCAATATTTCGTACCAACCTATTTTTAGGTTGTTTTGACTATGGGAATGAGTCAATATTTATGAAATGTACTTCATAAATATTATTTCTTATTATAGAAGAAATAAAATAATATAGCTATACGATATCAGAAAATATTTTCTAATATCGTATAGCTATATTATTTTTTTTTCCTTCTATAATAAGAGAATAATGCCTCCTACTCATAGTCAAAACAAAGTATATTTTAAGAGTTTAAAAACAGTATTGTCATACAAAATACTGATTTTAAACTCTTACAGCCTTAATTATGAAACTTATTAGGGCTTTGTAATGGCTTTTTAAAACAAATTTTCATACAAAAATTTGTTTTAAAAACCTTTTATAAAGCCCTAATAATTTTATAAATAAGTCTGTTAAAATATACTTTGTTTTACTAACCACATTTTTGTAACTAAATACATTTCATAAATATTGATGCATACTCACAGTCAAAACAAAGGATATTTTGATGCTGTTTTGATTATGAGTATGGATCATTATCTCTTATTATAGAAAAAATAAACTAATGCACCTATACGATTTTAGAAAATATTTTCTGATATCGTATAGCTGTATTATTTTATTTTTTTATAATAAGAGATAATATTTATAAAAGGCATTTAGTTACACAAATGCGGTTAGTAAAACAACCTAAAAAAGGTTGGTACGAAATTTTGATGAATCATCGAACGTTAGTTCAAAAATAAACCCTAGTTCCCGTCTACGAAATTATTTTCATGCAAGAATAGTTGGTCTGTCAAATTGCGAAAAAAAAACTAATGATATGATTGGCTTGCTAGAAACGCCTTGTGGACTAAAATTTTAAAATATCTACATATTTATATTCAAAGTCTCTATATCAACTTAAATATGAATACCTGGAGAAATTAATTTTTTCAATTAAAATAATGGGATATTACACATTTATAGATAGTGAATCTGTTATTTCTACTAAAAAAGGCAAAAGTAATTCTAATATGATATTTAACGATGTTGTGTGTGAGAAGCATATTTTTTAGAGGGTGAGATAATCTTGAATCTTGAATCATTCTACTTATGTAAAACTTATAGCAGAATGCTCAAACATTTGATATGAGATCGTCATAATGTATTTGTAATGTTAGGTAAGGTGAGAAAAATATAAAGTATAAATAAGGATTTTTGATTATAAGCAAAGATATTGATTAAACGATGATCGTTATAGAAAACAATTTTACTACATAAAAGTTTACCTTTTCGTATTTCATCTGGCCCTAAACTTCATGCATCTAAATGTTATAAATGGTCAGCCACTTGTATACTGATAATGTAATCTGGACCAGATAGCTTGATCTAGAAATCTGAATAGCTCCTGATAGTCTGATATGTTTTACAGATCAGCTACCTTATAGCCTGATCTGGTATTTGATAACTTGATCTGAAAGCCAGATCAGGTCGTGATAAGGGAATCTAAAAACCAAACCAGGTACTGAAAAGCTGATCCGAAAACCACACCAGGTCCTGAAAAGGTGATCTGAAAACCAGACCAGGTCCTGAAAAGCTGATCCGAAAACCACACCAGGTCCTGAAAAGCTGATCTGAAAACCAGAGCAGGTCCTGAAAAGCTGATCTGAAAACCAGACCAGGTCCTGAAAAGCTGATCTGAAAACCAGACCAGGTCCTGAAAAGCTGATCTGAAAACCAGACTAGGTCCTGAAAAGCTGATCTGAAAACCAGACCAGCTCCTGATAAGCTGATAGCTGATACCTGTTATTTACAATTATCAAACATGGATGAGAAAGTTTTAAAGCAGTTGGTGTTGACAAGAACTGTATTGAAGAAAAAGCTTCGTAGTATAAAAACTGGTGAAATAGATACACGAGAACAACTAAGAGACAATTAACATTTAAACCTATAACAGAACCTCTCAAAGAATGCATAAATAGTTCTAAAAAAATTAACAGAATGTCCATGAAAGAATAAAGTAAAATCAAGACAGAAGTTGAAAATAATACAAGTTTAAAGTCTTAAAACTCATCAGTCAAGATAGAGACAAGTACACCAAAAAAAAAACTAGCAGAAGGAACAATATTTGATGATACCATCTTATTAAAAATGATGCTAATACTGTGAATGATGATGAGGATGAATATTGTACTCACAGACTTCCAATTCCGAAGACACTTATACTGATGTATCAGTCTTGGAAGGAAAAAATAAATTAGATATAAACTATGACCCATATAAAGATTTAAATAGTGAATGGAAATTTGGTGATAGTAACCTCAAACTGAATGAAAATAAAATACAAGTTGGTGGCCAAATATGGGCTCTAACACCAGGAGTATTTTTTTTAATGTTTCATAAAATACCAAATATTATGATAAATTTGAACTCGAAATCTATAAAAAGATTTTAATTATTACTAATGTATACATACATACAGAGTCATCATCGTTCCCTGACGGAGAACGATGTTATCAAAAAATTTTTTCTAGAAACTGAAATCGACAAACTAAATGACAATATAATAATATGGCATTAATATTCTAGAATGTTTTAATGTAAATTGATGTACTACAACGTGAAATAAATTAGGCATAGAAGTGAGTTATAAAATTGAAAGACTTTCTAAAAATGAAATCATGTTTTGAAAGACATATTAAATTGAATTGATAAGGGATAGATTGGAAAATTAACTAGATGTTAGTATAAATAGCTGAAAGGGTATCAAGTAGGCCACAACACTCCAAAAAATCTGGAAAACAACTCAATGTCAATGAAATTTAGTAAACCAACTCTATAAACAATATTTAAAATTGATTGTGTATTGTAGAAATATAATGAAAGAAATGGATGATATTTGGTAAGCGGATTTAGTTGAAATTGGGGACTATACTACAGAAAATATAAATTATTGATTGTTGTAGGCTGTAATTGTCAAGTTCTCAAATTTTATATGGTCAGTATCGTTGAAAATAAAGGCTGCACTCTAAAAAACCAAGGTAATGGAAATTATTTTTTGAACTGGTACGAATACCAAAAAACTTAAAAGCAGATGATGGTAAAGAATTTTTTAAAAAACACTTTGGAAAATTCATTCACAAATATAGGATTTAACATTACTGAATATAACATCAATAGTACAATGATTTAATAGATTATTAAAAGAAATGATGTCAAAAGAATTTATCATTAATCATTCATATAAGTGGGTTGATATATAAAGACTTACTTAGTGTATAAAATAGAAAAATTCAAGAAAAAACTGCTAAATATAGTATACAGTCATTTGAAGATGATAAAATGTTTCTATATAAAATTATATAAAAATAAAATTACAAAGGAAAAATCTAGTTTTTCTTGTTTTTGAATAATTGATTAAGAATGATAGGTCTTAGGAAAGATAATTAACTTAATGTATTGTAATTCTCTAAACTTGTTGGTAAGTATGAAATATTGTGAAAACTTAAGCTTTCAAAATGAAGTAAAACACAGTGTAATATGCAGCAACACATCTTATTATTAGTTTTTATAGTAAAAGATGTACATTTTCCATTTTGAAAGCTCTAAACAAAAAATTTTAAAATACGAATAAGGGCCTATTATAAAAGATCTTTACTTTGTTCATTTCTTTAGCTATCAGATCTTTAGAAAAAATATGTAAATAAACTAAAGAAAGTGGACTTTGGTATCCATTCTTTAAGAATGTAGAGGTGTATAAATGAGTATGAAACAAATTTAGTGAATAAATATGGACTTAAATAAGATATTACTTTATATATTTATCGGTATGAGTATCAAATAAATTTACTGAAAAAATGAAAGCATGTCGGGGCATGTACATACATATAATTAAAAAATTCCTCACGTCATTAAATTTTTGCAAATGAATTACATATGTATGTATATATGTATCTACTGTGCAAAAAATTCAAAAGAGTGGATTCGTAAAATCTAATAGTATAGATTTTTGAAACACCACTGCATCTCGGACTCTCGCGTCATTATCGATAGAAGCATGCTAAGGCATGCATGCTAAGAAAATAATATGAATAAAGCTGTTAGATGATGATGAAAACTCTTTTTTAATAATGAATTCGACAGCAATTGCATCTGAATCAATACAACTCATGAATGTGTTGTATAGGGTATGATTGATGCTGAGAGCACCTTTTTTAAGTGAAAAATCATTACATCTGCATGCGATACAATCAAGCCTACGTTAACAAGAATTACTTCAAGGGGTCAACCAGTAAACCTCATGTTGAAACACTTGAGGTAAAATTCTCCCAAACATAGATATTCCAATGTTTCTGAAACTTTATGCAAATACTTATATTGAATTGCTTGCTGGTGGAGGTAAGTGAGTTCTTTATGATCGATTTTCTACAATAGTTGATTACTAAACATGTGTTTTCTTGTATATGAACTAATTTTTACATACATACATACATATATTTATGTATGTATATGTATACTTTTAAAAATTATATAAAATCAAAAATTAGTGACACATTAGAAGGAAAAATAAATAAAAATAAAGAGTGACTGACTAACTTATACGTACAGTCTGCTAACAGACACATAAAGCACAATTAAATTAAAGATATCAAAAATATTAATACAATAAGCTGCACTTTAATAAAATGAGAAAAAATCGTGTCTTCTGGAACATCAAATAAAATCTAAAGACGATCAGCCTTCATAAAATAAATATATATCGTATTATCCATAATTAATTAATTCGTGTAGTATACGCGGTTACTCTATACTACAGAAACCGCCACGAGAGTAGATTTAAATTCTTAGAAAACGACTTTATTTTCTGTTGATCGCTATTCAAGAAGAAAATTAGTTTGTTTATTATGGTTTAACTAATTTAAAAGTACATTCATATCTATACTTCTTAACATAAAAATCAAAAACAAATATTATTCAATTCTATATTATATGTATCTAAAATTCCAAAAAAGCTGTTACATATAAGTATGAAGGAATCTCCAGCTGCATCAGAGTTTAAGAAAAAAGCTAATTTTATTCAATAGGAGACCAATTGAATAAAATGTTAATTTGAAACAGTAAGCCAAGACACCAGCTTACTGCATTCTTATTCATAATCGTATAATAGAATATATAACCACTTAAGGACAAATTTTTAAAGTCTTATAAATTAAGCCATGTGTAAAATAAACATAAATTTTATAGAGGACTAAGGTTTCAAAAGTAATTAAATTGATTACATTGGAAAAAAGTAGCGTTTGTTTCCATCAATTATGAAAATAACAATTTCATTATAAAACTCTCCTTTGATTTTAAATGTTTATCAAAAAAAAAATAAAAAAAGTTAAACCAAGCAAACTGGCTAACAAAAAAAAAAATGGCATCACCAAAGCTGGAGGTGTTGAGTCAGTTTCATTTAAAAATTTTTATACATTCTTGAAAGGTTTTGCAATGTACACCCTCCTAAAATTTCTAACGTTGACTATATAGGCTGCATCAACTTTAAGCAAATTTAAATTAAATATAGGAAATATTTCTGTTATAGTTACTATTACTTTAGAGTATGTATCTTCAGGAATTCAGCTTTACTTAAAATAGAAAATCCTCACAAACTTTTAAGTAAATGTAAATGAAAATTAAAACAAGTTTTTTTTTTTTAATTTCAAGTAAAAAAGCTGAAGATATTTCACATCTATACACAGCAACATCAGCAGCAGCAACAACAACAAAAGACATGACATGACGAAAACAATATGTATTCAAAGATTGATATAAACACTTATTTGTATGTACATACATACATACATACATACATGCAAACATAAAATCAATTTGTAGATATGCATGTAAACATATCAAATTTCTTATCAATGCTCAAGCATTAAGCATAAATTCGCTTGGTCTACACTCCAGGAAATTATGCTGCGTAAAAATAAGAATGCGTCACATTAATTCAATAATAGAAAATGTATGTTGAGATACCTAAAAACTAATGAGTTTATTAAATGAATACTGTAAATTAATATTTTTCCATATTGAAATAAGAAATTTCAATATGACTAAACCTTCGCTAATGTTTCTTATTAATTCAACATGGTTTTTACTGATTTTAAGTTGGTCTTTTTTTCTGTGTGTCGAAAAGTCGTCCAGTCAAAGAAGGTGGATGTAGTTAAACAAACAAAATCTGTAATATAAACAAATTTGTCAAAGGCAGACTTTAACGCGAGACAAATTTAAGCATGAAAAAATATAAAGCAATCGTAAGTATAAAAACATACTAGGATTAGGGAAGTTCAGATATATGATAGTATTTTATAGTACCAACTGACGATATTGAAAACAATTTATTGCTACCTACATATAAATACTAGTACGAGAAACTCATATACACACGCATACACACACACACATAGCAGGATTCATCTAAGAAAAATCCCAGAAAATTTTAACAACACTCCGCCCTCACAAATCAAGACCAGCCTAAAATCCTCACAGATATACATTCACAAATTCCTATGGTCATACATACATATACAATATATAAAATTAATCTCAACAACAGAACACTCTCACCTACCTGAATTATGGATAGTCTTAAACTCCCACAGTCATATATACATATAGATTCCCACGGCTACATATAACAAGAACATATCGCCTATAATAAATCACAATCATCTTAAATTCTCACAGCCATACATACATACACACAATCAATCTACCTCATCAAAATCCTCACCCACCTCAAATCACGACCAGCCTTAAACTCCTACAGACAAACACACCTACAAATCCCTATGGCTACATATTACGTCAACAACCCTACCCACCCAAATCATAGTCAGCCTTAAGCTCCTACATACATACAAACATACAGATTCCCCCGGTTACATATTACTAGAATACCTCGCCCCTAATAAATCGCGATCAGCCTTAAGCTCCTACAGAAATATATACACACACACACATACACAAACACACACACACATACACACATACACAAACAAACACACACACACACACACATACAAGCGATCCATCTACCTCCACAACACCCCCACCCACCTCAAATCACGATCAGGATTAAATTCTCACAGGCATACATGCATGCATGTAATCGATCTACCTCAACTACACCCCCGAACCCCTGCTTAACAAAGCCTTGCTTAAATTCCTGCAGACAGATACATCCACAAACTCCTACGGTTACATATTACAACACCTACAAACACCCCTCCACCCAAATCACAGTCTACCAACACCTATATTAGCATTAGAAAAAATAACTTTCACGTTTTCCCGTCGGCATAAGGACAAATCATTTCCATGATTTTCCCTTCGGTATTAGGAAAAATTAATAATCATGTTTTGTCGTCGGCATATACACACATAAAAACCTCAAAACTATGAGTGACCTTAATACATTCACACAAAATATTCCACACAAAAATTCCCACGGTCAGGCGGACAGTCAGAGAGACAGACAAACAGACAGACATACTCTTAATGTAAACAAAAAACTCTTAATGTAAACAAAAAACTCCTAATGTAAACAAAAAACATCAAAGCGCCGCCGAAAACACAAATTTCCAAGAATTTAAGAATTTTGAAATTTTAATTACCCAAATTTAACAATTTCAGCCAACAATTTTGCAAGTTTAATTGGGGGAGAATGCCCATTCCACTACTACTATATATTTATAACCATTATTATATGCTGAATAATTTCCCATTTCTACCAAGTCGGCTTGCCAGAGATCATCAATTCCTTTCATAATAACTCTGCGTCGTAAGAAGTTCTTCCGAGCTCGTGAATGAAGATCATTAACTACTGCTCTTTTTTCCATTGTATGGTGATATTGTTGTCATTACGTTATATATATCCGCTATTTTCTTATTTAAATCTTTTATTTCACTTCTTAGAAGTACAACTTCTTCACTTATTCCCCTTTTTAAATTCTCTTTCATGTGTCTTATTTGTAAAATCAAATAAGCTTTGTTAACAGCATCAAGTCCATCTAAAGGTGAAGCTACGTTTATAATCCTTTTATTGTCAATGTTTATTTTATTTCCATCCAGTATAAAACCAAAATGCTTCAAGAGGTATTTTCTTCTTCCTTCGTTACTAGACCTTTGATTAAAATAATGACCGAATTTGTCGACAGTCATACTCTTTGTTTTATCACCTCTACTCAATTATATTTGCTTCTCTCAATTCTTCAATTATTGATACTATTTCATTAGAATGATTATTATTTCCAGCTTGTTGTGATGCTATTAACAGTCTCAATCGATCTACAATTTCATTACGATTGTCCCAGTATATATAGTTTGGTTTAATAAGATTTCCTCTCATTAAACCTTCACCAATGTGAGTAGTAGCAAATAATTTATTAATTATTTTTTTATACTTGAAACCTCTATTTCCTTTAAGTCGGTTACTGGGATCGTAGTTTACTCTATGTGCATTTGTATCAAGTAAAATTTGTTTATAAATATCTAGTTCAGTTGAGTCATACTGTTCCGGCCTTTTGTGAAATACTAATTAATAAGGGCTTGGAGTTAATGCCCAAGATTTATTTCCTATGGTTACTTTGTCATCACTTAGCTTAAGATATGAATTTTCATATTTCCAATCACCATTTTCATCCTTATAAGGTCCAAATATGGAATTTTTTGTTTTCAAACAAATCTGTTAAATTAAATTTCCAATAATAATCTTGTGAATAAAATGATTCATTCAAGTGTGAATCTTCTTTATTTTCACTTTTCCCTGGTAAAGAACTAAAACACTCTTTTTTAGTGGGAGTACTGGTAATAATCTTTTTCTGGTGTCCTTTAATTTTATTAAAATTTTCAGATTTAATTCTTTCATTGGATCCAATGAATCATCAGATAACTTTACAAGTTTTTTAAGTGGTTCTGTTATAGGTTTAAAAGTATGTTCTAATTTATTAAACGATTCTGCTTCACCTTGTTTAATACTATAGAATTTCCTTTTTTAGAACTTTTCTAGATTTAACCAATTCTTTTAATATACTTTCTTCCATGTTGGCTTGCTGGAGAATAGCCTAGCTAGTTACAAACAGCTTAACAGCTTTTTGAAACAGCAAAACAGCTTTTTTAAACAGCTAAACAGCTTTTTGAAACAGGTAAGCCAGCCTTTAATTAGAAAATGTCCGTAGCAGTTGGATGAATATTTATAACTAATGTTGAATGAAAACATCAAAGCCTTTTCTATAGCGCCCATTCCACACATCATCATCCTTACTGATTACAAGAAATCCATATTTTTCCTTCCAACATTCATTGCATATATTCTGAAACATTTTGGGACTCATATTACTTCCAACAGGATCATTATAAATATGTTTTAAATTTAAGTCGTCTTGTTTAAACACTATGATAAAGTTTGCATTATCTAGTACTAAATGTTTTGGAATACGTGTATACGTTTGACACAAATAAAACGAATCTATATCTTCATGACGACCCATACAAAAATATGATCTAATATTATTCTCTTTTTCGCATGCAACATCATCAAAAATCATTATAGAGCTTCCCTTTGGCTTATCAGGTGATATGACATCTTCATTCTCTGTAAATGTGTAAAGACATCCCTTTACTGATGAAATAAGTTTTTCAAGATATTTATACTTTGGCTTTTGTAATGATTTTGAATACAAGTAAATATTTTTAAACTTTAATCCATTCGGGCTTTCCATTAAACTGAGCATTACATTTGTTTTCCCGCAATTAGATGGACCTACTATTAATGCTCTTATAGAATTTGGTAACAGGCAACTGTGTTTAGTTCGGCTATTGTATTCAATGAAATCAAAATTTCTTACTAAGATATTTGAATGTTGCTTAATCAAATGCATCTTTACAACTGACAGTTATTTTAAAATTTAATTCATTCACAATCATATATATGTATATCGACAACTTTGAATTTATTTACAGAAATAATTAAAAGTATAAATGATTGTGTATTCAAGTAAAAAATTTAATGCAAAACACACAGTTCAAGGAAAAGGACTGGTAAATAGTTTGATTAATTCACTACCAATTGAACTTCATTTACCTGGATATCAATTTTGTGGACTGGGAACAAAATTAGAAAAACCGGTTGAAGAGAGGAGATAGCGGAATTAATCCATTGCTTATTCTCAGAGTACTGATATTAAAAAACGTCATCAGGCGGATAGAGAATTAGCTAATAAAGCTTGGGAGAGGGTAACAGCTAAAGACAGCACATTCGGAGAAAAAATAAATTCGTACCTTGTAACAAACGCAATGAAATCTAAAGTGAAATTTGGTTTGGGTGTTAAATCCAAAAACTTTAAGAAAACTTGTATGCAAAACCATTTTCGTACTGCAATTAAAGCAGCTACAACTATCTTAAAGAAAAATAAACCTACAGATATAAACGATGCTATACAACTTGCACGAAATGTTATTAAACATTATTTTCTTGGGAAAAAATCTGAAGTAAAAGTTCCAAAAATTCTAAGAGTTCCCAAAATTGGCAGCTTATTACCTTTGATACCGATACTTACAGCACTTGGAACTTTAGGCACAATGGCTTCTGGAGGTTCACAAATTGCTAAAGCTATTACTTTAGCTAAAAATGGTAGAGAACAGCTGGAAGAAAGTAAAGGACATAATAGAGCATTAGAGGAAATAGCAATAGGAAAAGTCTCTATCTCAAAGCTTATAGAAAGGGATCAAAAAACTTTTAAAGCCGCTACCCAACAAACGACTAACAGATATGGATTTAAGAACTTTTGGAAAGAAGTATACTCATTACTTTATATGACTTTATATGAGAGATGAACTTCCTAATATTCCACGGACGATAGAATGTGGAATTATCAACTTAGACTCTAATAACGGAGATGGTACACATTGGGTAGCATATTATAAAAATAATGATAAGGTAGAATATTTTGATAGTTTTGGTAATCTTCAACCACCCTTAGAAGTATTCAGATATTTGGGAAACAATATAAAGTATAACTATAAGGGATATCAGAAATTGAATAACTTTAATTGTGGACATTTATGTTTAAACTTTTTAATAAAATACGAAATAAAAAACCATGCGGAATAAAAAAAGAAAGAAAAAACACACATAATTTGTTTAATTAATTTATTTATAGTTTCATTTCATTTATTATCCATTCTTAACAATAGTCTGTGTATTTTTACATCTGTTAAAATTTTGCTTCCTTTAATTTCCTTTAATTTCCTTTTCCTTTAATTTCCTTTAATTCCTTTTATGTCGCTTAGTTGTATATTAGTTTTTCTCAATACTGAAACCGTTGGAATGTAGTAGTCATAATAAAAATGTAGAATTTGCTTCCTGAGCATGCCGTTCCAACATATAATTGAAGTTAAGAATATTCCAACCCCAATTAGAGATTACCACGTATCTGGCTCTATTTTAATTTTGTAGTTGTCCTGCTGAATAATTAAGCGATAGCTACCATTTTTATATTGAAATATATAGGATGTATTCCTTTTAGTAGTGTCATCTATTAAATTTACTGAATTTAAAAAATCTCTTTGAGAAACGACACTGCTAATATAAGTTTTATAGTGCATTAAACGTAGCCACTCTTCCCGATCCAATCCATTATAGCCATATCATTGGCTTAAATCCATTTAGAGTTGAAAACCCACAAGAAATTTTTAACTTTAAATTCAGGAAGTACTCCAGCTCTAAAACCACATTCTGTATTTGAGGTTTCTTTGGTTGTTCAAAAAAATGTCTCATTTTATTTTTCATTTTCAAAAGAGAATATTAATTTTTTTACTATACACCTCGGAAGTAAATTTTAAACTGATGATGACTTCACTCTAAAAAATCCCTTAATATTGAAAATATTTTGAATACTATGCTCTATTTATGCTCTATTTTATATATGTACATACATACATACAGTTACATACATACATACATACATACAAACATATATGTATGTTGACTAAACGTTTCTAAGAAAAAATAGCACATATAATTTATGTTTCCTTTTAAATTTTTTATTATTTTTTTTTAATGAAAAATTATGAAATTTAATTTGGTTGAAAATTTTGTTTCAAATGTTTATTAATTCATTTCAATGAAATAATGATGAAATAAGCTTCTATATTTATCAATAATCTTCTTCACCCTTAGTCTTTTCATATGAAAATAGTAACATGTTCACATGCCAACAACATCTTCATTGGAATTGTCGTCATGAAAGCAAGGTATCTGATCATCAAAATTCTCGTAATCAGTTTTGAATGCTCAAAGAAAAGACAGATGTTCTTCGAAAATTATATTTCCGAACTCTTGTAAAAAATCATTTATAAAAATGATCATTGATTTGTTAAATCTTCGTATTATATACTTACATATGTACATATGTTTTTTTATATAGTTGAATTCATATATGGTTGAATTCATATAAATTAAACAAATATTTATGCAATCTCATTTGTTTTTTTTTTGCTCTTATTTAAAATATTTCTTTAAATACTTTTTAAATAGTTCCTATTTAAATGTAGCAAAAGGATAATAATCTCTTACAGGAGGAACTGGCTTTAACTCCAATCTGTATAAATCACTATTGTGGCTATCATTTACAGGATATTCAGAAATAAGATAAGCGCCTGTAGATACATTTTGAATATCCTTATCACTTAGTGAATTAAATCTCTTTGGTAAATATAAAATATTTGTTCCCAGTTCTAAGACAATAGTTTCCCCATACTTTGTAGTAATACTCTCAGCTCCAGTTATATGGTACTCCTCTAGAGATAACATGTCCTTCACACTAAGTCTCTGTCTGGTGTTCAATTTATTGAAGGTAGAAATTAACTCCTCGTTGTTGCTCATTGTTATGTAACTTATATTAAACTGGGAACTTTTATGCATCAGTACAAATTATTTATAATTTTTTTCACATCAAAGATATATTCATCTCTCTATCTCTCTTTCTTTCTATCTCTCTCTATTTCCTTATAAATTAATTTTTTTCCTTCAATTTTATTAACATTTATTACAAGTTATATTTTATTTCATTATTTCATTTATATAATATTATAGATAAATAAATAGATAATAAATAGATTTTATTTAAATATAATAAAAAAAAACTTAAATCTAATATAATATAATTAAAAACTTAAATCTAATATAATTTTATCTCCTTCGTCGTCCCACCAGAATTCATGAAATCTGGACAGAAGGTCATCCCCTTCTTTATCGTACAGGAACTCGTACACTTCATTCTCGAAAAAATTAGTATGGTATCCCATCTGGTTGTTGGCAATATCCTGATCGCTCCAATTCTGCGTGGAGTTTATGTAGTTGGGTGGATATGATAAGAGGACTAAATTCCATTTTGATTTGTTTTTTAAATTTTTAAATTAGTTGTATCGCTTGCAATTGAATTTCACTGAATAATTTCAAAATGTTCCACGATTTGACATTTATACTAAAAACACAAAATCATCAACTACAACAACGTAATACAAACAAAATATCAAGAGATAAGCTAATGCACATAAACATTGCATTTGTTCCCTCACTCCACACTCATATCCATACACACATCCACTCCTATCCATCCATACATATGTACATATGTACATACATACATACATACAATCACATACATACATACACGTGTAACGTTGATCAAATTCACTATATTTTAAACCCTTTCCTATTCCACTCACGATCGCTTACTTATAAAATCCTAACCCTTATTAACATATTTTGTATTCGCACATGCATTAACAAATCTAGTAATTCGTATAATTTTTATGCATTTCCGCACTAAAATGTCTAACAAAACTAAATATTTAATAAGTAATAGAATTAACATATGCAAATTATTAAACAAAAATATCAATTAGAAATTTTATACGAACACATTACATGTGCCTTTACTAACTAACATACATACATACATACACATAAACATATATATGTATGTACATATTTTCCCTAAATCATCAAATACTTTCTTTTCAATCTTTCCTGCCTGCATTCAAAACAAACTATTGTTAGCCGTTACCATTCTCAAAACATTCGAAAATAATACGAAAACAAATTCTAATATTTTTGTGCTGCGGTTCGCTCTAAATCAACACAAAATACATATTCAAGTTCAACTAAAATTTATAGGTACATACTTTTAGACATTAAATACAAATCCCAAGTTCATTTACGGTCTGTCCTACGATGTCACCAAAATCGTTCGATCGAATTCTGCTGACATCGTGGGAAAGACCGTTAGTGTTCACCACCATAAACCAAGCCTCGTTGATCAAGACTTAACCAACTCATAAACCGCTATTATTTTCTCCACTACTGCTCATCCAACTCCCATTAAGGTAAACTTATTTTGCCTTTTGTTAAGCAAAGACTCATTGATCAATACTTAGCCAACTCACAAACCGTTATTATTTCTCCACTACTGATACCTTAACTTATCTTGTACACTACTGCTCACCCCAAACCCCATTATGATAAACTTAATTACTTTTGGGGTAAGCTCAGCCACATTGATCAAGACTTAGCCAACTCACACACATTTTACCTCTTTAGAGCCCATATTTGGCCACAAACTTGTATTTTATCTTCATTCAGTTTGAGGTTACTATCACCAAATTTCCATTCACTATTTAAATCTTTATATGGGCCATAGTTTATATCTAATTTATTTTTTCCTTCCAAGACTGATACATCAGTATAAGTGTCTTCGGAATTGGAAGTCTGTGAGTACAATATTCATCCTCATCATCATTCACAGTATTAGCATCATTTTTAATACGATGGTATCATCAAATATTGTTCCTTCTGCTAGTTTTTTTTTTTTGGTGTACTTGTCTCTATCTTGACTGATGAGTTTTAAGACTTTAAACTTGTATTATTTTCAACTTCTGTCTTGATTTTACTTTATTCTTTCATGGACATTCTGTTAATTTTTTTAGAACTATTTATGCATTCTTTGAGAGGTTCTGTTATAGGTTTAAATGTTAATTGTCTCTTAGTTGTTCTCGTGTATCTATTTCACCAGTTTTTATACTACGAAGCTTTTTCTTCAATACAGTTCTTGTCAACACCAACAGCTTTAAAACTTTCTCATCCATGTTTGATAATTGTAAATAACAGGTATCAGCTATCAGCTTATCAGGAGCTGGTCTGGTTTTCAGATCAGCTTTTCAGGACCTAGTCTGGTTTTCAGATCAGCTTTTCAGGACCTGGTCTGGTTTTCAGATCAGCTTTTGAGGACCTGGTCTGGTTTTCAGATCAGCTTTTCAGGACCTGCTCTGGTTTTCAGATCAGCTTTTCAGGACCTGGTGTGGTTTTCGGATCAGCTTTTCAGGACCTGGTCTGGTTTTCAGATCACCTTTTCAGGACCTGGTGTGGTTTTCGGATCAGCTTTTCAGTACCTGGTTTAGTTTTTAGATTCCCTTATCACGACCTGATCTGGCTTTCAGATCAAGTTATCAAATACCAGATCAGGCTATAAGGTAGCTGATCTGTAAAACATATCAGACTATCAGGAGCTATTCAGATTTCTAGATCAAGCTATCTGGTCCAGATTACATTATCAGTATACAAGTGGCTGACCATTTATAACATTTAGATGCATGAAGTTTAGGGCCAGATGAAATACGAAAAGGTAAACTTTTATGTAGTAAAATTGTTTTCTATAACGATCATCGTTTAATCAATATCTTTGCTTATAATCAAAAATCCTTATTTATCCTTTATATTTTTCTCACCTTACCTAACATTACAAATACATTATGACGATCTCATATGAAATATTTGAGCATTCTGCTATAAGTTTTACATAAGTAGAATGATTCAAGATTCAAGATTATCTCACCCTCTAAAAAATATGCTTCTCACACACAACATCGTTAAATATCATATTAGGATTACTTTTGCCTTTTTTAGTAGAAATAACAGATTCACTATCTATATATGTGTAATATCCCATTATTTTAATTGAAAAAATTAATTTCTCCATGTATTCATATTTAAGTTGATATAGAGACTTTGAATATAAATATGTAGATATTTTAAAATTTTAGTCCACAAGGAGTTTCTAGCAAGCCAATCATATCATTAGTTTTTTTTCGCAATTTGACAGACCAACTATTCTTGCATGAAAATAATTTCGTAGACGGGAACTAGGGCTTATTTTTGAACTAACGTTCGATGATTCATAAAAATTTCATATCAAGCTATTTATATTTATCTTGTTTTGACCATGAGTACGGATCAATATTTATGAAATCCATTTCATAAATATTGGTGCATACTCATAGTCAAAACAAATTATGCTTTAAGTGTTTAAAACCAGTATAACCATAAAAATTATGATTTTAAACTCTTAAATTATACTTTGTTTTA
This sequence comes from Tachina fera, assembly GCA_905220375.1. Lineage (NCBI taxonomy): Eukaryota > Metazoa > Arthropoda > Insecta > Diptera > Tachinidae > Tachina > Tachina fera. The sequence goes on along the minus strand of LR999964.1, from coordinate 85,724,446 downwards.
CTAACCACATTTGGTAACTAAGTACATTTCATAAATATTATCTCTTATTTTAGAAACAATAAAAGATATTATTTATGAAATGTACTTAGTTACAAAATGCGGTTAGTAAAACAACATAAATATATGTAGCTTGATATGAAATTTTGATTATTCATCAATATTTCGTACCAACCTATTTTTAGGTTGTTTTGACTATGGGAATGAGTCAATATTTATGAAATGTACTTCATAAATATTATTTCTTATTATAGAAGAAATAAAATAATATAGCTATACGATATCAGAAAATATTTTCTAATATCGTATAGCTATATTATTTTTTTTTTCCTTCTATAATAAGAGAATAATGCCTCCTACTCATAGTCAAAACAAAGTATATTTTAAGAGTTTAAAAACAGTATTGTCATACAAAATACTGATTTTAAACTCTTACAGCCTTAATTATGAAACTTATTAGGGCTTTGTAATGGCTTTTTAAAACAAATTTTCATACAAAATTTGTTTTAAAAACCTTTTATAAAGCCCTAATAATTTTATAAATAAGACTGTTAAAATATACTTTGTTTTACTAACCACATTTTTGTAACTAAATACATTTCATAAATATTGATGCATACTCACAGTCAAAACAAAGGATATTTTGATGCTGTTTTGATTATGAGTATGGATCATTATCTCTTATTATAGAAAAAATAAACTAATGCACCTATACGATTTTAGAAAATATTTTCTGATATCGTATAGTTGTATTATTTTATTTTTTATAATAAGAGATAATATTTATAAAAGGCATTTAGTTACACAAATGCGGTTAGTAAAACAACCTAAAAAAAGGTTGGTACGAAATTTTGATGAATCATCGAACGTTAGTTCAAAAATAAACCCTAGTTCCCGTCTACGAAATTATTTTCATGCAAGAATAGTTGGTCTGTCAAATTGCGAAAAAAAAAACTAATGATATGATTGGCTTGCTAGAAACGCCTTGTGGACTAAAATTTTAAAATATCTACATATTTATATTCAAAGTCTCTATATCAACTTAAATATGAATACCTGGAGAAATTAATTTTTTCAATTAAAATAATGGGATATTACACATTTATAGATAGTGAATCTGTTATTTCTACTAAAAAAGGCAAAAGTAATTCTAATATGATATTTAACGATGTTGTGTGTGAGAAGCATATTTTTTAGAGTGTGAGATAATCTTGAATCTTGAATCATTCTACTTATGTAAAACTTATAGCAGAATGCTCAAACATTTGATATGAGATCGTCATAATGTATTTGTAATGTTAGGTAAGTTGAGAAAAATATAAAGGATAAATAAGGATTTTTGATTATAAGCAAAGATATTAATTAAACGATGATCGTTATAGAAAACAATTTTACTACATAAAAGTTTACCTTTTCGTATTTCATCTGGCCCTAAACTTCATGCATCTAAATGTTATAAATGGTCAGCCGCTTGTATACTGATAATGTAATCTGGACCAGATAGCTTGATCTAGAAATCTGAATAGCTCCTGATAGTCTGATATGTTTTACAGATCAGCTACCTTATAGCCTGATCTGGTATTTGATAACTTGATCTGAAAGCCAGATCAGGTCGTGATAAGGGAATCTAAAAACCAAACCAGGTACTGAAAAGCTGATCCGAAAACCACACCAGGTCCTGAAAAGGTGATCTGAAAACCAGACCAGGTCCTGAAAAGCTGATCCGAAAACCACACCAGGTCCTGAAAAGCTGATCTGAAAACCAGAGCAGGTCCTGAAAAGCTGATCTGAAAACCAGACCAGGTCCTCAAAAGCTGATCTGAAAACCAGACCAGGTCCTGAAAAGCTGATCTGAAAACCAGACTAGGTCCTGAAAAGCTGATCTGAAAACCAGACCAGCTCCTGATAAGCTGATAGCTGATACCTGTTATTTACAATTATCAAACATGGATGAGAAAGTTTTAAAGCTGTTGGTGTTGACAAGAACTGTATTGAAGAAAAAGCTTCGTAGTATAAAAACTGGTGAAATAGATACACGAGAACAACTAAGAGACAATTAACATTTAAACCTATAACAGAACCTCTCAAAGAATGCATAAATAGTTCTAAAAAAATTAACAGAATGTCCATGAAAGAATAAAGTAAAATCAAGACAGAAGTTGAAAATAATACAAGTTTAAAGTCTTAAAACTCATCAGTCAAGATAGAGACAAGTACACCAAAAAAAAACTAGCAGAAGGAACAATATTTGATGATACCATCTTATTAAAAATGATGCTAATACTGTGAATGATGATGAGGATGAATATTGTACTCACAGACTTCCAATTCCGAAGACACTTATACTGATGTATCAGTCTTGGAAGGAAAAAATAAATTAGATATAAACTATGACCCATATAAAGATTTAAATAGTGAATGGAAATTTGGTGATAGTAACCTCAAACTGAATGAAGATAAAATACAAGTTGGTGGCCAAATATGGGCTCTAACACCAGGAGTATTTTCTCTAATGTTTCATAAAATACCAAATATTATGATAAATTTGAACTCGAAATCTATAAAAAGATTTTAATTATTACTAATGTATACATACAGAGTCATCATCGTTCCCTGACGGAGAACGATGTTATCAAAAAATTGTTTCTAGAAACTGAAATCGACAAACTAAATGACAATATAATAATATGGCTTAGGGCATTAATATTCTAGAATGTTTTAATGTAAATTGATGTACTACAACGTGAAATAAATTAGGCATAGAAGTGAGTTATAAAATTGAAAGACATTCTAAAAATGAAATCATGTTTTGAAAGACATATTAAATTGAATTGATAAGGGATAGATTGGAAAATTAACTAGATGTTAGTATAAATAGCTGAAATGGTATCAAGTAGGCCACAACACTCCAAAAAATCTGGAAAACAACTCAATGTCAATGAAATTTAGTAAACCAACTCTATAAACAATATTTAAAATTGATTGTGTATTGTAGAAATATAATGAAAGAAATGGATGATATTTGGTAAGCGGATTTAGTTGAAATTGGGGACTATACTACAGAAAATATAAATTATTGATTGTTGTAGGCTGTAATTGTCAAGTTCTCAAATTTTATATGGTCAGTATCGTTGAAAATAAAGGCTGCACTCTAAAAAACCAAGGTAATGGAAATTATTTTTTGAACTGGTACGAATACCAAAAAACTTAAAAGCAGATGATGGTAAAGAATTTTTTAAAAAACACTTTGGAAAATTCATTCACAAATATAGGATTTAACATTACTCAATATAACATCAATAGTACAATGATTTAATAGATTATTAAAAGAAATGATGTCAAAAGAATTTATCATTAATCATTCATATAAGTGGGTTGATATATAAAGACTTACTTAGTTTATAAAATAGAAAAATTCAAGAAAAACTGCTAAATATAGTATACAGTCATTTGAAGATGATAAAATGTTTCTATATAAAATTATATAAAAATAAAATTACAAAGGAAAAATCTAGTTTTTCTTGTTTTTGAATAATTGATTAAGAATGATAGGTCTTAGGAAAGATAATTAACTTAATGTATTGTAATTCTCTAAACTTGTTGGTAAGTATGAAATATTGTGAAAACTTAAGCTTCCAAAATGAAGTAAAACACAGTGTAATATTCAGCAACACATCTTATTATTAGTTTTTATAGTAAAAGATTTCATTTCATTTCATTTTCCATTTTGAAAGCTCTAAACAAAAAATTTTAAAATACGAATATGGGCCTATTATAAAAGATCTTTACTTTGTTCATTTCTTGAGCTATCAGATCTTTAGAAAACATATGTAAATAAACTAAAGAAAGTGGACTTTGGTATCCATTCTTTAAGAATGTAGAGGTGTATAAATGAGTATGAAACAAATTTAGTGAATAAATATGGACTTAAATAAGATATTACTTTATATATTTATCGGTATGAGTATCAAATAAATTTACTGAAAAAATGAAAGCATGTCGGGGCATGTACATATAATTAAAAAATTCCTCACGTCATTAAATTTTTGCAAATGAATTACATATGTATGTATATATGTATCTACTGTGCAAAAAATTCAAAAGAGTGGATTCGTAAAATCTAATAGTATAGATTTTTGAAACACCACTGCATCTCGGACTCTCGCGTCATTATCGATAGAAGCATGCTAAGGCATGCATGCTAAGCAAATAATATGAATAAAGCTGTTAGATGATGATGAAAAACTCCTTTTTAATAATGAATTCGACAGCAATTGTATCTGAATCAATACAACTCATGAATGTGTTGTATAGGGTATGATTGATGCTGAGAGCACCTTTTTTAAGTGAAAAATCATTACATCTGCATGCGATACAATCAAGCCTACGTTAACAAGAATTACTTCAAGAGGTCAACCAGTAAACCTCATGTTGAAACACTTGAGGTAAAATTCTCCCAAACATAGATATTCTAATGTTTCTGATACTTTATGCAAATACTTATATTGAATTGCTTGCTGGTGGAGGTAAGTGAGTTCTTTATGATCGATTTTCTACAATAGTTGATTACTAAACATGTGTTTTCTTGTATATGAACTAATTTTTACATACATACATACATATATTTATGTATGTATATGTATACTTTTAAAAATTATATATGTAAATGTTCTCTATTTGAAGTAGTAAAATCAAAAATTAGTGACACATTAGAAGGAAAAATAAATAAAAATAAAGAGTGACTGACTAACTTATACGTACAGTCTGCTAACAGACACATAAAGCACAATTAAATTAAAGATATCAAAAATATTAATACAATAAGCTGCACTTTAATAAAATGAGAAAAAATCGTGTCTTCTGGAACATCAAATAAAATCTAAAGACGATCAGCCTTCATAAAATAAATATATATCGTATTATCCATAATTAATTAATTCGTGTAGTATACGCGGTTACTCTATACTACAGAAACCGCCACGAGAGTAGATTTAAATTCTTAGAAAACGACTTTATTTTCTGTTGATCGCTATTCAAGAAGAAAATTAGTTTGTTTATTATGGTTTAACTAATTTAAAAGTACATTCATATCTATACTTCTTAACATAAAAATCAAAAACAAATATTATTCAATTCTATATTATATGTATCTAAAATTCCAAAAAAGCTGTTACATATAAGTATGAAGGAATCTCCAGCTGCATCAGAGTTTAAGAAAAAAAGCTAATTTTATTCAATAGGAGCCCAATTGAATAAAATGTTAATTTGAAACAGTAAGCCAAGACACCAGCTTACTGCATTCTTATTCATAATCGTATAATAGAATATATAACCACCGAAGGACAAATTTTTAAAGTCTTATAAATTAAGCCATGTGTAAAATAAACATAAATTTTATAGAGGACTAAGGTTTCAAAAGTAATTCAATTGATTACATTGGAAAAAAGTAGCGTTTGTTTCCATCAATTATGAAAATAACAATTTCATTATAAAACTGTCCTTTGATTTTAAATGTTTATCAAAAAAAAAAATAAAAAAAAGTTAAACCAAGCAAACTGGCTAACAAAAAAAAATAGCATCGCCAAAGCTGGAGGTGTTGAGTCATTTTCATTTAAAAATTTTTATACATTCTTGAAAGGTTTTGCAATGTACACCCTCCAAAAATTTCTAACGTTGACTATATAGGCTGCATCAACTTTAAGCAAATTTAAATTAAATATAGGAAATATTTCTGTTATAGTTACTATTACTTTAGAGAATGTATCTTCAGGAATTCAGCTTTACTTAAAATAGAAAATCCTCACAAACTTTTAAGTAAATGCAAATGAAAATTAAAACAACGTTTTTTTTTTAATTTCAAGTAAAAAAGCTGAAGATATTTCACATCTATACACAGCAACATCAGCAGCAGCAACAACAACACAAGACATGACATGACGAAAACAATATGTATTCAAAGATTGATATAAACACTTATTTGTATGTACATACATACATACATACATACATGCAAACATAAAATCAATTTGTAGATATGCATGTAAACATATCAAATTTCTTATCAATGCTCAAGTATTAAGCATAAATTCGCTTGGTCTACACTCCAGGAAATTATGCTGCGTAAAAATAAGAATGCGTCACATTAATTCAATAATAAAAAATGTATGTTGAGATACCTAAAAACTAATGAGTTTATTAAATGAATACTGTAAATTAATATTTTTCCATATTGAAATAAGAAATTTCAATATGACTAAACCTTCGCTAATGTTACTTATTAATTCAACATGGTTTTTACTGATTTTAAGTTGGTCTTTTTTCTGTGTGTCGAAAAGTCGTCCAGTCAAAGAAGGTGGATGTAGTTAAACAAACAAAATCTGTAATATAAACAAATTTGTCAAAGGCAGACTTTAACGCGAGACAAATTTAAGCATGAAAAAATATAAAGCAATCGTAAGTATAAAAACATACTAGGATTAGGGAAGTTCAGATATATGATAGTATTTTATAGTACCAACTGACGATATTGAAAACAATTTATTGCTACCTACATATAAATACTAGTACGAGAAACTCATATACACACGCATACACACACACACACATAGCAGGATTCATCTAAGAAAAATCCCAGAAAATTTTAACAACACTCCGCCCTCACAAATCAAGACCAGCCTAAAATCCTCACAGATATACATTCACAAATTCCTATGGTCATACATACATATACAATATATAAAATTAATCTCAACAACAGAACACTCTCACCTACCTGAATTATGGATAGTCTTAAACTCCCACAGTCATATATACACATAGATTCCCACGGCTACATATAACAAGAACATATCGCCTATAATAAATCACAATCATCTTAAATTCTCACAGCCATACATACATACACACAATCAATCTACCTCATCAAAATCCTCACCCACCTCAAATCACGACCAGCCTTAAACTCCTACAGACAAACACACCTACAAATCCCTATGGCTACATATTACGTCAACAACCCTACCCACCCAAATCATAGTCAGCCTTAAGCTCCTACATACATACAAACATACAGATTCCCCCGGTTACATATTACTAGAATACCTCGCCCCTAATAAATCGCGATCAGCCTTAAGCTCCTACAGAAATATATACACACACACACATACACACATACACAAACAAACACACACACACACACACATACAAGCGATCCATCTACCTCCACAACACCCCCACCCACCTCAAATCACGATCAGGATTAAATTCTCACAGGCATACATGCATGCATGTAATCGATCTACCTCAACTACACCCCCGAACCCCTGCTTAACAAGGCCTTGCTTAAATTCCTGCAGACAGATACATCCACAAACTCCTACGGTTACATATTACAACACCTACAAACACCCATCCACCCAAATCACAGTCTACCAACACCTATATTAGCATTAGAAAAAATAACTTTCACGTTTTCCCGTCGGCATAAGGACAAATCATTTCCATGATTTTCCCTTCGGTATTAGGAAAAATTAATAATCATGTTTTGTCGTCGGCATATACACACATAAAAACCTCAAAACTATGAGTGACCTTAATACATTCACACAAAATATTCCACACAAAAATTCCCACGGTCAGGCGGACAGTCAGAGAGACAGACAAACAGACAGACATACTCTTAATGTAAACAAAAAACTCTTAATGTAAACAAAAAACTCCTAATGTAAACAAAAAACATCAAAGCGCCGCCGAAAACACAAATTTCCAAGAATTTAAGAATTTTCAAATTTTAATTACCCAAATTTAACAATTTCAGCCACAATTTAACAATTTCAGCCAACAATTTTGCAAGTTTAATTGGGGGAGAATGCCCATTCCACTACTACTATATATTTATAACCATTATTATATGCTGAATAATTTCCCATTTCTACCAAGTCGGCTTGCCAGAGATCATCAATTCCTTTCATAATAACTCTGCGTCGTAAGAAGTTCTTCCGAGCTCGTGAATGAAGCTCATTAACTACTGCTCTTTTTTCCATTGTATGGTGATATTGTTGTCATTACGTTATATATATCCGCTATTTTCTTATTTAAATCTTTTATTTCACTTCTTAGAAGTACAACTTCTTCACTTATTCCCCTTTTTAAATTCTCTTTCATGTGTCTTATTTGTAAAATCAAATAAGCTTTGTTAACAGCATCAAGTCCATCTAAAGGTGAAGCTACGTTTATAATCCTTTTATTGTCAATGTTTATTTTATTTCCATCCAGTATAAAACCAAAATGCTTCAAGAGGTATTTTCTTCTTCCTTCGTTACTAGACCTTTGATTAAAATAATGACCGAAATTGTCGACAGTCATACTCTTTGTTTTATCACCTCTACTCAATTATATTTGCTTCTCTCAATTCTTCAATTATTGATACTATTTCATTAGAATGATTATTATTTCCAGCTTGTTGTGATGCTATTAACAGTCTCAATCGATCTACAATTTCATTACGATTGTCCCAGTATATATAGTTTGGTTTAATAAGATTTACTCTCATTAAACCTTCACCAATGTGAGTAGTAGCAAATAATTTATTAATTATTTTTTTATACTTGAAACCTCTATTTCCTTTAAGTCGGTTACTGGGATCGTAGTTTACTCTATGTGCATTTGTATCAAGTAAAATTTGTTTATAAATATCTAGTTCAGTTGAGTCATACTGTTCCGGCCTTTTGTGAAATACTAATGAATAAGGGCCTGGAGTTAATGCCCAAGATTTATTTCCTATGGTTACTTTGTCATCACTTAGCTTAAGATATGAATTTTCAAATTTCCAATCACCATTTTCATCCTTATAAGGTCCAAATATGGTATCGAATTTTTTGTTTTCAAACAAATCTGTTAAATTAAATTTCCAATAATAATCTTGTGAATAAAATGATTCATTCAAGTGTGAATCTTCTTTATTTTCACTTTTCCCTGGTAAAGAACTAAAACACTCTTTTTTAGTGGGAGTACTGGTAATAATCTTTTTCTGGTGTCCTTTAATTTTATTAAAATTTTCAGATTTAATTCTTTCATTGGATCCAATGAATCATCAGATAACTTTACAAGTTTTTTAAGTGGTTCTGTTATAGGTTTAAAAGTATGTTCTAATTTATTAAACGATTCTGCTTCACCTTGTTTGATACTATAGAATTTCCTTTTTTAGAACTTTTCTAGATTTAACCAATTCTTTTAATATACTTTCTTCCATGTTGGCTTGCTGGAGAATAGCCTAGCTAGTTACAAACAGCTTAACAGCTTTTTGAAACAGCAAAACAGCTTTTTTAAACAGCTAAACAGCTTTTTGAAACAGGTAAGCCAGCCTTTAATTAGAAAATGTCCGTAGCAGTTGGATGAATATTTATAACTAATGTTGAATGAAAACATCAAAGCCTTTTCTATAGCGCCCATTCCACACATTATCATCCTTACTGATTACAAGAAATCCATATTTTTCCTTCCAACATTCATTGCATATATTCTGAAACATTTTGGGACTCATATTACTTCCAACAGGATCATTATAAATATGTTTTAAATTTAAGTCGTCTTGTTTAAACACTATGATAAAGTTTGCATTATCTAGTACTAAATGTTTTGGAATACGTGTTTACGTTTGACACAAATAAAACGAATCTATATCTTCATGACGACCCATACAAAAATATGATCTAATATTATTCTCTTTTTCGCATGCAACATCATCAAAAATCATTATAGAGCTTCCCTTTGGCTTATCAGGTGATATGACATCTTCATTCTCTGTAAATGTGTAAAGACATCCCTTTACTGATGAAATAAGTTTTTCAAGATATTTATACTTTGGCTTTTGTAATGATTTTGAATACAAGTAAATATTTTTAAACTTTAATCCATTCGGGCTTTCCATTAAACTGAGCATTACATTTGTTTTCCCGCAATTAGATGGACCTACTATTAATGCTCTTATAGAATTTGGTAACAGGCAACTGTGTTTAGTTCGGCTATTGTATTCAATGAAATCAAAATTTCTTACTAAGATATTTGAATGTTGCTTAATCAAATGCATCTTTACAACTGACAGTTATTTTAAAATTTAATTCATTCACAATCATATATATGTATATCGACAACTTTGAATTTATTTACAGAAATAATTAAAAGTATAAATGATTGTGTATTCAAGTAAAAAATTTAATGCAAAACAGACAGTTCAAGGAAAAGGACTGGTAAATAGTTTGATTAATTCACTACCAATTGAACTTCATTTACCTGGATATCAATTTTGTGGACTGGGAACAAAATTAGAAAAAACGGTTGAAGAGAGGAGATAGAGGAATTAATCCATTGCTTATTCTCAGAGTACTGATATTAAAAAACGTCATCAGGCGGATAGAGAATTAGCTAATAAAGCTTGGGAGAGGGTAACAGCTAAAGACAGCACATTCGGAGAAAAAATAAATTCGTACCTTGTAACAAACGCAATGAAATCTAAAGTGAAATTTGGTTTGGGTGTTAAATCCAAAAACTTTAAGAAAACTTGTATGCAAAACCATTTTCGTACTGCAATTAAAGCAGCTACAACTATCTTAAAGAAAAATAAACCTACAGATATAAACGATGCTATACAACTTGCACGAAATGTTATTAAACATTATTTTCTTGCGAAAAAATCAAAGTTCCAAGAATTCTAAGAGTTCCCAAAATTGGCAGCTTATTACCTTTGATACCGATACTTACAGCACTTGGAACATTAGGCACAATGGCTTCTGGAGGTTCACAAATTGCTAAAGCTATTACTTTAGCTAAAAATGGTAGAGAACAGCTGGAAGAAAGTAAAGGACATAATAGAGCATTAGAGGAAATAGCAATAGGAAAAGTCTCTATCTCAAAGCTTATAGAAAGGGATCAAAAAACTTCTAAAGCCGCTACCCAACAAACGACTAACAGATATGGATTTAAGAACTTTTGGAAAGAAGTATACTCATTACTTTATATGACTTTATATGAGAGATGAACTTCCTAATATTCCACGGACGATAGAATGTGGAATTATCAACTTAGACTCTAATAACGGAGATGGTACACATTGGGTAGCATATTATAAAAATAATGATAAGGTAGAATATTTTGATAGTTTTGGTAATCTTCAACCACCCTTAGAAGTATTCAGATATTTAGGAAACAATATAAAGTATAACTATAAGAGATATCAGAAATTGAATGCCTTTAATTGTGGACATTTATGTTTAAACTTTTTAATAAAATACGAAATAAAAAACCATGCGGAATAAAAAAAGAAAAAAAAAACACACATAATTTGTTTAATTAATTTATTTATAGTTTCATTTCATTTATTATCCATTCTTAACAATAGTCTGTGTATTTTTACATCTGTTAAAATTTTGCTTCCTTTAATTTCCTTTAATTTCCTTTTCCTTTAATTTCCTTTAATTCCTTTTATGTCGCTTAGTTGTATATTAGTTTTTCTCAATACTGAAACCGTTGGAATGTAGTAGTCATAATAAAAATGTAGAATTTGCTTCCTGAGCATGCCGTTCCAACATATAATTGAAGTTAAGAATATTCCAACCCCAATTAGAGATTACCACGTATCTGGCTCTATTTTAATTTTGTAGTTGTCCTGCTGAATAATTAAGCGATAGCTACCATTTTTATATTGAAATATATAGGATGTATTCCTTTCAGTAGTGTCATCTATTAAATTTACTGAATTTAAAAAATCTCTTTGAGAAACGACACTGCTAATATAAGTTTTATAGTGCATTAAACGTAGCCACTCTTCCCGATCCAATCCATTATAGCCATATCATTGGCTTAAATCCATTTAGAGTTGAAAACCCACAAGAAATTTTTAACTTTAAATTCAGGAAGTACTCCAGCTCTAAAACCACATTCTGTATTTGAGGTTTCTTTGGTTGTTCAAAAAAATGTCTCATTTTATTTTTCATTTTCAAAAGAGAATATTAATTTTTTTACTATACACCTCGGAAGTAAATTTTAAACTGATGATGACTTCACTCTAAAAAATCCCTTAATATTGAAAATATTTTGAATACTATGCTCTATTTTATATATGTACATACATACATACAGTTACATACATACATACATACATACATACAAACATATATGTATGTTGACTAAACGTTTCTAAGAAAAAATAGCACATATAATTTATGTTTCCTTTTAAATTTTTTATTATTTTTTTTTAATGAAAAATTATAAAATTTAATTTGGTTGAAAATTTTGTTTCAAATGTTTATTAATTCATTTCAATGAAATAATGATGAAATAAGCTTCTATATTTATCAATAATCTTCTTCACCCTTAGTCTTTTCATATGAAAAAAGTAACATGTACACATGCCAACAACGTCTTCATTGGAATTGTCGTCATGAAAGCAAGGTATCTGATCATCAAAATTCTCGTAATCAGTTTTGAATGCTCAAAGAAAAGACAGATGTTCTTCGAAAATTATATTTCCGAACTCTTGTAAAAAATCATTTATAAAAATGATCATTGATTTGTTAAATCTTCGTATTATATACTTACATATGTACATATGTTTTTTTATATGGTTGAATTCATATAAATTAAACAAATATTTATGCAATCTCATTTGTTTTTTTTTGCTCTTATTTAAAATATTTCTTTAAATACTTTTTAAATAGTTCCTATTTAAATGTAGCAAAAGGATAATAATCTCTTACAGGAGGAACTGGCTTTAACTCCAATCTGTATAAATCACTATTGTGGTTATCATTTACAGGATATTCAGAAATAAGATAAGCGCCTGTAGATAAATTTTGAATATCCTTATCACTTAGTGAATTAAATCTCTTTGGTAAATATAAAATATTTGTTCCCAATTCTAAGACAATAGTTTCCCCATACTTTGTAGTAATACTCTCAGCTCCAGTTATATGGTAGTCCTCTAGAGATAACATGTCCTTCACACTAAGTCTCTGTCTGGTGTTCAATTTATTGAAGGTAGAAATTAACTCCTCGTTGTTGCTCATTGTTATGTAACTTATATTAAACTGGGAACTTTTATGCATCAGTACAAATTATTTATAATTTTTTTCACATCAAAGATATATTCATCTCTCTATCTCTCTTTCTTTCTATCTCTCTCTATTTCCTTATAAATTAATTTTTTTCCTTCAATTTTATTAACATTTATTACAAGTTATATTTTATTTCATTATTTCATTTATATAATATTATAGATAAATAAATAGATAATAAATAGATTTTATTTAAATATAATAAAAAAAAACTTAAATCTAATATAATATAATTAAAAACTTAAATCTAATATAATTTTATCTCCTTCGTCGTCCCACCAGAATTCATGAAATCTGGACAGAAGGTCATCCCCTTCTTTATCGTACAGGAACTCGTACACTTCATTCTCGAAAAAATTAGTATGGTATCCCATCTGGTTGTTGGGAATATCCTGATCGCTCCAATTCTGCGTGAAGTTTATGTAGTTGGGTGGATATGATAAGAGGACTAAATTCCATTTTGATTTGTTTTTTAAATTTTTAAATTAGTTGTATCGCTTGCAATTGAATTTCACTGAATAATTTCAAAATGTTCCACGATTTGACATTTATACTAAAAACACAAAATCATCAACTACAACAACGTAATACAAACAAAATATCAAGAGATAAGCTAATGCACATAAACATTGCATTTGTTCCCTCACTCCACACTCATATCCATACACACATCCACTCCTATCCATCCATACATATGTACATATGTACATACATACATACATACAATCACATACATACATACACGTGTAACGTTGATCAAATTCACTATATTTTAAACCCTTTCCTATTCCACTCACGATCGCTTACTTATAAAATCCTAACCCTTATTAACATATTTTGTATTCGCACATGCATTAACAAATCTAGTAATTCGTATAATTTTTATGCATTTCCGCACTAAAATGTCTAACAAAACTAAATATTTAATAAGTAATAGAATTAACATATGCAAATTATTAAACAAAAATATCAATTAGAAATTTTATACGAACACATTACATGTGCCTTTACTAACTAACATACATACATACATACACATAAACATATATATGTATGTACATATTTTCCCTAAATCATCAAATACTTTCTTTTCAATCTTTCCTGCCTGCATTCAAAACAAACTATTGTTAGCCGTTACCATTCTCAAAACATTCGAAAATAATACGAAAACAAATTCTAATATTTTTGTGCTGCGGTTCGCTCTAAATCAACACAAAATACATATTCAAGTTCAACTAAAATTTATAGGTACATACTTTTAGACATTAAATACAAATCCCAAGTTCATTTACGGTCTGTCCTACGATGTCACCAAAATCGTTCGATCGAATTCTGCTGACATCGTGGGAAAGACCGTTAGTGTTCACCACCATAAACCAAGCCTCGTTGATCAAGACTTAACCAACTCATAAACCGCTATTATTTTCTCCACTACTGCTCATCCAACTCCCATTAAGGTAAACTTATTTTGCCTTTTGTTAAGCAAAGACTCATTGATCAATACTTAGCCAACTCACAAACCGTTATTATTTCTCCACTACTGATACCTAAACTTATCTTGTACACTACTGCTCACCCCAAACCCCATTATGATAAACTTAATTACTTTTGGGGTAAGCTCAGCCACATTGATCAAGACTTAGCCAACTCACACACATTTTACCTCTTTACAGCGCTGCCATATAACGTAAATATACTCCAATTCAATTCACTATCCTTTTACCCTTTTTTTCTGTCTGACTATGGCAAATACACACTCGTTTTACCATTTTTCGCCATCATATGGCAACTCTCATACCAGTAATTAGCAAAGACACAAACCTTTACTGCTTAAAGCGCCCCTGGTTGTAGTTTACAGTTATCTAACGTTATCTTTTTTAATTGCTTTCTGGGAGAACAAGCAATTCCTATATACTTCTGATGCCTGACAAGCTGATCTATAAACCAGACCAGCTCCTAATAAGCTGATCTGATGCCTGATAAGCTGATCTGAAAACTAGATCAGCTCCTGATAAGGTAATATGAAAACTAGGCCAGCTTCTGATAAGCTGATCTGAAAGCCAGACCAGGTCCTGATAAGCTGATCTGAAAACCAGACCATCTCCAAATAAGCTGATCTAAAAACAAAACTAGTTCCTGATAATCTGATCTGAAAACCAGATCAGGTACCTGATACCTGATCTAATAGCTGATACTTGATCTGATATAGCTTATACCTACTATTTGCTGTTATTAAACATGGATGAGAAGATTTTAAAACAGTTGGTGTTGACAAGAAATGTCTTGAAGAAAAAGCTTCGAAGTATAAAAACTGGTGAAGTAGATACTAAGATACTAAAATTGAGTAAACAAACACCATAAGCAAGCACGATAACATTTGGTGTGTCGCAAAGTTGTAATGAAGAAGATGATCTTTGGCAAGCTGATTTGTTTGAAATGGGGATCTATTCTGGGAAAAATAAAAATTATCGATTTTTGTTGACTGTAATTGACACATTTTTAAAATTTGCAATGGCAGTACCCCTAAAAACAAAAACTGCACTCGAAACAACCAAGGCAATGCAAGATATTTTTTAATTAAGACGAGTACAAAAAAACTTACAAACGCATGATGGTAAAGAATTTTTCAACAAAAACTTTAGGAAATTAATGCATAAATACAACATTAATCACTTCTCAACATAAAGCAGTATGAAAGCATCAATAGTAGAACGATTTAATAGAACATTGAAAGGAATGATGTGGAAAGAATTTAGCTATAATGGTTCATATAAGTAGATTGATATAGACAAAGATTTACTTAATGCATACAATAAAAATTTCATCGCAGAATTAAAACGTCTCCTCAAGTCAACTCAACAAATGTGAAAAAGCTGATAAATACAGTATACAGTCATTTGAAGCTGTATAAAATGTCGAAATTTAATGTAGGAGATCATGTTCGCATAAGCATATATTTGAAAAAGGTTATACTCCAAATTGAACAACAGAAATATTCACAATTACCAGAGTTCAAAATACATATCCCTCAACATACATATTAGGAGATTATCTTTTCAATCCTATTAAAGGTGCATTCTATACTGAGGAACTTTCAAAAACTAGATTTTCAAAAACATATCTAGTTGAAAAGGTTCTTAAAATTAAAGCGAAGCAGGGGTATGTTAAATGGCTGGGATTTTCTAATCAACACAATTTTTCGATAAGTAAAGATGAAATATTATAGTTGGAAGAAAAACTAAATCACCAACAACAACCCAAGTATTAATATTAAGGAACTATTGTTAATTTTAAAATAAGAAAATGAAATAAATATGTAAATCATGGTTATAAACAATACTGTCTACTAAACTTTATTCAATTGTAATCAGTCTGTTATAATTTTAATAGCATTTACTCTTAGCTCATCGGAATTATCTGCTAGTTAATTTCCTCCTATTGAATTATATGGTGCATATGAGGGTTCCCTAACTTATTTTCATTCATACAACAGTATTTCAAATGTAGACACTTACAACAATATGTTTCATATAGGAGAACATAAAATTGAAATACCAATTGGATCTTACGAATTAAATGATATAGTTGATTTTAAATAAGAGCAATATAAACGACTCTGCAAGTTAAAGTTAATAGTTCCAAGGATCCTGTATATTTTAATAAAGAGAATACATTTAGGAAACTTTTAGGATTCAATAGCAAAATCCTAACACCAAAAAATTACCCTGATCTTCCAGTTAATATTTTTAAAGTGAATCGGTTGCGAATTGAAAGAAGTATTACTATTAATACATATATGAATAACTCCAAATCGCATACACTTTATGATTTTCCGATTAATGTGCCTCCAGGCTTCCAAGAAATCTCATATATTTACCTGTAAACACCACGGATAAGCATGCTACCGGTGCGCGTAGTTGATCAACACGGTGATTTAATTAATTTCCGAGGAGAGAAAATTACAACACGAATACATTTATGGCCAGCCAAATGAATGTTAATATGCAACACAAATACATTGCAAAATATAGCAGCAAGAACAAAAACAATATTAACAATAATATTAATATTAACAATAAAAATTTTCATCTTAAAACAATAATGATGAAATTAGAATTTTAATAAAAAATCAAGATTTTTACCTGCTACCAAGTGAGAGCTATGCTTATGTAGAGGGGTTTGTTGTCGATGATATTAAGCAAAAATTGTCTTCTTCTTCTGAGAACTTTATATTAAAAAACAACTTTGTAGCATATCTATTTGAAGAAATTCGTTATGAGCTGATTGGAATTGAAATTTATCATACCAGATATTTTGGAGCCACAAGCATCATAAAAAATTTGGTTTCTCTGTCACCAACAGAAAGCAATGTGATTCAAAATGCTGACGATGTCACTCCTGAAAATAGATTTTTCAATTTCTATGTACCTCTAAAAATGCTTCTAGGATTTGGTGAAGACTACAACAACTAAATAGCAAACATGAATTGATACTTTTGCGAAATAGGAACAATGAAGATATTGCACGCTCGAGTGTTTCTAATTAAAAAACTAAATTTAAAATTTCACTCGTCTCATGGAGAATTCCACATGTACAATTATTTCAGCAAATTGAATATGATAAAAATTATTAACAATGGTTCTTCTATACCTATGGCGTTTCGCAGTCAGGATTGTCATATTAAAACACAATTAAACAAGGGAACTATCCCGTTTTGGAATCTAAAACTAACTGCAAATAGAGAACGCCCCCATTTTGTATTGATCGCTTTTTAACAACAAAATGAGTTTTTTTTGTTGTGATTTGACTAATTGAAAAGTACATTTAAAATCAATCTTATATCCATATGATGATCTTAACATAAAGTTCAAAAATAAACGATATGCAATTCTATATGATATGTGTCGAAGATTTTAACAAAGCTACTATATGAAATAATCTCAACTGCGTCTAACTGCACCAGAGTTTAAGACAAAATCTCCTATTATTGTAGTAGATGTCAGTCATCAGAATAAATTACTCAATAATGGACCGATTGATATAAAAATAACATTTGAAACAGCAAGAGAAAAATATAACAATTTTCTAATTTCAGCCACAATGTAACAATTTTAATTGAGCCAGAACCGCCATACTACTCTGATTCAGCGAACATCTGTTCAAAAATTAAGCATAGTCCCGTCTTACCAAATTCTATTCGTGCTCTAATAGTGGGACCATCAAATGATTATGATTGACTTACTAGAAAGTCCTAATGAACTAATGTTTGAAAACATCTACTTATACTCAAAATCTCTATATATAATAAACTCATCTGAAAACCAGACCAGGTACCTGATAACCTGATCTGATAGCTGATCTGAAACCCAGACCAGCTCCTGATAAGC
Source organism: Tachina fera (assembly GCA_905220375.1). Taxonomy (NCBI): domain Eukaryota; kingdom Metazoa; phylum Arthropoda; class Insecta; order Diptera; family Tachinidae; genus Tachina; species Tachina fera. Next base: position 85,705,953 of record LR999964.1, on the reverse strand, counting down.
TGATCTGAGAACCAGACCAAGTACCTGATACCTGATCTATTTGCTGATATCTGATCTAATAGCTGATACCTGATCTAATAGCTGATATTTATTATTTGCTGTTATTAAATATGGATGAGAAAGCAGTTGGTGTTGACAAGAAACGTGTTGAAGAAAAAGCATCGTAGTATAAAAACTAATAAAATAGATACATGTGAACAACCAAGAGATACATTTAAACCTATAACAGAACCTCTCAAAGAATTCATAAATACTTCTTAAAATATTAAAAAATTCGCATGAAAGAAGAAAGTCAAATCAAGAAGGAAGTTGAAAATAATAAAAGTTTAAAGTCTGAAAAACCATCAGTCAAGATAGAGACGAGTACAACGAAGATGTATTGTTATTATATTATTTAATGATGCTAATACAGAGAATGATGATGACGATGATAAAGATGATTTTTACTCACAGACTTCCAATTCCAAAGACACTTATAGTGACTTATCAGTCTTGGAAGGAAGAAATGAATTAGATACAAATTATGGTCCACATAAAGATTCCAATAATAAATGGAAATTTGGTGATAGTAAGCTAAAACTGAATGAAGATAAAATACAAGTTTGTGGTTTAATATGGGCTCTAACACGAGGACTATTTTCTGCAATGTTTCATAAAATACCAAAAAATTATGATAAATTTCAAATTGAAATCTATAAAAAGATTTTAATTACTACTAATGCATATAGAAGAGACTATATACCTGATGGTCAAATGAAAAGTACTAGAAGATATAAATATAAACATATTATTAAGAAATTTAATGATGAGAAAAACCAGAAGAATTTAACCGAATCAACAGGGTCTAAACTCAAAGCTAGCTATTTTGCTGATGTAATGATGCAATTAACAACATTAATGCACAAGTGTTGAAAACCGTTTAGTAAAAGCAAACGCTAAAGATTATTATGGACAGAGAAACTTTATAAATTCCTATGATCGTACGAGTATGAAAAGTCGTTCAGTCAAAGAAGGCGAATATAGTTAAATAAACAAAATCTGTTATATAAAAAATTTTTTTCCCGGCAGACCTTAAAGTGAAACAAATTTAAGCATGAGTAAATATAAAGTAATCGTAAATATAAAAGCATACTAGGATTAGGGAAGTTCAGAGTTATTATAATATTTTATAGTTCCAAATGTTGATATTGAAAACAATTTATTTTTACGTACATATAAATACTAGCGTGAGAACATCATACACACGTACACACACACATATGTAACAGAATTTATCTAAGAAAAATTCGTACTATTTCAACAACACCACACCCCTCACAAATCACGACCAGCCTTAAATCCACAATCTCAACAACAGAAATCACGATCAGCCTTAAACTCCTACAAGCACACATACAAATACAATCAATCAATCTTAACAACACAAATAACGATCAGCCTTAAGCTCCTAAGAACATACATTCACACAGATCCCCACGGATCCAACCTTGAGCTCCTATAGACATACATACATATATAATTCCTACAGACATACACTCAATCCATCTATCTCCACAACACTTCCACCCACCTCAAATCACGATCAGCCTTAAACTCCTACAAACATACACATAGATTCCCGCGGATACTTATAACAACAACCCCTTCAACTACCCCAAATCACGGACAGATTTATACTAAATTCACGCGGACTCATTCACGGCTTGTGGTCGAATCTTGATTAAATCAACATGGTTCGACATAAAAATTTTTGAGAGCGAACCAACTTGGTTCATTTTGAACCTTGTTGCGAACCATGCAGAAATTGCTATCATCACTAGTCCTGATAACAAATTAACGCTAATTTATCTGAACTAGCTATCAAAATAAAATGAGTACACACATACACATGCACATGCACACATTAGTAAACAAAAAACAAACAAAAAAATGGATGCATGTATGCATTAAAAATATTCCCCGTCGGGGTTTGATAAACTGACTAAAAATTAATTTACTTTTGGCTAATTTATTATATCTAACTTATAAACTAACTCAAATCTTATCCAAAGATGAGTCAGACTTTTAAAAAATAAACCATGTTGCAATATTTGTTTTTAAAAAAGCGCTGAATTTCTCTGTACATGTGATTTTTCTAAACAGGCGGATTGCCAACACTCTTCTTTTTTGGTTTTGTGAATCCCGTAATATATAAACATTTGTTGAAAGTGCTCTGTGACATACTTGAAAAATATGAAATTTAAAAAAATTTTAAAGAAAGAATTAAAGAAAATAATATAATAAAGTGATAGTTCAAATTAAATAAAAAAGTGAAACGTAAGTATTTACGTAAAATAACAAATGTTAATAAAAAAAAAGAAAAAGTTCGGTACGTTGAAAGATTAAATTGGACGGTGGATCAAATGGCAGAAGAAGCAAATACAAACACCTCAATTACGGAGCACGAGTGGTTAGAAAATACTACACCAGAGTCTGTGATTGAAGACCCAAACAATGAAAAAGAAAATACACTTTTTAAGAAACTAGGAGTTTGGTATCGTAAAAATAGCCCAAGCAGAGAAAGTTTTGAATAATTGTTAGCACTTTTAAGAAGTGAAAACTTAAATCTACCAAAAAGTGCAAAATCTTTTGAAATATCGGATTCAATTTAATAAAGCGTCATTTTAAAGCAGTTTGCCTTTTAAAGAAAAAGAACTCTAATATTTAAAATTATTACAATAATTTTTTATTAATAAACTAATGCTTTTAATTAAAAATACAAAAAGATCTCAATAAAAGTACAAAAAGTAATATATAAAATTTCAAAATAAAATAAACAAAAGTCAAAATTTTACTATTAATTCCAACCACGAAATAGCCATTTTGCACTCACGTTTGATGCACCACGAGCTAAATTATTTAAACTAATCGTGAGTTAGGCAATTCATAGTTAACTCATAGTGCACTCATGTTTGATGCATCTTGAGCTAAATTATTAAACCTAAGCATAAGTTAGCCAATTCATAGTTAACTTACAGTGCACTAATTATTGATACATCACAAGTTCACTCGTAATGAGCTAGCTGATGCAAAGTGAGTGAGTACTGACTCGCACTGCGGAAATTACGTGTAAAAACTGAATAGTTTAAGCAATGTAAATGAGTTAGCTTTTGAGTCAGTTGTGACTCATTTTTGATTAACCATGAGTTAACTTTAAGCTAATTCATTTTCCGACAGGGTTAGAAAACTTTTTATTAATTATTTTTTTCTTCTGAATTTGTCTATCTACAGTAAATAAGCAAACAACACAGAATATAAAATAGTGTCCTGCGTAAGCAGTCTTGAAATGTAAATACGTCATGTTTTTTAAATATACTCTCGTGGCATGCATTATACTAAGCCAATAATAAATGCTGTCGTACTATAAACGAAGCACGATGGTTGTATTGTTGTACGTGTATACGACTGTTAACAAGCGATGTCGCCAAGACGTCTTATTTAAACAAACAATGAAAATAAGTACTGTTTATATATATATACTTGTTATTTTGCATATTGTACGTTTGGGTGTGTGTGTGTAAGATTTAGATGGTAAGCTATTATGTTTGTGTTTAAGGGAGGTTTTTTAAAGGAACCGCACACAACTCATGTAAATGCATGTGTGCGTTTGTATGTGTGCAGAAAAATAAGAGAGCATACAAAAATTATGTACGTATGTATGTATGTACATGCATGACGTTAGTATACGCGTCAATGAGAGAAAAAGCACAATCAGCACAAATTCTTCAGTCACGAACTATTTTCTTCTTTACTCATATGCCTGCAATAAGTTAAACAAATGTATTGCCGAAAACATTGTTTAACGTTTGTTTCAGAAGACTTCACTGTAGTAAGGCATTTGAAATTGCCCTCAAAAGTTAAGTTAAAAGTTCTTATAAGACGTCTTTTGCAGGTCTTTAATATAAAACTCGTTCCAATTATTCAGGTATTATTGTATGGATGTATGTATAGACATCAAAACAGTGATTCCAAATATCGATACTCAAAACGCGTAAATTTTTTTGAAAAATTGGCAAGATACACGTTAAGCTCAAAATTAAGTAAAATTTTTTTTAAAATAATTTATTAAAAAATATATAACTATCATGAGATCAATACATAAGTACATAGCTTGACATTTTACATTTCGTATTACATTTCAATAAGGTGCATATAAAAAATGTCTATACTACATATATAAGAGAGGTAAATCTGTATATATTTACATAAGTACATACATTTAAAATGTGTCGTTATTAAATAAAATTTCATTTTTCTCGCTCTTCCAAGAACATACATACATTGTCTGTTTTAAGGATGTCCTGAATATCTTTCAAAGCAAAAAAATTTGGAAGAAATAGCTGATTATTCTATATTCTTCTTCTGTTTTAAATAGGTAAGCAAACTAGCAAAATAAAATTAGTAAGAAGTCAATATTGCTAGATTAAAGGGAAAAAAGTTCACAAAGATTAAAATGTAGCCATATTGAACAAAAAGTAAAAAGGGCTTAAAGGGCTGAAAGATAATTGTAAAAATTGCTAGATTTGCGGCCAAAATTTTCTTCGCATTTTGAGTGAATGTAAACGGGTTAAATATAGCCCGAGAAAGGATAAGTTGGCATCACTGCAGCAAAAATATTTGACAAAACGAACAACGAATGTGTAGTTTGAACGGCATGGTTCGCAATCGTTGTTCAGAGAGCGAACCAAGTGGTTCATGTTGCCGTCTGAACATGGTATTAAACTCTTACAAACATTCATACATACATACATACAAATTCCCACGGTTATATATTACAAGAACACCCCGCCCTCATAAATCACAATTAGCATTGAGCTACTACAGAAATACATACATTCAAATTCCTACAGACATACACACAATCCATCTATTTCCACAACACCCCCCACCTAAATCAAATCATGATAATCATTAAATTCTCACAGACATTTATGTATATACATACATGTACACCCGCTCCCTACTTATTACAGCCTCGCTTAAATTCCCGCAGAGAGATATATCCACAAACTGTCACGGTTACATATTACAACACTAACATACATCCACCCACCCAAATCACAGTCTACCAACACCCACAGTCTAGCGACATCTATATTAGCATTAAAAAATAACTTTCATGTTTTCCCGTCGGCATTAGGAAAAATCATTTTCCCGTAGGTATTAGGAAACATCATTTTCATGATTTGTCCATCGGCATTAAGAAAACCCATTGTCATGATTTTCCCCGTCGGCATACTATAAAAACATCAAAACTATGAACCCCTTAATCCATCTCCACAAATAATTCCACGCACATTTGCCCACGGTCAGACAGACAGACATACATTCATACACTTAATGTAAACAAAAAACTCTTAATGTGAACAAAAAACTCCTAATGTAAACAAAACACACAAAAATTCGAAGAATCTTAAAATTTTCAAATTTGAATTACCCAAATTTCACAATTTCTGCCCCAATTTCATAATTTTAATTGATCCAGGACGCCCAGTTCCCTACTCCTAACTTAATATATACGTGTCTGAATCAAACAGTTTTCTATTAGTAATTAGTGGTTACGGTTTATACGCTTGTGTGGCACATGACACACAGATGTAAACCCGGCCTTAGATTGTTTAATTACGATGTCATAGTGACGTCCAGCGTTGCAAATTTTATATTTATGATTTATTTGAAAACGGATGGCTGTTCTGTTCAACTATGTGTTGTCATAATTTTTACAACTTACTTATTCACATGTAATTTGGCTTAAAAAAGCGGTGCGAACTTTAGCCCGTTCAAATAAATCATATATATAGAAAACAAATTAAGTTCGAAAAATAATAATTAAAAATCAACTTAAATTAATAGCCAGGGGCCTGTGTCAAAAGTTTAAATATATATACTTAATTGTAACAAACCAAAAAAGTTTGTCTTAAGTAGAACAAAAAATAAGCAAATTAACTTACATGTGGATAATTAGTAAAGAATAAACGACAATGGTAAGTGTGTTGTAAATTAGAGATGGTAAATTTGGGCTTTCATTACAAAACACATTTCAGCAAATACAAATACGATGAATCAAAACAATTCACGTATTCCATGTGCAAGAAAGTTTCGTATAAAGGGCAAAAATCTACATCAAACTGACACCAGACACAGTCTACCAACACAGAAGAACGCTGATGATGAATGTTTAGTGGCCTTCGAAAACGGCTGGCTGTTCCGTTCAACTATGTGTTGTCAGAATATTTACAAATTACTTTATTCATTAATAATTATCACATGCAATTTGGCTTTAAAAAGCGATACGAACCTTAGCCCGTTTAAATAAATCATAAATATAGAAAACAAAATAAGTTCGAAAAATAATAATTAAAAATTAACTTAAGTTGCAATTTTTGTTTTTTTCGGGAATTTTTTGGTATTTTTTCCTTTCTAAATAACCGAAACCTTATTAAATACCCGTTTACAATTTCTGGCAGCGCTTTTTGTGCTTTTTCAATAATAAAAAAATTTCTAACTTAAACTAATCAAAGAAGCAAACGCTTTCTCAATAAATTTTTTTAATTCCTTTTAAGATTTTTATTTTATTAAGTTGTCAAAGTTGTTTTTACACGGTAATATAAAGTATTACGACTTTGTAGAATGAAAATATTATGAAATTCTCTCCGTACTTAAGAAAAAGAGAACAAGAGCCTGTTTTGTATATTTTTCACGTTTACACTGATACTATATGTAAAATGCAAGCAAATATATTGAACTGTTAAGTTAATAAAAAAATGGAAAATTGGCTCCAAAATGTGTACTAATAAAACTGAATATTGGACAAATCATTTTATTATTTCAATGTAATTTTACTACAAAGTATATAGGAATTGCTTGTTCTCCCAGAAAGCAATTAAAATAGATAATGTAGATAACTGTTAGCTATAGCCAGGTTTGTGTCTTCGCTAAATACTGGTATGAGAGTTGCCATATGATGGCGGAAAATGGTAAAAGGAGTATGTATTTGCTAAATAGTGGTGTGAGTGTTGCCATAGTCAGACGGAAAAAAGGGGTTAAAGGATAGTGAATTGGATAAATTTAGTATATTTACGTCATATGGCAGTGCTGTAAAGAGGTAAAATGTGTGTGAGTTGGCTAAGTCTTGATCACTGTGGCTGAGCTTACCCCAAAAGTAATTAAGTTTATCTTAATGGGTTTTGGGGTGAGCATTAGTATACAATAATAAGTGTAGGTGTCACTAGTGGAGAAATAATAATGGTTATGAGTCTTTGCTTAACAAAAGGCAAAATAAGTTTACCTTAATGGGTTTTGGGGTGAGCATTAGTGTACAATAATAAGTGTAGGAGTCACTAGTGGAGAAATAATAATGGTTATGAGTCTTTGCTTAACAAAAGGCAAAATAAGTTTACCTTAATGGGAGTTGGATGAGCAGTAGTAGAGAAAATAGTAGCGGTTTATGAGTTAGTTAAATCTTGATCAATGAGGCTTGGTTTATGGTGGTGAACACTAACGGTCTTTCCCACGATGTCAGCAGAATTCGATCGAACGATTTTGGTGACATCGTAGGACAGGCCGTAAATGAAGTTGGGATTTGTATTTAATGTTTAAAAGTATGTACCCATAAATTTTAGTTGAACTTGAATATGTATTTTGTGTTGTTATAGAGCGAACCGCAGCACAAAAAATATTAGAATTTGTTTTCGTATTATTTTCGAATGTTTTGAGAATGGTAACGGCTAACAATAGTTTGTTTTGTATGCAGGCAGGAAAGATTGAAAAGAAAGTATTTGATGATTTAGGGAAAATATGTACATACATATGTATGTTTATGTGTATGTATGTATGTATGTATGTATGTATGTATGTATGTATATATGTATGTTATTTAGTAAAGGCACATGTAATGTGTTCGTATAAAATTTCTAATTGATATTTTTAGTTGATATTTTTGTTTAATAATTTGCATATGTCAATTCTATTTTTGTTTAATAATTTGCATATGTTAATTCTATTTTTGTTTAATAATTTGCATATGTTAATTCTATTATTTATTATATATTTAGTTTTGTTAGACATTTTAGTGCGGAAATGCATAAAAATTAGACGAATTACTAGATTTGTTAATGCATGTGCGAATAGAAAATATGTTAAGGGTTAGGATTTTATAAGTAAACGATCGTGAGTGGAATAGGAAAGGGTTTAAAATGTAGTGACTTTGGTCAGCGTTACACGTATATGTATGTAATTGTATGTATATATGTATGTACATATGTATGGATGGATAGGAGTGGATGTGTGTATGGATATGAGTGTGGAGTGAGGGAACAAATGCAATGTTTATGTGCATTAGCTTATCTCTTGATATTTTGTTTGTATTACGTTGTTGTTGTTGATGATTTTGTTTTTAGTATAAATGTCGAATCGTGGAACATTTTAAACTTAGTCAGTCAAGTTGCATTCATCGATTTCATTGATCGTTCTTATTAAAGTGAAAAGAAGACGTGCCAAATAAGAACCAACGTGTAAATAAAGAATATATTCTTCATAATACTAAATAAATAAATCGATTTCATTGATCGTTCTTATTAAAGTGAAAAGAAGAAGTGCCAAAGAAGAACCAAAGTGTAAATAAAGAACAAATTCTTCATTATACTAAATAAATAAATAAATAAATATAACATATACATTAATCAGTGGAAAAATATTTAAAAAAATGAGTTTCAAGTGCAGTATTTGTTCAAATGCATACTCACGTATGCTAAAGTTAAATAACCATTTACTGGTGCATAGGCCCTGTACATATTGCGGCCATGTCTCTTTAACAACATTCGAGAAAAAAGAACATGCTAAGATCCATGAGTGCCAAGATGAACAGCAGAATCCTCCGGCCACATCAACAGCAGCAGCGAAACGGAAGATTGCTGAAGATTTTAAAATGCCAAAAATTCAGCGGCTTGAGGAGGGACCCCTTGTAAGATGTGAGACTTGTAATGTGGATATAAATTCTAGCAAATGGTTCAACCACTGCGGAAAAGATTATCATAGGATTAATCTGAATAAATTTTTTGGAAACAAGATAATGTTGGTTAAAAGTGCTTTTAATTGTCGAATTCAATCCTACCGCTTCCCCAAAGGTGACAATGACTTAAATTTAGAAAATTATTTAAGAGATGGAAGCGTAATATTTGAAAAATTGCTAAACTGTAGCTTAGCTGTACACTTTTTAGTAAAATTCAATTTGGAATTAACAGCTCGCTATAAATTACCTGCGAATCCTACAATGCCAGAGGACGATATGTTTCATATAACACAAATGGTTCGGTTGACAAGAGCGGATAATATAGGTGACATGTTAAGGACTCAGATAGAATCAATAAGAACAAAGATGTCTGAGTTCCAGGAACGAGATTCTGGATGGACTTTAATTCAAATCAAATGGATGGATTTGAACGTCAGCAAAGCATCACCAATTCCAGGATCTCTGCACGTTAAAACACCCGCGGAACTAGAACTTAAGAAAGCATGCATCAACATACAAAACAATGATATATATTGTTTTAAATGGTGTGTGATAGCAGCTTTCTATACTGCGGAGAACATGCATCTACCGTCAACCTATAGAATAAGAAACATATCCGCTACAAACATTACGCTGGAATGCGGTAGGAGTTTGAACTGTGAAGGCATGATGTTTCCAAACGATGTCAAGGACATAAAAGTGTTTGAAAGAAAAAATCCTGACATTAGCGTTAATGTTTTTGGCTATGACAACAACCTGAAAAAAGTGGTTGGACCATTTTACATCACAAAATTGGAAAAAGAGGTCCACATTAATTTAATATTATTGGAAAGCCCATGTGGTGAAAATTATCACTACATATTAATAAAAAATATTTCAAGGTATTTATTTATAATTTTTATTTCTATTATCATTACTTTTATTATTATTATTATTATTATTATTACATATGCATGAATTATTAATTTATTATAATTACAACTGTTAATTACTTAATATGTTTCTATTTCAGATTACTATCAGCACAAATTTCACAACATAACAGCATAAGCACCCTCATATGCAACTCGTGCCTATTCCACACAAATTCAGCTGAGGTTATGGCAGTGCATAAAACCAAAGAGTGTGGAAAATGTGTTGTGAGAATGCCAGAAACCCACAAGGCGTTGTTAAAATTTACCAACTTCCAAAACCAGATGGATGTTCCATTCGTAATATATGCAGATTTTGAATGCATATTGGAAAATGTAAGTGATAATGAGCATTCCTTTATTAAGAAGCACATACCATGTGCTTATTCATTTTATATTAAGTGTAGTTTTAATGATAGTTTAGATAGGTTTAAAATTTTTGTAAATAGGGATGAAAACGTAAATGTAGGTGCACATTTTGTGAATTCTATAATTATTGAATGTAGGGATATTTACAAAAAACATTTTGAAAATGTTTTATCAATGACCCCCTTAACTCCTTTAGAAGAAGAACTTTTTGAAAGTGCTAGAGATTGCCATATTTGCGGTAACCCCTTAGGCAATGAATTAAAAGTAAAAGATCACTGCCATTTTTCAGGTAAATATAGAGGGGCAGCACACAAATCGTGCAATTTAAATTATAAAGTGTCAAAGTTTATACCAATTTTATTTCACAACTTCTCCTCTTACGATTGCCATTTATTCGTAAAAGAATTATTAAATGTGAAAGGAAATACGAACGTAATACCTTTGACTAAGGAACGTTATATTTCCTTATCTCATACTATAGAGGTATATAGTTCCGATGAAATTGACACTGGAAAGAAGCAGAAACATGTTGAGTTAAGGTTTCTAGATTCTTTCAGGTTTATGGCATCTAGTTTAGACACTTTAGCTGGAAACTTATCTGATAAGGATTTAAAAACAGTTAAAAGGTTTTTCCCACAACAAGATGATTTTAATCTCATGAAGCGAAAAGGCACTTTTCCATATGAGTATGTTGATACATATTCCAAATTAGATGATGAAAAACTCCCTGGAATTAATGATTTTTTTTCTGAACTGAATAATAAAAAATGTTCAGAAGAAGACTATTTACATGCGCAAAAAGTATGGGAAACATTTAGTTGTAGAACCATACGCGATTACATGAGTTTGTACCTTAAAACTGATGTTCTTTTGCTGACAGACATTTTTGAAAACTTTCGAAAAGTTTGCAAAAAAATACATTGTCTTGATCCACCTCATTATTATACACTCCCAGGTCTGTATTGGGATGCAATGTTAAAGCATACAAAAATTGAGTTAGAACTTCTGACAGATCTGGAAATGTATAATTTCATCAAACGTGGCATTCGAGGTGGTCTTACACAGTGCTGTAAAAGACATAGTAAGGCAAATCATAAGTATCTGAGTACTTATGATAAAACAAAACCCTCTGAGTATATTTTATACTTAGATGCAAATAACCTTTACGGTTGGGCTATGTCTGAATATCTTCCGTCAGGTGGTTTTTCATGGACAAATGAGTTTATACACCCACATGACATTCCATCTAATTCGAAAATAGGTTATATATATGAAGTTGACCTAGTTTACCCTTCTGATTGTCATGATCGCCACAATGACTTACCATTTTGTGCTGAAAACAAAATAATTGGCGGAAGTAAGCATGAAAAATTAGTAGCTGATCTTTCAAATAAAAAGAGGTATATAATACATTATAAAACCTTGGAACAATGTTTGAGTAATGGTGTAGTTTTGGAGAAAGTTTACCGCATTCTTCAATTCAAACAAAGACCATGGTTGAAATCATATATTGATTTAAATACACAGTATAGAGCCAGAGCTAATAATTCATTCGAAAAAGACTTTTTCAAATTATTAAATAATGCTGTGTATGGCAAAACCATGGAAAATGTTGACAAGCGGAAAGATGTACACTTACGTAGTGAATGGAGTCGTACTAACCGCAACCATTTAGGTATAGGAGAACTGATATCCAAACCGAATTTTCATAGCATATCACAATTTACAGACTCAATGTGGGCTATACAAATGAATAAAACTGTAACATATTATAATAAGCCCATTTTTTAGGTTTCTGCATATTAGAACTATCAAAGTGGAAAATGTATGATTTCCACTATAGCTACATGAAACCGAAATATGAAGAGAAAGTAAATTTGAACTATATGGATACAGACTCCTTTATCTATTCTATTCAAACAGATGATTTCTATAGTGACATAAGGGATGACTTGAAAGATCGTTTTGACACTTCGTCATACGCAGAAAATAATCCTTTTTATTTCCCGCTCTTAAATAAGAAGGTATTGGGTATGATGAAGGATGAAACAGAGGGGAAGTTTATAACCGAATTTGTTGGACTAGCACCAAAAGTTTATTCATACACTACTGAAGGTGGTGAAAATGTTAATAAGGCAAAGGGGGTTAAGAAGTGCATTGTAAATAATTATACTCTAGATGTATATAAAAATGTTTTATTTACAAAACAAGAAATTACAACATGTATGCAAACATTTACGTCAAAATTACATACTATTTTAACCAGAGAAACAAATAAAGTAGCCTTAAGTTGTAAAGATACAAAACGTAGAATAAGTAATAATAATATTAACACATATGCGTGGCACCATTACGAATTAGAAAGCGGTAATGGTGATGTAGAATTAGATTTGTTAATAAAAGAAATAGAAAGGAGTAACGCAAATTCAAATGCTTTGAATTTATTAATTAATCAAATAGAAAATTTAGAATAATAAGTGATTATATATAAATACAGTAATGTTTTATAGCAAACACTTAAAATATTTGTAAATATAAAATAAGAAAATTTGATTGTAAATATTAAATATTATATTTATCTGCAAACCTTGTACAATTTTGAAATATTTTTAAATTTAAGTAAGAAAAACTGTTGTAAATAAAAAAATTGTTATATTGTTTTTTGAAAATTTATTTTTCTTAATAAACGAATGCTCATTATCAACTACATTTTCCAATATGCAATAGAATTTTTAAAAATATTTGTAAATATAAAATAAGAAAATTTGATTGTAAATAATAAATATTATATTTATCTGCAAACGTTGTACCATTTTGAAATATTTTTAAATTTAAATAAGAAAAACTGTTTGTAAATAAAAAAATTGTTATATTGTTTTTTGAAAAATTCTTTATTAATTATTTATTTCATAGAGTACATGGGAAATGTGTAAGTATTACTATAAAGTGTTTAAATAATTTTTTGAACAATTCCAGTTAGTGGTGTATACTCCATCAATCGATCATAAAGAATCAAACAGTAGGCATTTGTATTTTGTGGTACCGGCTTACTAGTTTCAAACTCTATTTTAACATCAATAGGTCCGCTCTTTATCATTTCATTTTGATAGCTCACATCAATTACAATGATTGGTTTGTTTTTGAATTCTTCACAGGTGAGAAGTGGTTGAGGTTCCCTCATATAGTAATTTTGTTGAAATTTTGCATACATATCATATAAAATTGCATAACGATTATCATCAAATTTAAGGTTCAAGTCATCATATGGATAAGAGTCTGAATTTAAGTGTACTTTAATATTTTTTAAGTCTGAATGAATATATTTATTATCATTTTCCAAAACTAATATTATAAATCTGGGCCTCTCTCTATTCAGTGATAACTTTACATTCCAATTGTGATTCCTCCCACCAACAAAAGTGGGATTGAAATAACAATCCCAGCTGCGAAATGCAATACGTAAAGAAGAGCCACCTTTAATAATCTTCATTATTTGTAGTTTCTTAGAATCTGAAAGTTGAACGTGTGGAATTCTCCATGTTATGTTCGTAATTGATAAACTTAGAACTGCATTTGCATCTGTTGAATAATATGCATTTGCGTCACTTGAACTTCGTAGTAGAATAAGTTCATGTTTACTATTCAGTATAATTTTATTGAAATCTTCAGCAAATCCCATTAGTAATTTTAAAGGTACGCAAAAATTGAATTTAGATATAGCTAGTTCCTCAGAAACACACCATCCAGCATTTCTCATCATATTGCTTTCAAATTGATTTAATGAAACATAATTCTTGATTGTACTACATGTTCCCAAGTATCGGGTTCGATCAATTTCAACTCCATTAATTTCATAACGTATTTCATCAAACAAATATGCAACACAATTATTCTTCAGTCTTACATTTGACGGTTCTTCACCTTTACTATTCTTTATATTTCCTTCTATAAATAAAAAGCTTTCCGAAGGTAGAACATATAGGTCTTGATTTTGTAGGATAATTCATCAATTTCATCATTGTTTTTAAATGACTGAATATATGGTACATAACTATGAAAGTCTTTTTTTGTTATACTCTCGTCCGAAAGCGGTTGCTCCAATACGTTAAGTATATCAGACATTTTTGTTTACTTTAAATTTAAGTAGCTTTAAGAACCTTTTATTTTCTTCTGTTAACTTTGGTCTTATAGCTTTAACAGTATCTGTAGGAATGTTCAGATTGATATTTCTTCTTGTGGTTTTATTATAAATTATCATTTTTGTCTTGGCCTTAAATGCAACCTTAGTGTTATCTCTTCACCTCTAAAGTTTATTAAACGTCCCTCTTGATCAACAATCCAAATTTTAAGATATGTTATTTCCTTAACGTTTACTGGTAGATAAACTAGATTATTAGGGTTCACGTCCAATTTATAACCTGGAGGAACGTCTAAAGCAAATTCGTGAAGTATATGTGCTGGAGAGTCATTCATGTATGCTCATTGTATTATATTACATTGAATTTGTATAGCATTAACTTTCAGAATATTTACAAGTTGATTAGATAAATGTACTACTCCTGCCTTTAAAGATTTTTTTGCAAAACCAAGCAATTTACCAATTGATCGCGTTCGATTAAAATAAATTATGTCGTGTGAAGAACTTATTTCTATTTGTAAAGTATTATTATTTGGTTCAATTATTATGGTTTTATTAAAATTTTTTTTTTTATATTGTGTAGTTATGAAATCGACAATGTCTTGCAACTCATAAGACCCTATGGGAATTTCAATAACTGCATCTCCAATATGGAAAAGATTATTATCGTAGTCTACATTCGGAATAGAATTATATGAATGGAAGTCGATTAGGGAGCATTCATACTCATCCGTTAAAATTATAGGTGGGAAATAATTTGCTTTTAAAATGGAAGAGTTTCCGCTTAGTGCTAATGTTATGGACATGGTGAATGCACAATTGTAAATGAAATAATAATGCTTGCATATTTTATAATATTTCAGTTTTATTTATCCATGAATTATGTTGACTTGAAAAACCTAACCATTTAACATATGCCTTATTTCCTCTAATTCTCAATACTTTTTCAACCAAAAATGTATTCGGAAAACGTGTGCTATGTATTTCCTCCTTATAAAAGCCTCCTTTAATTTTATTTCCTTGATAGTCTTCTAACAAAAATGTTATAGGAAAAGTGTTCTGTATCGATCTTATTTTAAATATTTCTGTTGTCCAGTTTGGAGTGTATCCCTTCTCAAAAACGTTTTTGTATTTACTAATACGGACGTAATCTCCAACTTTATATCGTGAAGGTTTGAAAATTTTCAAATTACTATATACAGTATTCAAGAGATGCTTTTCATTCTTATGAGTTACTTCATTTGGTGCCATTTTTATTTTTCCATGTTTTTTCTTATTGTACTGTTTAATCAAACTTTTATAAATATCAATCCATTTATAAGTTCCGTTGTTACTAAACTCTTTCCACATAATCTCTTTCAAGGTTCTATTGAAGCGTTCAACAATTGAAGCTTTCATTACACTATATGTAGAGTAGTGATTAATTGAATATTTTCGCATCAACCCTCCAAACTCTTTATTGAAAAATTCTCTACCATCATCTGTCTGTAAATTTTTAGGAACACGCCCCATAACAAGTATTTTCTTGAATGCATTACAAACTTCTGAGGCAGTTTTAGATTTAATTGCTTCAGCCCACGCATATTTTGAAAATGTATCTATGACAGTTAACATATATTTATAACCATTATTATATGCTGAATAATTTCCCATTTCTACCAAGTCGGCTTGCCAGAGATCATCAATTCCTTTCATAAACTCTGTAAGAAGTTCTTCCGAGCTCGTGAATGAAGCTCATTAACTACTGCTCTTTTTTCCATTGTATGGTGATATTGTTGTCATTACGTTATATATATCCGCTATTTTCTTATTTAAATCTTTTATTTCACTTCTTAGCAGCACAACTTCCCCACTTATTCCCCTTTTTAAATTCTCTTTCATGTGTCTTATTTGTAAAATCAAATAAGCTTTGTTAACAGCATCAAGTCCATCTAAAGGTGAAGCTACGTTTATAATCCTTTTATTGTCAATGTTTATTTTATTTCCATCCAGTATAAAACCAAAATGCTTCAAGAGGTATTTTCTTCTTCCTTCGTTACTAGACCTTTGATTAAAATAATGACCGAAATTGTCGACAGTCATACTCTTTGTTTTATCACCTCTACTCAATTATATTTGCTTCTCTCAATTCTTCAATTATTGATACTATTTCATTAGAATGATTATTATTTCCAGCTTGTTGTGATGCTATTAACAGTCTCAATCGATCTACAATTTCATTAGGATTGTCCCAGTATATATAGTTTGGTTTATTAAGATTTACTCTCATTAAACCTTCACCAATGTGAGTAGTAGCAAATAATTTATTAATTATTTTTTTATACTTGAAGCCTCTATTTCCTTTAAGTCGGTTACTGGGATCGTAGTTTACTCTATGTGCATTTGTATCAAGTAAAATTTGTTTATAAATATCTAGTTCAGTTGAGTCATACTGTTCCGGCCTTTTGTGAAATAGTAATGAGTAAAGGCCTGGAGTTAATGCCCAAGATTTATTTCCTATGGTTATTTTGTCATCACTTAGCTTAAGATATGAATTTCCAAATTTCCAATCACCATTTTCATCCTTATAAGGTCCAAATATGGTATCGAATTTTGTGTTTTCAAACAAATCTGTTAAATTAAATTTCCAATCATTATCTTGGGAATAAAATGATTCATTCAAGTGTGAATCTTCTTTATTTTCACTTTTTCCTGGTAAAGGACTAAAACACTCTTTTTTAGTGGGAGTACTGGTAATAATCTTTTTCTGGTGTCCTTTAATTTTATTATAATTTTCAGATTTAATTCTTTCATCAGAAAATTTCATTGGATCCAATGAATCATCAGATAACTTTACAAGTTTTTTAAGTGGTTCTGTTATAGGTTTAAAGGTATGTTCTAATTTATTAAACGATTCAGATCACATTGTTTGATACTATCGAATTTCTTTTTTAGAACTTTTCTTGATTTAACCAATTCTTTTAATATACTTTCTTCCATGTTGGGTTGCTGGAGAATAGCTTAGCTAGTTACAAACTGATTTTGGAAACAGCAAAACAGCTTTTTCAAACAGCAAAAGAGCTTTTTAAACAGCTTTTTAAAACAGCTTAACAGCTTTTTGAAACAGCTTAACAGCTTTTTGAAACAGCAAAAGAGCTCTTTTAAACAGCTAAACAGCCTTTTGAAACAGCTTAACAGCTTTTTTAAAGAGCTAAACAGCCTTTTGAAACAGCTTAACAGCTTTTTTAAACAGCTTAACAGCTTTTTGAAACAGCAAAACAGCTTTTTGAAACAGGTAAGCCAGCTTTTAATTAGAAAATGTCCGCAGCAGTTGGATGAATATTTATAACTAATGTTGAATGAAAACATCAAAGCCTTTTCTATAGCGCCCATTCCACACATCATCATCCTTACTGATCACAAGAAATCCATATTTTTCCTTCCAACATTCATTGCATATATTCTGAAACATTTTGGGACTCATATCACTTCCAACATGATCATTATAAATATGTTTTAAATTTAAGTCGTCTTGTTTAAACACTATGATAAAGTTTGCATTATCTCGTACTAAATGTTTTGGAACACGTGTATACGTTTGACACAAATAAAACGAATCTATATCTTTATGACGACCCATACAAAAATATGATCTAATATTATTCTGTTTTTCGCATGCAACATCATCAAAAATCATTATAGCGCTTCCCTTTGCCTTATCAGGTGATATGACATCTTCATTCTCTGTAAATGTGTAAAGACCCATTCCCTTTACTGATGAAATAAGTTTTTCAAGGTACTTATATTTTGGCTGTTGTAATGATTTTGAATACAAGTAAATATTTTTAAACTTTAATCCATTCGGGCTTTCGATTAAACTGAGCATTACATTTGTTTTCCCGCAATTAGATGGACCTACTATTAATGCTCTTATAGAATTTGGTAACAGGCAACTGTGTTTAGTTCGGCTATTGTATTCAATGAAATCAAAATTTCTTACTAAGATATTTGAATGTTGCTTAATCAAATGCATCTTTACAACTGACAGTTATTTTAAAATTTAATTCATTCACAATCATATATATGTATATTGACAACTTTAAATTTATTTACAGATATAATTAAAAGTATAAATGATTGTGTATTCAAGTAAAATATTTAATGCAAAACAGACTGTTCAAGGAAAAGGACTCGTAAATAGTTTGATTAATTCACTACCAGTTGAACTTCATTTACCTGGATATCAATTTTGTGGACCTGGAACAAAATTAGAAAAACGGTTGAAAAGAGGAGATTGAGGAATTAATCCATTGGATGCTGCTTGTCGAGTTCATGATATTGCTTATTCTCAGAGTACTGATATTAAAAAACGTCATCAGGCGGATAGAGAACTAGCTAATAAAGCTTGGGAAAGGGTAACAGCTAAAGACAGCACATTCGGAGAAAAAATAAATTCGTACCTTGTAACAAACGAAATGAAATCTAAAGTGAAATTTGGTTTGGGTATAAAATCCAAAAACTTTAAGAAAAATTGTAAGCAAAACCATTTTCGTAATGCAATTAAAGCAGCTACAACTATCTTAAAGAAAAATAAGCCTACAGATATAAACGATGCTATACAACTTGCACGAAATGTTATTAAACATTCTTTTCTTGGGAAAAAATCTGAAGTAAAAGTTCCAAGAATTATTAGAGTTCCCAAAATTGGCGGCTTATTACCTTTGATACCGATACTTACAGCACTTGGAACATTAGGTGCAATGGCTTCTGGAGGTTCACAAATTGCTAAAGCTATTACTATAGCTAAAAATGGTAGAGAACAGCTGGAAGAAAGTAAACGACATAACAGAGCATTAGAGGAAATAGCAATAGGAAAAGGTCTCTATCTTAAACTTTATAAAAAGGGATATGGAATATTTTATACGAAAACTACACCAAAAAACTATTAAAGCAGCTACCCAAAAGACCACTAACAGATATGGATTTAAAAACTTTTGGAAAGAAGTATATTCATCACTTTAGGGGAGTTTATATGAGAGATGAACTTCCTAATATTCCACGGAGGATAGAATGTGGAATTATCAACTTAGACTCTAATAACGGAGATGGTACACATTGGGTAGCATATTATAAAAATAATGATAAGGTGGAATATTTTGATAGTTTTGGTAATCTTCAACCACCCTTAGAAGTATTAAGATATTTGGGAAACAATATAAAGTATAACTATAAGAGATATCAGAAATTGAATGCATTTAATTGTGGACATTTATGTTTAAACTTTTTAATAAAATACGAAATAAAAAACTATGCGGAATAAAAAAAGAAATATAAACACACATAATTTGTTTAATTAATTTATTTATAGCTTCATTTCATTTATTATCCATTCTTAACAATAGTCTGTGTATTTTTACATCTGTTAAAATTTTGCTTTGCATTTTTTTCCTATTTCGTAACAAAGACGTGTCAGATCAACTTCAATATCTCTTTCATTAATTCCTTTTATGTCGCTTAGTTGTATATTAGTTTTTCTCAATACTGAACACGTTGGAATGTAGTAGTCATAATAAAAATGTAGAATTTGCTTCCTGAGCATGCCGTTCCAACAAATAATTGAAGTTAAGAATATTCCAACCCCAATTAGAGATTTCCATGTATCTGGCTCTATTTTAATTTTGTAGTTGCCCTGTTGAATAATTAAGCGATAGCTACCGTTTTTATATTGAAATATATAGGCGGTATTCCTTTCAGTAGTGTCATCTATTAAATTGACTGAATTTAAAAATTCTCTTTGAGAAAGGACACTGCTAATATAAGTTTTATAGTGCATTCAACGTAGCCACTCTTCCCGATCCAATCCAATAAAATGTTTATTTTTATAATGTAGCCATATCATTGGCTTAAATCCATTTAGAGTTGAAAACCCACAAGAAATTTTTAATTTTAAATTCAGGAAGTACTCCAGCTCAAAAACCACATCCTGTATTTGAGGTTTCTTTGGTTGTTCAAAAAAATTTCTCATTTTATTTTCCATTTTCAAAAGAGAGTATTAATTTTTTTACTGTACACCTCGGAAGTAAATTTTAAACTGATGATGACTTCACTCTAAAAAATCCCTTTATATTGAAAATATTTTGAGTACAATGCTCTACTTACTTATCTATGTACTTACATACATACATACATACATACAATTACATACATACATATATGTATGTTGTCTCAACGTTTCTAAGAAAAATTAAAACATGTAATTTATGTTTCATTTTAAATATTTTTTTTTTTTTTTTTAATGAAAAATTATAAAATTTAATTTGGTTGAAAATTTTGTTTCAAATGTTTATTAATTCATTTCAATCTTCCTTTCGGTTAAAGGTGGCAGTCGATAAAATGTGATGAAATAAGCTTCTATATTTGTCAATAATCTTCTTCACCCTTAGTCTTTTCATATGAAAAAAGTAGCATGTACACATGCCAACAACGTCTTCATTTGAATTGTCGTCATGAGAGCAAGGTATCTTATCATCAAAATTCTCGTAATCAGTTTTGAATGCTCGAAGAAAAGACAGATGTTCTTCGAAAATTATATTTCCGTACTCTTGTAAAAAATCATTTATAAAATCCATCGTTCCAGTTTAAAATCTTAATGAAAACTACTCATTGATTTGTTAAATCTTCGTATTATATACTTACATATGTACATATGTTTTTTATATGGTTTAATTCATATAAATTAAACAAATATTTGTGCAATCTCATTTGTTTTTTTGTTTTTATTTAAAATATTTCTTTAAATACTTTTTAAATAGTTTCTATTTAAATGTAGCAAAAGGATAATAATCTCTTACAGGAGGAACTGGCTTTAACTCCAATCTGTATAAATCACTATTGTGGCTATCATTTACAGGATATTTAGAAATAAGATAAGCGCCTGTAGATAAATTTTCAATATCCTTTTCACTTAGTGAATTAAATCTCTTTGGTAAATATAAAATATTCGTTCCCAGTTCTAAGACAATAGTTTCCCCATACTTTGTCGTAATACGCTCAGCTCCAGTTATATGGTACTCCTCTAGAGATAACATGTCCTTCACACTAAGTCTCTGCCTGGCGTTCAATTTATTAAAGGTAGAAATTAACTCCTCGTTGGTGCTCATTGTTATGTAACTTATATTAAACTGTGAACTTTTTTACATCAGTACAAATTATTTTTAATTTTTTTCACATCAAAGATATATTCATCTCTCTATCTCTCTTTCTTTCTCTCTCTCTCTATTTCCTTATTAATTAATTTTTTCCTTCAACTTTATTAACATTTATTACATGTTGTATTTTATTTCATTTATATAATATTAAACAGATTTTATTTAAATATAATTAAAAAAACTTAAATCTAATATAATATATTTAAAAACTTAAATCTAATATAATCTTATCTCCTTCATCGTCCCACCAGAATTCATGAAATCTGGACAGAAGGTCATCCCCTTCTTTATCGTACAGGAATTCGTAAACTTCATCCTCGAAAAAGTTAGTATGGTATCCCATCTGGTTGTTGGGAATATCCTGTTCGCTCCAATTCTGCGTAGAGTTTATGTAGTTTAATACTACTTCTTGTACTGAATTATTGACGTCAAATTCCGTCAAACCGCTTATGGAAAGTGGGCTGACCGAAGGTTTGATGACGCCGAAGTCTTCCTCTAACGATATAATAAGCGGACTAGATTCCATTTTGATTTGTTTTTTAAATTTTTAAATTAGATGTATCGCTTGCAATTGAATTTCACTGAATAATTTCAAAATGTTCCACGATTCGACATTTATACTAAAAACTAAATCATCAACAACAACAACGTAATACAAACAAAATATCAAGACATAAGCTAATGCACATAAACATTGCATTTGTTCCCTCACTCCACACTCATATCCATACACACATCCACTCCTATCCATCCATACATATGTACATACATATGTACATACATACATACATACATACATACATACATACATATATACATACAATTACATACATACATACACGTGTAACGCTGACCAAATTCACTACATTTTAAACCCTTTCCTATTCCACTCACGATCGTTTACTTATAAAATCCTAACCCTTATTAACATATTTTCTATTCGCACATGCATTAACAAATCTAGTAATTCGTCTAATTTTTATGCATTTCCGCACTAAAATGTCTAACAAAACTAAATATATAATAAATAATAGAATTAACATATGCAAATTATTAAACAAAAATAGAATTAACATATGCAAATTATTAAACAAAAATAGAATTGACATATGCAAATTATTAAACAAAAATATCAACTAAAAATATCAATTAGAAATTTTATACGAACACATTACATGTGCCTTTACTAAATAACATACATATATACATACATACATACATACATACATACATACATACATACACATAAACATACATATGTATGTACATATTTTCCCTAAATCATCAAATACTTTCTTTTCAATCTTTCCTGCCTGCATACAAAACAAACTATTGTTAGCCGTTACCATTCTCAAAACATTCGAAAATAATACGAAAACAAATTCTAATATTTTTTGTGCTGCGGTTCGCTCTATAACAACACAAAATACATATTCAAGTTCAACTAAAATTTATGGGTACATACTTTTAAACATTAAATACAAATCCCAACTTCATTTACGGCCTGTCCTACGATGTCACCAAAATCGTTCGATCGAATTCTGCTGACATCGTGGGAAAGACCGTTAGTGTTCACCACCATAAACCAAGCCTCATTGATCAAGATTTAACTAACTCATAAACCGCTACTATTTTCTCCACTACTGCTCATCCAACTCCCATTAAGGTAAACTTATTTTGCCTTTTGTTAAGCAAAGACTCATAACCATTATTATTTCTCCACTAGTGACTCCTACACTTATTATTGTACACTAATGCTCACCCCAAAACCCATTAAGGTAAACTTATTTTGCGTTTTGTTAAGCAAAGACTCATAACCATTATTATTTCTCCACTAGTGACACCTACACTTATTATTGTATACTAATGCTCACCCCAAAACCCATTAAGATAAACTTAATTACTTTTGGGGTAAGCTCAGCCACAGTGATCAAGACTTAGCCAACTCACACACATTTTACCTCTTTACAGCACTGCCATATGACGTAAATATACTAAATTTATCCAATTCACTATCCTTTAACCCCTTTTTTCCGTCTGACTATGGCAACACTCACACCACTATTTAGCAAATACATACTCCTTTTACCATTTTCCGCCATCATATGGCAACTCTCATACCAGTATTTAGCGAAGACACAAACCTGGCTATAGCTAACAGTTATCTACATTATCTATTTTAATTGCTTTCTGGGAGAACAAGCAATTCCTATATACTCTACAAAATATAATTCTTTTTCATATAGGTTTGTTTATTGTTTGTTTGGTTTTGCTTGTACTATCAGTTACTTGATGGTTGCAGTTGTACAATATTTACAAAAACAACATGAAAATTTCCTGAGTTGATTTTGCTTGCTTCTGCAAAAGTGTTAACACCTTAAATAGATATCATTAGTGCTGCTAATGTTTACTTTGAAATACACCTCTGGTGTGATGAAAATACTTGAGTTTCTAAAAGGGTTTAGAAAACAAAACATTTACCGACCGCATGCCAAATTTTCTATCCGTATTCTCTTCTACTCGATACATGATAAGATTTTGTATAATCTACAGCATTTTTTGACATGTCGTAATTGTATTACCATGTAAAGACAGCTTAGGCAACGATTTTACTATTTAAATTTGCATGCGAGAACAGAATTAAACAACGTAGATTTGACACTTGTGCAGTTCTTATGAACATAAACATTTTTCTTAAAAGTAAATTTTGCACTAATTTTTTTTAAGTCGTTATAACTTAGTATGAGTTTCTTTAATATGGGAAAACAAATATGTATATAGAAAGATCTTGGAAGAATTATCGGGCTTTCAAAAGGTGGCTTAGACCACTAAAAGATGCGGATTAGGCACTATGTGTTTAATGTAATTTTAAGATAATGCCCGGTATTTCGATTTCAAATGTCATAGTCAAACAAAAAATAGTGACTTTTTAATTTAAAACACGTGTGTACGTTAGAATGACTTAAGAATTAACATTGGTATCTTTTATGATAACATTTAAAATATTTCGGGTCCACCTTTGACCTCTCGTGAGCTGGGTCCAAAGGGGTCTATTTTTTCATGTTTTGTCAATTTGAGAATATGTTTCCTTACAAACATATACAATATGGGTATCATAAGAAAGGTTTTTTTAAGGCGCGTGTACAATTTGTCCAAGGACTATCATCCATGTCCTTTTTTTAAGGATATTCTGTTGAAAAGACCGTTTTTGAATTTTTTTTCGGGGTTGTTTGGAATAAAAATGCCAACTTAACATATTTTTACCTTTGGTAGGGCAATATGGGTATCGAATTTTTTCTTTTGCCAAGTACATCATCTTTATATAAATTAAACAAAAACTTTGTTTTTTGTTTTTTTTTTTAATGTTTTACTTTAAACCGTTCGTGGTTTAAAGTGTTCTTTATTTATTGAAATACAATTTAAGAATGTTCATACTTAAAGATAATGTTACTTAGGTTTTATTACCTTTCAAAATGCACTTGATGCTAAATCAGCATTTAATTCTTGTTGCTGAACAATGTTACAGAAATTGCAAATAAAATAAAAAATAAAATAGTCCAGAAAACAGGTAAGCATAATTTTGCATTTAACACCAATTCTTTGTTGCGCGTGTGAAACATATTTTTCGTTAACTCCTCCACCCTTAAATGCGTTCGTCCACGAGCGTCTCAAAAATAGGGTAAATCATGCAATCTTGTTGTGGGTGTTACTTTTCCCTCTTTCTCTGTTGGCGGAGTTATTGTAGGATTCAGCACTAATGTTGTTGAAGGCTTTTTCTTTTTTTTTATTAACCAAAAGTGATATACTGATTGTGAATAGAAAGGAAATAGCCATAGTGGTGTTTGTAACCCATGTTTCCTTTCTTATACTTTGGATTGCCCTTGTATTGGTTTCCTGCACTGCGGCCAGAGTTAATATCATTTGGGGCGCTTCTAGGTTTTGGTAAGTATTGTCGCCGATTGTTATAGTTGTGTTGTCAAACTTAATGAGGAAGGTACTTCTCAAATCATATTTAATTGTCTCTATTGCTACTGTTTCATTAACATTGTTTAGGAGAATGATCTCATCAGAAATTTCTTCAATTCGTGGAACGTGATGGGTGTTGCTCGTTGAGCAAACTGATTTCTGACCAAGTATAATATTTTTAATACAATTATCTTTTCTTAAATCTAACAACTGGTTTCTCTTACAAATTTTTATCTCATTACAGATTTTATAATTATTATTATTAATTGCACAAATTTCATTTTTATTTGTATACATTTATTAAAAATTTAAATTTACTATGGAATCATTTCTTATAACAGGTTTTTCAATTATATTATTATATAAGATGGAATTTGTTACGGGTATTGTAATTACATATAAAAGGTTTATACCATTACTTAGTATGTTGATATTTGCAAGTTCTAATGCTTCTTCAATATTATAAAATTGCATGTTTTCTTCTTTCAATTTATTTATAGTCATTGCCATTTCCTTTTTGTTCAGTAAAAACGAATTATTTACATTGATTTTCGCCCACTGTATGGCGTATTTTATATTTATGATTGCTTCCTTTGCTAGTTTTATTTTATTCCTTAGTATTTCAATATTTTCATTTATGACTATATCGTCTTTTCTTATTGCATTTGAAAATTCATTTATTAACTTAGTGATATTATTTATCTGATTTGCAAAATTTGTATTGATAACTATCTGCTGATTTTCATTATTGGATAATTTATCTAAAGTCCTATACATAATTTCTGCATCGTCGTGATCTGGCGATCCGGCAATTAGTTTTCAAAATTTTCCCAGAGTGTCAATTGATCTAATTCGTCTCTTAGCTGAGATGTTTTTTAGTGTATCCAATAAGTCGATTGTCTGATTCAATTCATAGTACATTGTAACGTATAAGGAATTTGTCCTAGGTATATGACCATCTACATAGATTTTCGTCTTTTGCAGAAATTCATAATGAGATTCAAGATTAATTGGGTGAATAAATTTGGATGTGCCTTCCTGAATTTTTCTATATACGTTACCTATTGTAATCACGTAGGAGTTCGTATAATTAAGTATTTGCACCTCTGCTTTAAGCATTGGCAACAATAATCTGTAAAATACATAAATTTGTCATGTCACAAGTGGTTTGAATTTTTTAAATTTTTTATATGGTATTTATGTACTACTACCAAAACTATTTCTTCTTTGTATCGAGCTGACAGTTTTGAGCCTAGTCTTTTATTAATATTGACATAAATCTTTTGTCCTGGTGCATAGTTCTTAAATGGTTTCCTTTCTTTGTTGAGAAATTTTAGATCTTTTTGCTGTTTTTTTTTATTAATTTTTCTATATTTTCCTTTCTTGCATTTTCACACTGTTCTGGACCAGTGCTAACCCTTCTTCCAAAGAACTCTTCAATTGGCTTCCTACGTGTGGTAGAATGAATAGTGTAGTTGTATTCATAAACTGATCTGTCTAATAACTCCTCAAAATTTCTGTGTGTTTTATCTGTTTTAAGGCAACGCATTATTTCTCATAAGGTCGAATGGAAACGTTTGAGCTGGCCGTTTACTGTACTTTTGTAAGGTGGTTTTTTGAAAATTCGTATGTTTAGTTGATCTTCAAGCATAAATTGAATTGAGGCGGATTTTAAGGCTTTTTCGTTGTCTATTACGACCATTCTAGGCACTCCGAAATTAAATAATATTTTTCTTAGTGGTTCACGGATGTCTGCAATTGATCTGGAACTTATTGGGGTGGCTTGAGCATATTTTGTAAGTTTATCTATTGCAGTTAGTATGAAATATTTTTCGGTGGACCAAATATTTATGTGTAGTATTTCTCCTGCACATTGAGAAATTGGTGTAGGTGATATGCTAGATTTATTTGGATGGCGATCAAATTTTCCTTCTTTACAAACTCTACATTGATTTATTGTATTAGTAAGTTTTTCACTGATTCTTGGAAAATAATATTTTTCTAGAATTTGTATTTTGTTTTCCCTTGCTGTTAAATTAAACTATTTAACAGTTTGAATGTTTGTAAGACACTCTTTTATTTTTAAAATATTTCTGCTTAAATACTAACGATGAAAATCTTAAATCTAATATAGAACTCATTTCTTATCTAATTGCTTTCATATATTTTTCAAGGTTATTTTCATATTATTTTTGAATATTTATAACTAGCCTAAGTAAATACAAAACATACACAAGAATAAAATATTACAGTTCTAAACTTGGTAGAGATAAAACTATTTGATCTCTTGAATATTTATAACTATCCTAAGTAAATACAAAACATACATTAGTTTGATCATTAGTTTAAGTAACACAAGAAATTGGTGGAGATAAAACTATGCTTAAGCATGTGTGCATATAATGTGTATTATAAAATGTATGTAGCCTAAACAAATAAAATGTGTATAGACTGATAAAATAAAACCTAAACGAAATTATATTTGTAAACCGTAATTTAGACTTAGCACTTAGAACGAAACTTATCTTTATTACTAACTAACTTTATTACTAACTAAAATAATCCTAAAATTATGTTCAATTACATTTGAACATTCTTTCGGGCATTTAAAGGCATTGGCGGTGAAAAATCTAACTTAACTACGGTCTTTTTACTGTTGTTGCATTTATTCTTGAGGTAGATAAAAATTATAATTGTAATGATAATAATCATTAAAATAAATGATGTATGTCCGGATATATGGTGATATTTCATTTTCATCAGTTCAGTGTTGTCGGCCTGCATCTTCTGTAGATCTTGTTGTATATTTTGTATATCTTTGGAGTTATTGATTATCGTTACATCAAATGGCTTCACCAGTTTATTGTTTGCTTGCTGAAATTCTACGCCCCATGATGATGTCTGAATTGAAGTTTTCTTCTTGGTTGTAAAATGTTGAGAAGAAGACAAAGTTATTCTCTCATACACCGCTGTACAACCAGCTGGCAGATTCATTATTCCTTTTGAAGGTAATGTTAACCAATCACGTGCATTATTTCCGCAGTCTATGCTTAATGTAAAGTGATCGAACACCGTGAAAATCCATTGATTCTCTCTTGATAATTTTTTCCAGATACATTTTCTTGGAGTTTCCTGAAAATAACACTCAGCATGCCTGGATTGTTTTAAAGCTGAAACTTTACAAGATCGCTCTACCGCAGGTTTCCAAGGAAATTTCTCTTTACAGTTATATTGTCCTTGATAGTTTTTTGTACAAACGTTAAGCTGAGATTGCCACATCAAAAAATATAAGTTCGTTGCAAAATTATAGACGATGTAATCACCGTCTACTATAGGTATCATTGCAGTGCCATTTCCATCAACTGAAAGCCTAATGATTTCGTAAATTTCTGAAGAATGTATGTTATACAATGGTATTTCTGACTGTATTACCAAACGGTTATACATCACAATACCCCTAGCTACCATAGAACTGTAAATTTCTTTCAGTTCTGTACCTGTTTTTGTTCCGGGCAAAATCAAATCCTTCGGTAATAGTTTTTCAATGTTTGACAGTTCCTGGTGCATTTGTGCAGCAGTTATAAGATCTGGGTTGATATGGCCGTGGTTAACATCAATTAACAAATTGATAATAGATGACTGAACTTCATTGCACTCATCGATCATTAAATGTAGCTGAGTAGTCATCACTTGAAACATAACAATCAATCGCTCAGTATTGGTGTCGCTTTGCACTTCCTCTTAGAACCGCTTCAACTGCTGGTACATTTTTCTGAAATTATCGTTTACTTCCTCAGTTGTTTTCTTTAGCACATTTATTGTAGAGTTCACAATGGATGTCTGCTGCTTCGCGAGCTGTTGTAATTTATCCTCATTCTGGAAAATATTTCTCATATTTTCTTCCATTAATTTCCGGTCCTCTGCATCCATCATTCCAAAAAGTATATGATAAATCGAGCCAACAAATTCAAATGGCGATCTTTTTTGTCTTTCCTTCTTCAGCAACAGATTGTTATTTTGATCTATTAAGCTGAACCTTCTATTGACTGACCATACTATCATTTTGCAAGCCTCTTTATAATTTCTTAACTTGGAACATTGGTCTTCAAGTTTTTCTTTCAGTCTTTTGATTCGTTTTATCTCCTCAAAATATTGATCTAAATCATAATGTACTATTAAGGTCCATTTAGAGTTTACAATGTTCATCATCCCAATATTATTCAGATGCAGCGCTGTATCCAGCGGTATTTCCTTTATTTCACCACCCATACCATACTTTAGTGATGCAGAGTTTACTACTCCTACTGTTAACATCAAGAACATACACCATAATAAAAGGGATTTCAGACAGTTACTTCCGTTCGGTCGTTCAACTCTTGTATGTAAACTTCTCGCTCCATCCTGATTGTCCTCGTTGAAGTTTTCTGCTTCCGGTAGCTGGATTACCTTATATATTGCTCGTTTTAGAATATTATTTTGATACCTTATCTCAACCACTCGAACTTTCCCATCCTTTCCTTCGTGTACTTCCGTTATTCTTCCAAGAGGCCATCTTCCTGGATGAGTATTTTCATCTTTGACCAGAACTGCTGCTCCTTCTTTCAAATTCTTAGCTGAATGCCTCCACTTATTTCGTTGCTGGAGCGTCACAATGTACTCTTCCTTCCAGCGCTTCCAAAAATCTTTCTTTAACCGCTGAATAAGCTTCCATTTATTTAGTGACAATGTATCTGCGCTTTCTATATGCTCCCCGGGTTCTATTACTGGTCTTTCAATGAGAAAGTGACCCGGAGATAACACATTGGCTGCATCAATATCTTCAGCATTCACTTCAACCAAAGGCCTGGAGTTCAAAACAGCTTCTATTTGTGCCAGCAAAGTACTTAATTCTTCAAACGTCAATTTTGTTTCGCCAATTATTCTTTTTAGATGATACTTCATCGATTTTACTCCAGACTCCCAAATCCCACCAAAGTGAGGAGCTGCCGGGGGAATAAAATGCCAATTTATTTTTTGTTCAGCTAGAATAGGAATAAGTGTACTATTGTTTTTAACTGCTGCTTTAAAATCAGCATCTAACTTTTTACTAGCACCCACAAAATTAGTTCCATTGTCAGAATACAGGTGGGAACTAATGCCTCTTCTTGCAAAGAATCTTCTCAAAGCCGCATGGAATGCTTCTGTGGTCAAATCACTCACGACTTCCAAGTGAATTGCCTTTGTTGCCATACAGACAAACACTGCAATATAGCCCTTGTAGCTTTTCTGGCCTCTTCCTTTTGAACACCTTAAATGTATCGGTCCAGCGTAATCTACTCCCGTATGAGAAAAAGGATGTGACACATTCACTATATAATCTGGTAGACTACCCATTTGTTGTTTAGATATATTTTGTTGATAGCGAATGCATGTTGTACAGCTTCCAATACACTTCTTTACTGCATTTTTTAATCCCAATATCCAATAATTGCGTCTTATAGTTGACTCCATAAGTCGATTCCTACCATGGAGCGTGAACATGTGTGTCTGATGAATTATTAAAGATGAAAGCTTAGACTTTTGTAAAATTATGGGATGTTTGTGATTAAAATGTAAATCAGAATTATGCAATCTGCCACCAACTCGAAGAATGCCGTCTTTATCCAAAAAAGGAAAAAGACTTACTATTTTGCTTTTGTTACTAACCGCAAGTCCCTTTTTCAGTCTTATAATCTCATCATGAAATTCGACCTGCTGATGGTTAAAAATTATTATCTTTAGTGCCATTTCAAGTTCTGGAACGGTCAGATGCTGTGGATATTTTCCGTTCTTCCTTAATTTATTTACAAAACGAAGTATATAAGCAACAATTCTTCGTAATTTGCCTAGTTTAGAGTATTTGCATGTTAAGTTGTTAATAACATTACAGCTGGCCAACCTTACAGCAATCATCAATATGTTCTCATCGGCTGCTGCAGCTTCGTCGTCCTCTGGAAAAAAGAGAAACCATTTAGGTGAAGTGTTAAAAGTTATGAAGGAGCAAAATGTTATGTTGAAAAGTGTTGTTGAAGATAGCCAATCGTTATCAAATGAAATTGTTAAAGCAATTCGACAGCAAAATGAAACCAGCAAAGAGTTTATGAATTTAATGAAAACATTAATTGATAAAATTTAAAATGTAATCTATGCATAATAAAATTTAAGATAATAAAAAATAAGATTTTCATTAATATTTAGTGGTTACGCATTTTTGGAAAAATGTAATGCACAAGTATTAACGTACTTTTAGCTCTGTCATACATTTCGTGAAGTAATCATAGTGTTTGTACTTACTAAAACTCAAAGCTATTGCATTCCTAATAATCGATGCTGTCACGTCATTTTCGCCAACTCTTGTTGAATGGTTGTGCTGGCTTCGTGTAGTTAAGTCTCCAGCAATATTTTCCATCCATGCGGAAGAAACTTCATCATTTTCCATTTTCAAAAAGTTGTGCAAAATGCAGCATGTTTTGATTATAATGTTGACATTTTTTGGTGCAACTTGTAAGCCCCTACCAATTCTTCGAAATCTAGCTTTAAGTTGGCCAAATGCATTCTCGATTACACGACGACATCTAGACAGTCGGTAGTTGAAGGTTTTTTCTAAATCTAGCTGATTTATTGAATATGGAGATGGCTTCATCATATACCGTGATAAGCGAAAAGTAGAATCGCCAATAAGTAACAAAGGCACATTTATGTTTGCAATTACTTTGCTATTTTGTGAAAAAATTTCAGCGCTTTCATGGAAAGTTTTTAAAGAACTTTTTTCAAAAATGTAGGAGTCATTGTTTTTCCCACTTGATCCAATGTTTATATATGTGAATTTCGATCTGCGAAAGAATGAAAGCAAAAATTTAAAAGTTTTAAATAGCCTTTAAAAAAACTCACCTGTAATCACAACTCGCTAATAAAACAACTGAATACCAGCCTTTATAATTGTGATAGTCTATTGCATCCTCTTTTTTTGGCTGGATTTCTATATGACATCCATCTACAGCTCCAAAGCATTGTGGAAACCCGAGGTGTTCGAACCCATCAACAATGCGTTTAATTTCTTGTGGCTGCGGGGGATACGAATTTATACAGTGTGCTAGATTATTACATATCGCGTGGCAAAAATCTATAACAATTTCACCAACGGTACTGCGTCCTACACCGAATAAACTACCAACAGTCCTATATTCCGCTGCCGATCCCAATGCGAATAATGCTATTGCCACTCTCTTATCGAGTGGAATACAAAGCCTCATATTGGTGTCCAACCTCTCCATATGTTGAACTTTTTCACAAATTTTTTGGAAAGCATTCCTGTTGACGCGAAAGTTTTCCTTAAATCTGTTGTCGTCCATCGTAAGCACGTCACACTCCCAAAAAGTGCTGTTGCGGTCCTTTAAAAAATTCCATACATGAATTATATCATCCATGAAAAGATAATATCAAACCTACAAATTTCCACAATTGTCTTTCTCTTATTTCAGAGTGTCCTACTGGGATCCCAACTTGTAGCAACACGTTCAGATTTGTAGTTGCTAATGCATGTACAATTTTTACATTTTGGAGCAGTTTCAGCAAAAGGAATTTTAGCTTTCTTTCAAATAAATAGTGTTGTTTCACCAACAGCATAGCTGCTAATCGTACTTTCTGCCTTCTATCCATTTAATCTCGATGTATGTAAATGCAAAAATAATTATTTTATAAACAAAAAGTTGTTTGCAAAGAAACAGCTGTTTACTAAATGCAAATACTATCGTCTGTCAGGGCAAAATTTTAATTCACATTAGTGAGCTTTTAATGCAAATTAACGCTGTCGTCTGTCTACGCTATAAGTAAATACAAAACATACATTAGCTTGATCATTAGTTTAAGTAACACAAGAAATTGGTGGAGATAAAACTATGCTTAAGCATGTGTGCATATAATGTGTATCATAAAATTTATGTAGCCTAAACAAATAAAATGTGTATAGACTGATAAAATAAAACCTAAACGAAATTATATTTGTAAACTGTAATTTAGACTTAGCACTTAGAACGAAACTTATCTTTATTTCTATGAACTAAAAGAATCCTAAAATTATGTTCAATTACATTTAAACTCTTGCATTTCTATGGAGGTCGTGAAAGAGCATCCGCTACAACATTTCTTTTACCGGGCTTACAGTGGAGTTCATAATTGCACTCCTCCAGTATAGCCTTCCAACGTTTCATTTTGACGTTGTTATTTTATTGCTTAGATCGTATGTAAGCGCTTGATGATCTGTGTATATGATTACCTTTGCATGGCCATATAAGTAATTGAACTCAAAGACCAAATTATAGCTAGCATTTCCCTCTCATTTGCTGCATAATTTTTTTCAGTTTTACTAAGAAATCGAGAGATGCATGCTGCATAATTTTTTCAGTTTAACTAAGAAATCGAGAGATGTATGTGATTGGTTTTTTTTTCTTGACTAAGAACAGCGCCAACGGCGTAATTTGAAGCATCTGTTGTTAACTCAAAGCTCGAGTTGAAGTCTGTGTAAGATAGTATAACTTCTCTCGAGGATAAGATCTGTTTTAATTTCTCAAATGCACTTTTAGCTAATTCAACCAGTTCTATTTTTTTTCGCTAGATTGATTTCGGGATAATCGTCCCTCCTTCCCTCTTAAGAGGTTTGTCAAGAGTTTTGCTATTTTAGGGTAATCCTTAGCAAGGCGACGATGGTAACCGGATAATCCCAAGAAAGATCGGAGATCTTTTAGTGTGTTGGGAGGCGGAAAATTTACAATTGTTTCGACCTTTTTTGGGGTTAGTTTGAATACCGTTGTCCGAAATTATGAAACCCAAAAATTAAACCTCAGTTTTGAAAAACTCGCACTTGTCGAGTTGAACTTTCATATTTGCTCCGTGTAAAGTGCCGAAAACTTCAGCGATATCTTCTAGGCGTTGTTTCTCATTTGGACTGAAGATGATTATGTCATCTATATATACATAACATCTCTCCCGAATGTGTGCACTTAAAATATCATCCAGCGCGCGTTGGAATATGGCTGGAGCATTTTTCAAGCCAAATGGTAAACGAGTGAACTCATATTTACCATTATTAATGGAAAATGCTGTTTTTCAATGTCTTTGGTTTTTAAAGGTATTTGATGAAACCCACTTTTTAAGTCCAACACCGTAAAATATTTACTTTTTCCTAATTGTGTCAGCACTTCGCTATTTTCGGGTAATGGATATTTATCTAGTAGTGCTTGCATTCAGCTTTCTGTAGTCTATAACCATCCTGAATTTTCTTTCCCCGCTTGCATCAAGCTTTGTAGCAACAATCCCCACTGGTGAATTGTAGGGAGACTTCGATGGTCTAATTATCCCATCTTCTAATAAGATTTTCACTTGAGATTCCATTTCTTTTTTTAAGCTCATAAGATAAGGGTAAGTTTTGGAATAAATTGGGTCTTCAGTTTTCGTCCGTATTTCTCCTGTAATTTTTGTGGTATACGTCAGCTTTTCGTCCGGGGCTGAAAGAAGTAGTTTGCAACTATTTTCTTTAACTTGTCTTTTTGATCTTCGGTCATGTGACTTGTCAGAAGTGAAGTCATGCGAATATCTTCGGCTTGCATCTGTTTAAGAAAAACCTTTTTTCCATTTCCTTGTATGTCCAAATAGAAATGTGTTTGTATGAAAACCGATTTGCACCTTCCCTGCTTTGGAATTTGCATAAAAAGTATCTTTATTTGGTATGGGTTATTTTACTATTTTTGGTGCTATATAATTTTTATTGGACCGGTGTCGATTAAAATTTTTATAATTTCGGCATTGTTCATCCTACACTCAAAGTATGACAGGGTGGACGAATTTAATCTAAAAAATGTATTTCATTAAAATGGTCGTATTGTTGATCATAGTCTTTAATATAGTCAGTCTAGCTGTCAATATATTCGCCTAAAGTTTGTTAATTAATATCGTCCTCTATTTCTTGTTTCTCTAAATATGTGTCAATATTATCAATTTCTCGTGTTTCCTGTTTGTTTGAGGTATGGTCTGTTTCTAATTTGAGATGGAAATTCCTACTTTGTTTCCGAGCTTCTGGTTGTGGTGGAGACGAACGTTTTCTATAAAGAGCGTTATTTGCTGGTCTATTCATATAGTTTATATTTCTAGTTTTCATACTCTCATCCACATCCCTAGGTTCAGGCCTTGGAGGTGGCTTTGATGGAAAAGGTCTTGGAGATGCATAATTAGCATAATGGTTGTTTTGGTTGTGCTGCCTTTGGAATTGACCAATTGGTTTCCTTGGTCGTGTTGGTGGAGGAATATGCGCTAACTCCGGATAAAATATTGACTGATTCCGTGAAGGAATGGAAATGAATTTGCTACTATGTGCATATTTAGTTCTGAAATTTTGATTCTCTAGTTTGAAACATAAATGTAACGCTCTAGGTAAATCTGTCGGCTCTTGCATGGCCAAAAGTCTGTGTAGGTCTCCTTTTTACCCTATTACGAAGGTATCCAGTACTTTATTCCTATAAGTCTGTGTTAAAAGGTGCAGTGATTCCTGCCCTATGTTCATGGCACTAATTTTGTTTAGTATGAGCGATAGATGATTGTAAACCTTTTGGTAGAATTCTTGAATTGTTTCTGTTCCTTGCATAGTGCAGAGTTAGGCAAAGTGCTATACTGTCCCAATTTAGGGGTGTGTTGTACGATTCTAAAATTTCATCCGCATTGCCGACTATTTTATTTCTTATTATGCTAAGGATACCAAAATATTTTGCTGTTCCCCTCAAATGCTTATAAATATTCAGAATTCGCTCAACAGACTTCCGCCACGAGCTATATTTACCGGGTTTCTCCAGCATTTATTATGGCTGGCCTAATTAAATTATTTGGATTCAACATCCTGCCTTTTTCTATATAAGAGACGACTAAACCTCTGTAACTAATTAGTTTTTATTGTATTATTATTTATTATTATTATTTATTTTGAAGCTAGAGGGTCCCGTAGGAATCGTAGTCTCTATTATTATTTATTTATAAGAATTCTTTGATTATTATTTTAGTTAAAAGCCACACTTACTAAACTAGTAAAAATACAAAGATTTTATAAAAAAAATAAATGTGTCATGCAATATTAATATTTTAATTTAAAAAATAAGAAAATTATATTTTATAAAAATTTGTCACGCAATATGGATATGCGGAAAAATTCAATTTAATTTAAGTTTAAGAATTCAATTAATTAAGTAAATTTTTTTTGTAAAAAAAAATAATTGTCAAGTAATATTATTATAAGGATTTTTCCTTTTTGAGAATTTAATTCAATTTATTTTTAAATTTTTTCTTATTTCACTAAAAAAATTTTAATAGGAAG
Organism: Tachina fera; assembly: GCA_905220375.1. Lineage (NCBI taxonomy): Eukaryota > Metazoa > Arthropoda > Insecta > Diptera > Tachinidae > Tachina > Tachina fera. Next base: position 85,668,959 of record LR999964.1, on the reverse strand, counting down.
CACTTTTCTCTTTCACTTGAAGTTAATTTATAAAAAATTTTATGTAATTTTTTGATATGCAGTTTCTTTTTCTCTAAATTCAAAAAAGAAAATTTTTAATACATATATTTATTTATTGTATCTTCAAATATGAACTAACAATAAGTGATCAAATCTTAAAGCTAAAATATAATTATTTAGCCCAACCAGTGTCGGCCAAAACTTAGTGATAGTTTAAATAATACAAACTAGTGATAATCACAAAGGAAAATTAAATGTATTTTCAAGCATTCCCATCTAGAGTGTTGAGTAAAATAGCCCTTGTGTCCCTCTTTTTTAGGCAGATGTGTCCAGTAAAGTTCAAAATATTACGAGCAGGCCGATTAGGAAGTGACTCGAGTTTTGTTAAGTATTTGCTTGCGTATCTTGCAATTTCTTCAGTCACTAGTGGCATTTTTAAGTCACGATGCAAATTTGAATTCTTAATATACCATGGAGCAGATGTTATTAACCTTAAAATTTTGTTTTTTCTTCGTTGAATTCTCTCTAGATTGGAAGCTGAAGCAGTGCCTCATAACTGGATACCGTAACACCATATTGGCTTCAAAAGCGACTTGTATATTAAAAGTTTACAGTCCAGGCTAAGTGTTGAATTTCTTCCAATCAACCAGTGTATTTGAGATAACTTAAGTTTCATCCGAGTTAGCTTAAAGTCAATATTATGTTTCCATGATTATTGATTCGAGTTTGGGAACAAGTATCTCTTCTTAGGGTAAACGTTATATGGACACACTTTTGTTCATTTACTTTGCTTCTCCATAAGTTCAACCACATTTCCAATTGTGTAATATGTTCTTGTAAATATCGGGAAGCCTCGTGAGGGTTTTCATTCATACTAAGGCAGGCTGTATCATCGGCAATCATAGATGTATGGATATTGCTGCTCAAAGGCATATCACAAGTATAGATCAAATACAAAACTGGCCTCAGTATGCTCCCCTGTGGTACACCGGATGATATAGATTCGGGCACAGTCATGAATTCTCCTTCCACACCGTGAACTTCCGGGTAGTAAATTAACTTTCTAATAAATTCACTAAATTTATTGGTAGACATGATTTTAATTTTAAAATTAGACCTTCATGCCACACTTTATCAAAGGCCTGAGAAACGTCAATAAACAGGGCAGAACACTACTACTTTTCCTCAAATGTTTTTCTTATACATTGAACCAATCTATGAGTTTGTTCAATGGTGGTATGCTCACTTCTAAAACCAAATTAATGGTCTGGGATGCACCCACTATCAGTTAAAATTGGGGACAATTTTGTCATGAGCAGCTTTTCGAAAAGTTTTGACATTGTTGGTAGCAGACTTATTGGCCTGTATAACTCAGCCTTGGTAAGGTCTTTGCTCGGCTTTGGAATCATTTTGACCTTCGCAGGCTTCCAGCTTTGTGGATAATACTCCAGTCGTAAAATGGCGTTAAAAATAAATACCAGGATTCTAATTGCAATATGGGGCAAATTTACCAGCATATTGTTATTTATTCCATCAATACCTGGAGCTTTCTTCGGGTTGAGTTCAGCAATTAGTTTCTTAACATCACGCGTCTTAAGTTTTATGGGTCGAGGGAGTAAAATAACTACACTCGGTAAATCAACAACACCAGTACATGTGTTTGGGGTAAATACGGATTTTAAATGCTCAACAAATATGTTACCTTTTTCAGTATCGATTCTGGCCTAACCTCCGGTAGAAGTGCGCAGAGGTGGTGGAGCAGCTCACCACAAGGAGTAATTAGATGCAGATTTTCCAGATAATTTGTAAGACATACAGTTTTTTCATATGCAAGCAGCTCTTGGAGTCGTCTAGTGCACTCTTTACATCTAATTTTATTTTGGGGTGATCTGTGCTGTTGCCATTCCCTTCTAGCTGTCCTTTTTTTTACGTAAAAGACGTTCAATGTCTGTAAAATAAATTTTATTAAACCCAGTCTGCAGATGGGAAGTAGTGGCATGTTTAGCAGCCTGTTTAATATTTTCGTTAAGATTTTCAATGTTAGATTCAATATCACCTGGTGTTCTTAGCTCAATATTTTCCGTACAATGGCTACGGAGGTATTTTTTGAATCCCAGCCAATTAACACGGTTGATCATCTTCACATGTGGGACAGGGAAGTCACTTCTTAGTGGGCTACAAATTGTAACAATAGTGGGAGAGTGATCGGAGGAGAGATCTAAAGAAGCTTCAACATAAATTAATTCCCTATTGATATTTTTCATGACTCCAAAATCAATAACATCCGGAATTTTTTGTATGTCCGTAGGCCAGTAAGTGGGCTCCCCACTTGAAATGACGTCCAAGCCCATTTTGAAATTGTGTTGAACAATGCCCGACCTCTAGGTGTAATAAGACGCGAACCCCAGAACGTATGTTTTGCATTGTAGTCCCCAGCTGCTACAAAACAAGGGCCAAGAGATTTGTAGAATTCCTCGAATTGATCCTCAGTAATTGCGAATCTGGGAGGGGACTAAATTGATGATATCACGAAATTTGTAACAAAAATTTCGACACAAATATTTGTTGCTTGTAGATGTTCTTCACAAATGTTATCAAGGACATAGTGTTTGAGTCTTGACTTAATTAGAATTGCTGACCCACCGCAAGCTCTCCCCTTCGGGTCCTTTGAATCATATAGAGTGTAACCACTTATTTTAAATAAGCTCCATGAAGTCAAATGAGTCTCAGAGACCAACATTATATCAATCTCTTTTTCCATGAGGAAGTGCTCAAGTTCATTTTTATAATGGCGAATGCCGTTTGCGTTCCAGAAACATATTTTTAACATGTTCATTGTTTGTTAACTAATGCTGGAAACAGTGTATTCTGCATTCGCAGCATTTCTTGCATCATGTTAGTCATATTTGTTGTAAAGTTGTTTATAGTTACCACCAGATTCTCAATAGTAGCTTCAAGGCGACTAAAGTTAAAGCCTGAGTTTGCATTCGCTGAATTATTTTGCTGTGCAACATTTTGTGAGGGACTAGAACTAGCCTTAGCAGCATCGGCATATAGATACACGTGAAGTAACTGGTTGACTTACTTGAGCAAAAGAGGCGGAGTACGCGTTTAATGGTTGGGCTGGAGCTAATTTAGGCTTTTGACTCATAGTCTGTTTAACAAAAGAATATACATAGCATCCTCTATAGTTAGCGGTGTAATTACCTCCACAATTACTAAATTTTTTTTCTGCTTGATCTTTTGGCTTAGTGCAGCTAGCAGTACCATGCAATCACCGCAGATAACACAAACTGTAGGTAAATTGCAGTAAGTTTTTGTATGGCCATATTCTTGGCAATTATGGCACTGTACAGGACCTGAACGCTTACGTGGCTCTTCAACTGTGATTTTTCGGTGTAACAGAAACTTAACGCTATAAATTGGATGGGTTTCATTTTTTTTCAATTGTATGTCATTCGGCTCCAGTTCAATGCGAAATAGGGGTTGGGCGACCTTTTCTCTGTTAATTATATTTGTAAAATTTTTTACCTTAAATCCTTGGTTTAGAAGTGCACATTTTACTTCTTCGGGCTCAACATATGAATCTATGCCCTTTAGTACTATCTGTAGGCCTTTAGCACTCTGAAGTTGGTATGTGTAAAAGTTTGTTTTATTTTTTTAAAACCATTTAAAATTTTTCGAAAATTGTTTTCATCATATATTTGGATTTTAGTTTCATCAATATTACCTCGTTTAATTGGAGTTACGTGAAAAGTATTTTCACCAATGGTCGACAGTAGTTTTGTTAGAAGCGCGTTAGAATTTTTGCCCTCACATATATAGGTGGTGGCTTACAAGACTTTTGAGATGATGAAGCGGTCTTGTCGTTATCGTCTTGCAATAATGAAAAACGATTTTGGCGATTCGTGGATGATGCGCTGTTATCCCTAGACATCTTTGGAACAGATGAAACTTTAGAGGAATTCGAGCTTCGCCCACGCTTTACCACGGTTATATATTTGTCCATTCCGACTTGTACCTTTGGTTTTGAGCTACTGTTATCTGTAGTGATAACTTGGTTAGGTGATGAACAGCCCGAAGCGAATGATTTCAATGGCTTAACTGACGAAGTACTAGGCAACTGTAATGTTAAAGAATCACTAGTAGGCATTGGACAAACCGAAGTTGATCGCTGTCGAAAAAGTGGATTTGTTGTTAGAAAAAGTCTATCATCAGATTTTTTATTTTTATTAAGAGCTTCCGAACTCACAGTAAATCTATCATCAGGTTTTTTATTTTTATTGTTATCATTATGAGCATCAGAACTCACAGTAAAATAGGCATTTCTGCCGTTATAACTCACTTCACATTTATTTGTTTTTGAGGTAGTCATATAGAGTATTCCTCAAGGGCACTTTGATTGTGTTTGCGGTTTTTTTTTATGTATGACTATGTAAAAAAATTATTAGCGAAGCAATTAAAGCTTATTTATCAAAGTTAAGAATATGTATTACGAATATTTTTTTTATGATTTTTGTTTGTTTAGTATGTATGTAAGAAAAACTCCGCTATGACGTTAGTTCACTATGAAGGTACAACGAGAACCTCTCAAAAAAAAAATTAAAAAAAAATTGTTTAGTATTACTTATAACTATTACACTTTAATTTACATTAGTAAGATGATTTTTATATTGATGATAAAGGGCAGCGGCTGTTGGCTCATTCAACTCCTGTTCTCCTGTTTTAACAGTTACTAGGGGCCTCGTTTCTAATACTTCCTTGGTGACGTGCTGCTGTTCAGGACGATTTATGCTGCTTCTGAACTTTCCTGGGCAACGTGCTGCTATGCAGGACGATTTATGCTGCTGTGCAGGACTTTCCTGGGCGACGTGCTGCTGAACGATTTACGCTGTTTGTGGTGACCACGCGGCAAAGATACGAGTTAAACTTGTAGGTCGGTTCTTACATTTTTTTTCGATGTTCTTCCGGCTTAAGGGATTAATTTTATAGAACTTTAGAAACCGCGTGGTCCCACGTTGGGCACCAATTAAACAAAAACTTTGTTTTTTGTTTGTTTTTTAATGTTTTACTTTAAACCGTTCGTGGTTTAAAGTGTTCTTTATTTATTGATATACAATTTAAGAATGTTCATACTTAAAGATAATGTTACTAATAAAACCTTTCAAAATGCACTTGTTGCTAAATCAGCATTTAATTCTTGTTGCTCAACAATGTTAACGAAATTGCAAATAAAATAGTCCAGACAACAGGTAAGCATAATTTTGCATTTGACACCAATTCTTTGTTACGCGTATGAAACATATTTTTCGTTAACTTATATTAATAATTTAGATTTTTGCAAATAAGATGCATTTTACACGATGCTCTGGAATATATATAAATGCAATTTGTTGGTAACTCTGATATGATAGCGGATTTAGTTTCTAGATCATGTATGGATGAAAATAGGACTAAAGAAAGAAAAAAGGAATGATCCACGACTTTTTGGCGGCTTATTTTCAGCAATATTTCACACAGTTTTGCCTTCTCAATACAATCGAATAACAAGATGCCTCATTTTCACTGTTGTTTGCTTACCACATGGAGCCATTTTAATTTTTTCCTCGACAAATTCACTATTAGTTCACTAATATAATATATAAGTAATTCTTTTTTATATTAATTTTTGAAAACAACTTTTTGGGACTTTCTTTTATGTTGCAAAATTCGAAAGGATATGTTAAAAAGTTATCTAAATAGTACACTAAATATATTACAAATGTTAGTAAATAATATGCTAACACTTATTTTCCTTTTTTTCATTTGTTTAGTCCTATTTTCATCCATACATGATGTAGAAACTAAAACCGCTATCATATTAGAGTTGCCAAAAAATTGCATTTATATATATTCCAGAGCACCGTGTAAAATGCATATAATTTGCAAAAATCTAAATTATTTATACTTATATAAAGATGATGTACTTGGCAAAAGAAAAATTTCGATATCCATATTGCCTATTTAAAAGGAAGGGCTACCACCCCATTGCATTACTGTCAAAACGCGAACTAGCGCGTATTTCAAAAAAAAACTGAGACCCGTATTTAATTAAATCGACCAAAGATAAAAATATGTTAATTTGGTATTTTTATTACAAACAACCCCTAACAAAAAATTCAAAACCCGTTTTTTGAACAGAATATCCTTAAAAAAGGACATGGACGATAGTCCTTGGACAAATTGTATATACAGTTGGACGCGCCTTAAAAACCCTTTCTTATGATACCCATATTGTATATTTTGGTAAGGAAACATATTCTCAAATTAACAAGACATGGAAAAATTTACCCTTTTTCAAAATGGTCCAGCTCACGAGAGGTCAAAGCTGGAGCCGAAATATGTAAAATGTCACCATAAAAAAGTCCAAGGTTAATTTTTAGGAGGGTAAATCGAGCACTTTTTTTATTGTACGTCTCCACCTGACTTCAAGTTATAACTGAGTTTTTAAAATAAATTCTCTAATAATAATGTTATAACTAAAAAAGCATTAACTGTATCAGTCAGCACTTAAAGCTTAAATTAGACGTGACATAGCTATAACCATAACCAAACCAAAATTCAATTGGTTTCTACTGTGAGAGTTATGGCGAGTCACCAATAATCAAATATAGTGTTGCCCATTACTTTGGTTCGAACGGCTGATTTCTATGGCTATGGTTATGTCACGTTTGATTGAGCTTTAACATTAACTTGAAGTTAATGTTTATCCGATTTTTTTAGGGTTCCGTACACCAAAGGTGAAAAAAGGAACCCTATTGTTTTCGCTACGCTGTCCGTCTGTCCGTCACACGGTATTTTCTCAGGAACTCTAAGAGCTACGGACCTGAAATTTTGACAGAGTATGTAGATCCTTGGCCACTACAACAACAAATACATGAGAATTAGAAATTAAAGGGTGCTCCAAAACGAGCGACGAAAAATGTTAAAATCTCATGTAATATACATACAATTGTAGTCACATATGTATATTGACACTTGAAATGTGTAAAATTAGTGTATTTTTATATAGACTACAACAATAAACATTACAATATTAAAAAATTTAAATTAAAGGGTGGTCCATCAGTTAATGCAATTTTTACTATGTAATTTTGACAAATTGCTATATCTTGGAAACTGTAAGAGTTAAACTCTTGAAATTTTCCAAAACGGTAAAACTAAAAAATCCGAAAATTATAAAATCGCCAAACCGAAAAAAATCGCCAAAACCTGAAAAAATCGCCAAAAATTTAAAAAAAAATTGCCAAATCGAAAAAATCGTTTAAATGAAAAAAAATCGCCAATATGGAAAACACGCGAAAAATGCGCCAAAACCAAAATAATTGTTTATGTGAAAAAAAATCGCCAAAATGAAAAAAGTCGCCAAAATTAAAAAAATCGCCAAATGTAAAAAAAAATGGCCAAAACGAAAAAAATCGCCAATATTTAAAATAAACGCCAAAAACCGAAAAAAATCCTCAAAACGAAAAAAAAAGTTCCAAAACTAAATAAAATCGCCAAAATCAAAAAAAAAATTACCTATATGAAAAAATCGCCAAAATAAAAAAATCCCCAAAATAAAAAAAAACGCCAAAATAATAAAAATTGCCAAATTTAAAAAACTTCAAAAACCAAAAAAAAAACAAAAAAAGTGCCAAAACTCAGAAAGCGCCAATAAATTCAAAAAACCCCCAAACTAAAAAAAACACTTAAAACCGAAAAAACCCAAATACGAAAAAAATGCCAAAACTATAGGTTATATTGTTCGTATTGAATTACATATCTCGTGCCCGTACGGAACCCTTCGTGCGCGGGTCAAAGTCGCACTTCACTGAATTTATTTAATTTTCACCTTCTTTTACCCTATTTTTATATGTTCACAGTGCTTTTCATGATCCAAGAGTTGGCATCACTGCTGACGTATATTAACATAAACTACATCATTGAGTCTATCACGTCTCAATTTTTTTTTATGAGCCTACCTAATATTTTCACGAGGTAAGCCAGTATAATTCACCATAACATCCGGCATCGACCAATAAAACATTGGGTAACTAACAAAATCATTAATATAGTAAGCTATATTAAGCTTATTTAATAAAATTGAAATGTTGTATATTTTATAAAAATGTAAAAACTTTTTTTCTAAGCGCACATAAAAAAAAATTATAAACTGTAAAATATTAAATTTTTGACCATTGTACTTAAAGGCAAATGTATAAGAATAAAATAAACTAAGTAATATGATAATCGGCTAAAAATTATAGATTTTATTAGTAATTTAATGGAAAAAACTGATTAAGAAACGTTAATTTTGTTATATATGTATTATTTTTAACACATTTGCATTTAAGGTTAATGGTAAAAAAATCAATATTGAATTTTTTATAAACCTGTAGGAGCAAAAAATACATATTTAAAAATTTTTATAAAAAAAATAATTTTTCGATTTTATTTTATTAATAACTAAGAAATCATTGAATTTTTAGTTTACCGTATTTAGATGACTTGAAGCAAATTTTGTTACTTAGCCGATAGTGAGTTTTTGGGCAACTGTTTTCGAGTTGTGATGAATTATAATGGTATACCTCGTGAAAAAAATTAAGTAGGCCCATAAAAAATTCTGGCGCGATGGAATTTTTTTATTATTTTTTTTTAAGCTAATTTAGTACCTAATATCTATCCAATTTGCTTATTAATTTCTTAAGGGAAAAATCATAGTGGGATTGTGGTATTATTCGGTGGAATTACATTCCAGTACGATATATATTTTTGTGTCTCACTCAGACAGAGCGAGAGAAACAAATTTGTAACACAATGGTTCTAGGAACGTGGGGAGTGGCCAAAACTAGATTATATGAAAACTCTGGCATAAAAACCAATGAAAGCCACCCTCAAAGTATTAAAAGTAGCTCGTATCTCATGGATACTCATGCATGACTGCAATTACGTTACTTACTTGGTTTTCGGTTGGTTGATGTATGGTTGGATGATATACATACAACCCAAGAATGATAAACTAAAAGATTACACCAATGCAAGAAAATAGTAGACGTGTGATTTCACGCACACTGAGTTTCTATTGGCTGATAATTTGGTTTATTATTTTTTATACAACTCTTTAAAGTTATTTTGACTACAGGATTGCCAACGATTATTCAAGTATTGGTTTTGTTAAGTTCAGTCAAAAAAGTGGCCATATAATATTCCCACTTGTTTTAATTTTGTAGGTACTCACGAACAAGAAGACAAAAATATTGTTTTTGTTGTAGGTATTTACCCCTTTTTAGGGTTCCGTACACCAAAGGTGAAAAAAGGACCCTATTGTTTTCGCTACGCTGTCCGTCTGTCCGTCACACGGTATTTTCTCAGGAACCGTAAGAGCTACGGACCTGAAATTTGGGCAGAGTATGTAGAACCTTGGCCACTACAACAACAAATACATGAGAATTAGAAATTAAAGGGTGCTCCAAAACGAGCGGCGAAAAATGTTAAATCTCATGTAGTATACATACAATTGTAGTCACATATGTATATTGACACTTGAAATGTGTAAAATTAGTGTATTTTTATATAGACTACAACAATAAACATTAAAATATTAAAAACTTTTAATTAAGGGTGGTCCATCAGTAAATGCAATTTTTACTATGTAATTTTGACAACTTGCTATATCTTGGAGACCGTAAGAGGTAAACTCTTGAAATTTTCAAAAACGGTAAAACTAAAAAATCCGAGAATTATAAAATCGCTAAGCCGAAAAAAATCGCCAAAACCTGAAAAAAATCGCCAAAAATTAAAAAAAAATCGCCAAATCGAAAAAATCGACAAAATTAAAATAAAAACTCTAGCACTAAAATAAATCTCCAAATTCGAAAAAATCGTTTAACTGTTAAAAAATCGCCAATATGAAAAAAACGCAAAAAACCGAAAAAAAATCGCCAAAACGCGAAAAATGCGCCAAAACCAAAATAATTGTTTATGTGAAAAAAAAATCGTCAAAATGAAAAAAAATCGCCAAAATCAAAAAAAAATCGCCAAATTAAAAAAAAATCGCCAAAAAGAAAAAAATCACCAAAATTTAAAATAAACACCAAAAACCGAAAAAAAATCCTCAAAACGATAAAAAAGTGCCAAAACTAAAAAAAATTGCCAAAACCAAAAAAAAAAATCACCTATATGAAAAAAATGCCAAAATTAAAAAAATAGCCAAAAATTAAAAAAAATCTCCAAAATAAAAAAAACGAAAATATAATAAAAATTGCCAAAATTAAAAAAACTTCAAAAACCAAAAAAAAATTGCCAAAACGTGAAAAAAGTGCCAAAACTCAGAAAGCGCCAATAAATTCAAAAAACCCCCAAACTAAAAAAACGCTTAAAACCGAAAAAACTCGAAAACGAAAAAAATGCCAAAAGTATAGTTTATATTGTTCGTATTGATCTCGTGCCTGTACGGAACCCTTCGTGCGCGGGTCAAAGTCGCACTTCATGAATTTTATTTAATATTCGCGTTAATTAGATAATTTATTTCTAGCCGATATGCAAATTAAGACCTGTGAACTTTTAAGCAGTTCAGTTTTTTCTTTATAATATTGTCTGTGTGTTGTTAGAAGGTAACCAAAGTATTTGTAATAACGTTTTTCCATGAAAAAAGTTAAAATATTTTTTTATAATTAACTGACCGCTATGCGTATGTATGAATATGTTATTTTTGTATGAATATACATACATACACACATACTTTTTATGAATGTACGAGTATATAAATTTGTCATTCCTTTTGTAATTTGTATGATGCACCTGCTAGAAAGGATGTTATGCGAACAAAATATAAGTGCCGTTCACACTGAATTTGTTATTTGTTTACTTGGTAAAATGATGTACCTACCATTTATGTTGTTTTAAAATTTAACAATTTTACTTTTTAAAATTTGGAACAAAACAATTATTAAAAATGCTACAATTTTACTTATAAACAAATTCAGTGTGAACTGCGCTATATTATAAAGGGTCCACCAGATAACTTTTGTTTTTGAAAATGCTACAAAAAACTACTGATGCTTCGGCTGTGTGGTACGTAGTGCCGTCCTGTTGAAACCAAATGTTGAAAATATCCTCCTCTTCAATTTTTGTGAACAAAAATTCGTTCAACATGGCCCGATAACGATCGCCATTTACTGTAACGGCCACTCCTTGCTCATTTCCGAAATTATGACTCTAGACCAAAATCCGCACCAAACAGTGACTCGTTTTGGGTGCGTCAGCTTTTCAATGTATGCGTGCGGGTTTTTTGTGCCCCAAATGCGACAATTTTGCTTGTTTACATACCCGCCAAGATCAACATGAGCTTCATCTGAAAAGATGATTTTTTTTGGCAAAATCGGTATCTTCTGTAAGTCGATCGCAGGCCCACTTCGCGAAGCAAAAACGTATTGGATGGTCAGTTGGCTCGTTCAGCGGAAGGATAAAACTAATTATCTGTCAAATCAGACATCAGAAAATATTAAATAAATAATAATACTCAAAATTAAGTGCTTTGTTAAAATTAATAAGACAACTTGAATTTCACTCTCAATAACAAATGAGAGAAATTAAAATAAAGTCGAATAGAATTTTATTGTTGCGATTTCTTTGTTTAAATTTCTTAGTTTCCCATACTTATGCTTTAAGTCTTTCAGACAATTTTTCCCAGCCATTATAGCAACTCTTTTAATAGATGTGTGACCAGGCTTGCCATTTTAGCACTTTTAGTGACAGATTTAGCATATTTTTCTTCGTTTAAGGCTTGTACTCTGTTAGAAGTTGTGAAAAATTTCCTGTACCATTGATTTTTCTGCGTTAAAAATTTGACATGTAGTAAATGTAGCCCAACTAGCGTTTATTTTATAGATTTCTCACTTTTATTGCTTGAAAGTATGCAACATTGATAAAATTCCGTGAGAAAAAAGCACTGCTCATGTTACATATTTCGAAGCTAAACTAAAATGAGGCCAGATTAATTTTGCATGGAAAAACATGCTGCCAGATAGATTTTACGTTTTTTTCGCAACAAGAACAGATACTACTTTTGCGAACTTATTTCGCAAATATTTCTTACCAAATACTTTTATATGTACTTTGACAGCATTTCGCACGAAATTGTGAACAGAGAGGCTTTAGCACAAAAAATGTTGAAAATAATGTTAAGTGCTTGTTTATCACTTTTTGAAAACTTTTTGGCATTTTTTGCACTTTTTATTTCATTGATTCATGTATAATATGTGTTTAATTCTAGTTTGGATTCTTTTTTCATTTATTTTGGTTTTAATTTTAACCTACAGAGAAGATGTGTAGTGTAATTTTCTTCAATGTGTAATTGGAGACTCAACCATGCAAATTCATTGGCAACACTGTAATCATTTTATGCACACACATACACTTACATTTTTGCAGCTTGTAAACAAAGTTTGACAATTATCTGCAATGTATACAGTAACAGGCTGGGCTTGTGCATGATGAAATAAAGATTATAATGATCGCAAAGGTTACAAAGTCTGGGGGTCTACTCTGCAATTGGATTCGAAAGAAAATGCTTTCGAATTTACATATTATAAACATACAAATTCGAAAACTTTTTCTTTCGAATCGAATTACAGAGTAGACCCCCTGTATCACATGTGAAATTTATAATTTCTTGCAAAAACTTTATGTATTTTGTTGTCTTTGGCAGCCCTGTAATTGATTTACTCAGAGAGCTCTCTTAAAAGCTGCAAAACTAAGAAAACTAAAAACAAAATAAAGTGAAAAGAGAAGAAAAACAGCAAATATCAAATGTGAGGGAATTTTATCAGCCAATGAGAACACAGGGATAGTGACGTCAGAGCTCAGAAATATTTCTTTATTCTTTCTCGATGCGTAATCTTTATTTTATCATTCTTGGCTATACCACCAGAGTTGTCAACTTGGTGCGTTTCGCACCATTTTGGGTGCTTTTTGAAACGCAAATTTAATACAACAATGACTTAAAAAGTGAAAATTCTTGTTGTCAAACCTATCAACTTCCTGAAAAGTGTTAATTACCGTATTAATAGTAATAATGTTTACAAAACATTACTATTTGAAATGAAATCTGTTTTATGGCCTGATGATAACAAGTGATGAAAATATTAACTCTACTTATTTGAAATAATTAATTTTTCATATCTTTTTAAAAAGTTTTAAACATTATTTTTAAAATTAATGTACAAACATGTACTATCTTGTAAAAATGAATGCAAATATTTGTATGTATGTATGTGCCCTTAATTATGAAAGTTGTGTAAGTCATACATAAATATGTACATACGATGACCATAATTTTTAAACTAAAATACAGAACAAGGAAATTATTTAACAAACAGCAGCTGAAATACAAACAACAAAATATACAAATACTTTTTTTATTCATACTACCCATTAAACATATTTAAGTTCTTGGATTGCTTAAATATTAAAATTAACAAAAAATTAAATGTGACATAGAAATGACAATGTCACATACGCTAACCTACATATCGATGGTCGCAAGTAGAGAGGTACTTACTCGTATTTTCACGAAATTGAGTTTTTGAGTGATTTAAATATATGTACATATTTTACACAAATACACATCGCCGCCAGGGCTTTCAGATATGGCAATTTGTAGCCAAACGTAGTGATTTTTCAACCAGCTTGGCGTTCAAATTTTTGGTTTGGTGACATAATTAGATTTTTCTGGTGATAAATAAATTTGTTTGTTCGTTTATTCTTTTAACAAAATTGAACAACAAAATGTTTTTAATTCAGGAAAACAGTTTGTTGTAGGAGTAACTTAAATAAATAGATTTTACCAAAACTCGTCTGCAAGAAATTAAAACACTTTGATTTTGATGATTTTTCTTAAAGCCCATGCAGGCTGACGCCAAGTAATTTCGTAATTTTCCATTTATTTTGACATTTTTATGTTCAAAAACTAATTGCTGAGCTTAATTCGAAGAAAGCTCCAGGTATTGATGGAATCAGTAACAAGATGCTGATGAACTTGCCTCATATTACAATCAGTGCCACCAGATTAGGGGATTTGTGCCCGAAATGAGGATTTCGCCTCTCAATTGGGGACAACATTTCGTGGGGAGGGATTTGGGGACTTTTAATTTTGAGCTCTACTAGTATGTTTCCAACGGCATGATTTAGACAAATCAAGATGATTTGTGCCAATTATGTTAATTTATACATGATTTATTTACCACACATTTTGTATAGAGATAAATCACCTCAAAGTAGTTGATTTATTTTAAATAATGTCGAAAATACTATTTTTCGAACTCAATTTATGTATGCAACCCTGAGTTTCTTTTAGAATTACTAACTCCATTCCTGGGTCATCCATCAAAAGCAAGGTTGGCAAACGGTATCGTAAAAATACCGATACCGATTCAAATACCGCTAAAATTAGATACCGGTATCGATACCGATAACGAAATCCATTTCGGTTAGAAAATACCGGTATCCAGGATACCGTTTACGCCTATACCGGTATGTACCGGTATACCGATTCCCACAAAAAATAAAATTTCAAAAATATATTTCAATTAACTTTCTTTTATGAACACGTTTTTGTTCTTTACACATTCTTATGGAGCCCTATTTATTTTAAACAACCGTAAATTGCGTTAATATCATAATCATCGCTAGTGCGAAATACTAACAAACTTCGTGAGCTGCTTAATGCCTTTAGGAACGAAAAACGCATCTTTAGATATATAAATGTTTTAAATTGATGAAACGAGCAGTCATTGTAAGCCACAGTTATGTATATGAAATCGCAAAAGCTCCAGATTCACAAACTAATGCGGAGATTTAAAGTTTTGAAGAGAGCTTTTTAATATTTGTACAAAGATTTTTTTCTTTGATTGATATACTATTTACATATGTGCGCTGTCTAAAATATGAGGTTTGCGGCCATTAATGCGGCTTAAAGTACCCGATACACAGTGGGGATTTTGTAAAAAAAAATTATGAAATTTTATACGACATTTGAGGAGGTGTCACAGAGCTTAAGTCTGGAGCAAAGCACCAAACCTTGAGTTAGTGAAAAATTAAAATCGATGCCAAGCTCATGTTTCTGATCAGATAAAAAAATTGTTTGCAAGTGGATCTTTTTTCTATCCAACAGGTAAAAAAAGTCTGCTACATTTATGGGGTTTCGTTTACAGTTTAGAAAATATTCGAGAAAAAAGATTAAAATTTTGGCTTTTTTACCAACCTTGGTGCACTGTTCTCCTAATGGAAAATCTTTGTTAGATTTAAAAAATCAAACTTATGAATAATTGACAAAATCTACAATATTAAAATTTGGTATCAAAATCACAATTAATTAAAAAGCTATACGCAATTTTATTTCATTTATTCAAAATAAATTAATCGATTAATTAATTAAGTCTCTCTTAGATAGAAAATGATGCAATCAATACACAGCAAGTAACAACAAATAGAATTTGCTTTTGAGTTCCCGGCAATTACCAAATAAATTACAAAATCCTAAAAATGGGACTTTTCTAGTCTAATTTTTTCACCTTCTTCTCATATTAATTAATAATAAAATATTTCATTCAATAAGAACTGAAATTAATGAACTTAAGCCCGATTAAGAACTTATTTCTGATTAAAATTCACTATAGTTCAACTAAAATTTAAAAAATGTCTCATTTTTGGAAATATTTAAAAAAATACCTTGTCTTAAGGCGGCATAATAAATTTTTTGTTTACAGCTTAAGCCCCGTTCAGACTATTATACAAGTATTAATACTTTTGTGGAAAATGCAGCTCTGACATGTGAGTTGTTATTGTTTTTTTGAAAATTTTGAAACAAATATAAGACTAGGGATGCATTTTCGTCAAAAGTATTAATACTTGTATTATAGTCTGAGTGGCCCTTTAGGAGTTTAATGTTTTTTAGCAAAAATAAGTAATTCAAATATATGGTTAATGGATTGTTAGCGATGATGCAGAAACATTTTCTAAACTTTTATATCTGAAGTTAAAGATTGCTTTCTTCTTGCTTTTAACTTTTTTAGTATTAATTGTACAAGAAACTTATTTTGTTTGTTTTAAGTTAACTACAAAAATATCATTTATTATTTGAACTGAAATATTCAAATATTCGTTTCGTCTTAATTTGGCGAGTACGAATACGAATATCTAAAAACGGCCGAATATTCGTGAATTCGAATACGATTATTCGCACATTACTAAGTGCATACAATTCTACATGTACATATATCGTGTATAATATACATTCACTGTATGTATTTATTTTTATTATTTGTTAAATTAACAAATATGTATACTTTATATATGCAAAGTTTCAACTGCAGTTTGCTTATTTTACTTTTTTAATAAATTATTTTTTAATAAAAGTATAAAAACGTTTATAGAAACATATAAGTTTGAATCCTTTTTATGTTAATGTAAAAATACTCCCTTTTCGAAGTAATTTAATAAAAAAAATTTTCCACTGTATTTGACATTTTCCAAATGAAGTTATTTTACTTTATTTCGATGAAATTAAGAAGAAATTAGAATTTACATGGCTTTTTTGCACTAAAACAACTTTTAAAGAAAAGGAAATTTTTAAGTTCAATATGAAATTAAAACAGATCGAATATTATTATATCTGCGAGGATTTGTGCAAGAAATCTTTTTATAAGTGTAAAAAAAAGTTCTACAATGTCTGCCTCAATGAATAAGATGTTTGCGAAATAAAGACAAATGTCATTCAATACATGCATGAACACTTTTGATTTCGTTTGTAATTTGAGCTTGAACTTGCTGAATAAAAACAAGATTATTATCAAATACAAATATCTTAAGAAAAAATAAATTATACTGATTTCGAGGACTTTTAAAATCAATTGTTGCAGAAAAAACGTTAATTTTTTTAATGCAGCTTGAGACTTGAAAATACAGAACAAATAATGAACAGTAAATAGAATACAGAACATTTCAACGTTTTTTCCTAATGAGTAATTTATACAGAACAGGGGCACGTTTCTTAAAGCTACAAATTAGAAATCTACAAGTAAAATACACACGAAACAACAAAACTTTTACAAATTTTATTGTTGTTTTGTGTGTATTTCATTTGTAAATTTGTAATTTGTAGCTTTGAGAAGCGGGCCCCAGCTCTCTCAAATACAGTACTGTTCTGTATAATACAGAACGAATGGTCACCGCAGTCATATATTTCTTTTTTCGAGATATTTAGTACGTTATATTTGAACAGATAAAAAAATATTTTTATGTAATGCAACAGTTGTATTAGTCTCGATTAATATAAATATATTTTTTTAATAAAAAATGCGTATGACTTAGACCACTTTTATAATTAAGGGCCCAAAAATACTATGTATGTACGAATTTGTTTAGTTTTTTAATTATATATTGCAAAAGGCTGTTTGGTTTTATTGTTATAGTTTTAATATGAAAATGTTAAACTTCTGATAAAAAAAATTTTTTTTTTAAATATTTGAATAAAATGATAAATACCGAAAGCTGACTAGTTTTGAGTCCTTAGTATTCATCGTTGATCTCTTTAAACAATTTGTACAGAACTTATGAAATAAAAAAAATATTGGGTAGTATGAATAAAAAAAGTATTTGCTTTTTACTTGAAAATTTGTTTTGTGTTTTTTGTTTTTTAAATCAATTTTTTAGTAAAAGCAAATACTTTTTTTATTCGTATTACCCATTATCTATATAGTACAAATGAATATAAGCAAATTTGTTTAGCTTTTTAGGTTTTATTTCTTTTTTAACACTGAACTGTTAAAGCCTGTTTTATTGCTAAGATTTTAACAAAAAAATAATATATACTTTTTATGTAAAATTAATTCAATAGATTTTAAACTTAAAAAAAATTCTAAGCTTGCTGCGTTTTTTTTTTGTAAATGGCGCGTTTTGATATTTCAAAGTTGACAACGCTGTATACCACTATATTTATATCTTAATACGTACTTATGTATATGACGACTGGACGATTTTCACCTTCAATTTGACTATTTTAAAATAATTATAAATATATACAATTTATTACAACTTTAAATCAATTTTGACCTCGAGCAAGAACTTGTCAGCTTTTCAAAGAATATACAATAAAACTTAAGAGTAAAAGGCAATCAATTTTAATTTTAGTATTAATAATTTTGGAATTAAATGTTTTTTAATACTATTATTGTGCAGAATTTATCACCACACAACAGAAAAACAAAATTTATAGGGTCAAATTAAAAAACAATTTAAAAAAAATTATGAATAATTTTTAAAAACTGATTTGCTTGAGAGTGATAATTTTTATTTGGGGTTTTATACAGATAAAAATAATTGTTTAAACATTGATGAAATTTATTAAGGAACATTAGTATTTGATGATGCTTAGGTTAATCAAATTGAAAATTGTGATATCAATAAATTTTTTCATATGCAACCGTGTGATAAAATTTTATTAAGATTTGACTTTGAAGATAAAGTATGTAAGTATATTTGATCCCTAAAATATTATTAGAGAAAGCAAAAGTTCTTTCTATTCTAAAAGAGTTTTCTCACAGTGTTAAAGAGTGTGAGAGACAGGAAATTTAATCTTAATTCAGGCAATTAGAGATATCAAAATTAGAAAAAGTTTTCCACGATATATACTTAAAACTTTTAGATTTGTGGAAAAAATTCCCAAAACGAAAAAAGAACTCTAGTTTTTTATTTCTCACATAATTATCAAAAAAAAAAAATCTCCCAGATAATAAAGTCTAGTTTAACTTTAGGAACTCACATAAATTAATAAAAATATTTCATCCAATAAGAATTGAGAATACTGAACTTAAGCTCGAATAAGAATTTACTCACCGTAATGTTCAGCAAACGTAGAAAGAGTATTTAGTCAAGTTAACTTAAACAAAACCAAAGTAAAACATGTAATTATTTTGTTTTTGAAACAATTGGATCATTTTTTGATAAGAGTTTAGCTTATTTTATACAAAAACTACGAATTTATTTAATAAAAGTGTTGGTTTTATTTTTGACGAGTTTTGGACGTTTCCGGATAATTATTTTGAAGATTTTTCGTTCAAAATTTGACGACTTCACACCTATTTTGTCTGGCAACTATGATCAAGAGCATGAAAGAGAATTCTCGTATCTGTGCGAGTTGCCAAGTTTGCGGTCGTTGATTATGTGAATCAATGGTGGTTGGCTGGCTTGTTGGTTGGTTGTTTGACAGCCCCATTCAAAACTTCACACATACACACGCTTAAATGTATGTTTGTTTTTGTATCCATATATAATGGATATTATCCATATATAATAATATACATACATATGTATACATATAAATATATTTATAAATGCATAAATACTGTGCTTGTGTAATACTTATGCGTGGATGCAGTGGCTTTAACTTTGGCTCTGTTTGAGTTTTGGCTGCTTTTGTAATATGAACAGAATTAAATGATATTTTTTATTTGTTGTATTGACTGACTGAATGACGCCTGACCATTTCTTGTGTTCTCCATCAACCATTCAGTTAGTTCAACGAGTGGTATTGCGTTGTCACCACGTTTCGTTGGTAGATGGATTTGTGTGACGTGTAATACTTATTCGATTCTTCGGATTGACGTATATTTTATACCTATTTCGCCTCTTTATCAATGAAATATGAGTTTGTGTTAACTTACTTATTTATATTGTAACAAAAATTATGGGTGATATATTAAGATAACCAAAAGTTAAACAAAAAAAAAGAGATGTGCAAAGTGAAATACATACATACATACCTAAAAAATTTATATAAAGTACAAAGCAAAAGAAATGAAATAATAATAAAAAGAAAAATATAATAACACGATAAAAAGTTATTAACAAAATAGTGGATCATCACAAAAGCAACATATACATATGTATATGTATGTATTTTCACACATTATATACATATGTACATATGTATGAGATTAAAAATTATTGTAGCAAATGAAAAATAAATTAAAAAATTGCATGTATAGTTAAAGTGCAGAAAATTATATATTTTATAATTCTTTGAAATAGTTACATACATATACGAAGCAAACATAAATATTTGTTTTATATTTGATTTGGATTAAACACCGCCAAAATTGTGGATGCACTTAAAATGAAGGTATGTAGGTATGTATGCCATCAAAATATTTTTAATTGTCCTCATACAAAACTGCCAGTGATGAAAGAAAATCGATTATATTATTTATCAAAGCGACGGCAAAACGTTTTAATTAAATTAAAATCTTGAATTTTACATAAAACCCGAAGACCTTTCAATTCATTTACATTTACACAGAAATTTAAAAAGATTTGTGTTACAAATAAATAACTCTTAGTTGGAAAACTGAACGAAAAATATGTTTAATGACAAAGTATTAAAACACAATACAAGAAATCTCAGGTGTTCAGCAGTGTCAAAATACTACTAATACTGAACAAAAGCCGCAAGTAGATATGTATGTGACTTAAAAACAACAACCTCTGAAGTGTTGAGTAAATAAGCCCTTGTGTCCCTCTTTTTTAGCGGATGTGTCCAGTAAAGTTCAAAATATTACGAGCAAATGGATTAAGATGTGACTCGAGTTTTGTCAAATATTTGCTTGCGTATCTTGCAATTCCTTCCGTCTAGTGGCATTTTTAAATCACGATATAAATTTGAATTGTAAATGTACCATGGAGCAGATGTTATTAACCTTAAAATTTTGTTTTGTCTTCGTTGAATTCTCTCAACATTGGAAGCTGCAGCAGTGCTTCATAACACCATAGTGGCTTCAAAAGGGACTTGTATATGAAAAGTTTGCAGTCTAGGTTTAGTGTTGAATTTCTGTCAATCAACCAATGTATTTGAGATAAGTTAAGTTTCATTTGAGTTAGCTTAGAGTCGATATGATTTTTCCATGTAGGTCTTCGATCAAGGTGTATACCAAGGTATCTTACTTGGGAATGTTGAGGAATATTTTGATTGTTGATTCGAATGGGCGGAAAAGTATGTCTTCTTAAGGTAAACGTTATATCGAAACACTTTTGTTCATTTACTTTGCTTCTCCATAAGTTCAACCACACCTCGAGTTGTGTAATATGTTCTTGTAGATATCGAAAAGCCTCGTGAGGGTTTTCGTGCATACTAAGGTAGGTTGTATCATCGGCAAACGCAGATGTATGGATATTGCTGCTCAAAGGCATATCACAAGTATAAATCAAATACAAAACTGACCCCAGTATGCTCCCCTGTGGCACACCGTATAATAATGATTCGGGCACACTCATAAATTCTCCTTCCATAACCGTGAACTTCTGGGCAGTAATGTAATAATAGATTGAGAAAATTTATTGGTAGATATGATTTAAATTATAAAACACTTTATCAAATGCCTGAGAAACCCTCAATAAACATGGCAGAACAATATTTCTTTTTTTCAAATGTTCTTACAAATTGAACCAATCTATGAGTTTGTTCAATGGTGCTAGGCTGACTTCTAAAACCAAATTGATGCTCTATGGTGCATCCACTACCTCTTAGAATAGGGGACAATTTTTTCATGAGCAGTTTTTTGAAAAGTTTTGACATTGTTGAAAGCAGACTTATTGGCCTGTCTAACTCAGCCTTAGTAAAGTTTTTGTCTGGCTTTGGAATCATTTTGACTTTGGCAAGCTAATACTCCAGTAAAATGGCATTAAAAATAAATAACAGGATTCGAATTGCAATGCGAGGAAATTATAATAGCATCTGGTGACTAATTCCACCAATACCCAGAGCTTTCTTCGGGTTTAATTCAGCAATTACTGTTTGTACATCACAAGTCTTAAATTTTATTGGTCGAGGAGGTAGCGCAACTAGACTCGGCAAATCAACAACACCTGTGCATGTGTTTGGGGTAAATACGGATTTTAAATGCTTAGTAAATATTTTACCTTTTTCAGTATCGCTTCTTGACCAACCTCCGGTAGATGTTCGCACAGGTGGTTTAAACTCAACGGGTTTTTTGAGCTCTGCTAAAAAGCGTGCCACAAAAACTAATTATGTGCTGGTGTGACATTGAGATTTTCCAGATAATGTTTAAGAGATGAAGTTTTTTCATATGCAGCTGCAGGAGCTGCATCTCTTGGAGTCGTTCAATGCACTCTTTAAACCTAATTTTATTTTGGGGTGATCTTAGCTGTTGCCATTCCTTTCTAACTCTTCTTTTTTCACGTATGAGACGTTCAATATCCGTAGATTAAATTCTATCAAACATTCACCTAATTAACACGGTTGATCATCTTCACATATGGGTGAAGTAAGTCACTTCTTAGTGGGCTACAAATTGTAACAATCTATAACATCTGGAATTTTGTGTATGTCCGTAGGCCAGTAAGTGTGCTCCCCACTCGAAATGACGTCCAAACCCGTTTTTGAAATTGTTGAACAATGGCCGACCTCTAGGTGTAATAAGACGCGAATCACAGAACGTATGTTTTGCATTGTAGTACCCAGCTGCTACGAAAAAAGGTCCAAGAGATTTGTAGAATTCCTCGAATTAATCCTCAGTAATTTAGATTCTGGGAGGGGAGTAAATTGATGATACCACGAAATTTATAACAAAATATTCGACACAAATATTTGTTGCTTGTAGATGTTCTTCAGAAATGTTATCAAGGACATAGTGTTTGAGTCTTGACTTAATTAGAATTGCTGAAACACCACATGCTCTCCTCTCGGGTCCTTTGAATCACATAGAGTGTAACCATTTATTTTAAATGATCTCCATGAAGTCAAATGAGTCTCAGAGACCAACATTATATCAATATTTTTTTTCCATGGGGAAGTACTGAAGTTCATTTTTATGTTGGCGAATGCCGTTTGCGTTCCAGAAACACATTTTTAACGAGTTCATAGTTTGTTAACTAATGCTGGAGGCAGTGGTTTCTGCATTCGCAGCATTTCTTGCATCATGATAGTCATAATTGTTGTAAAGTTGCTTATAGATAGCGTCAGATTCTCAATAGTAGCTTCAAGACGACTAAAGTTTGCATTCGTTGAATTATTTGGCGATGAAACATTTTATGTGGGAACAGAACTAGCCTTAGTAGCATCGGCATCGGTACACGTGAAGTAACTGGTTGGCTTTTTTATATTATTTTTTATATGAAAATAATATAAAACTGCCTAAAAATGTGTTAAATGCGCAGGTATACAAAATGCACTTAAAAAGGATTTTGAACAATAATTATAGAAAATTGATATTTTGTGCAGTTAAGTCAATGTGTAGCTAACATTAATTTTTTGTATGAAAATGTTTTAAAAATACCAACATTTTAGGGGCGTTATCTTAAATCAGCAGGTGTAGAAAGTGCACTTAAAAAACGAATTTGTATAGGGTTTTAAGGAATAGTGACAGAAATTTATCATTTTAGGCAGTTAAGTCCAAAGTGCACTTAAAGAAAAGGCAGCTAAATCAAAACTACTGTATACATATATGTATATTTAATCATTTGCTGTAACGATACTCAGGGCTATCATGAATAAAATTCCGCCCGAGGAACAATTCCAACTTATAGCAAGCAATAGGGAAAACAAAAAATTCTATTTGAAAAAGGGATAACTTTCACGCGGATTTTATTCCTGAAAGCCGTGAATGTCATTCTGAACTTTATTTTATTACGGTAGTGTAATACCTATTGTATTAACCATTAATTCTAATTATTAGTAATTTTTGACAATGCTGGATGCAGGGTGCACCATCAAAAATCTCTTTAACTTTAATTCACAATCTTTTTCAATGCCTTTTCTCTCAGCAACAATCAAAGTTCTTACCAAATATTTAATAATTTTTTCAAATGTTACAAAAAAATAAGAATCATTTTTTAACAAAATAAACAAAATTTTCTCATAATCTTCAAAAATCCAAATCGCAAAATTATTCCTTGCTACAATTTTTGAGATACCAAAAAAAATATTGTTTTATATAAATTTTAATATAGTTTTCTTTCAAAAACAACAAAACTAACTGATTTTTGTCAAGTAATAAAGAAGTTATGTATAAACGGTTAAAAAAGTCAGGCCCAAAAGTTAAAAAAATATTAAATTCTAATAACATGGAAACTGTAAGAGATAAAATGGTGCTCGTAGCATGTTTTTTTGTTTCTTAACCTAGATTTTCCCGCTGAAAAAATTATTAAGAACGGTCGATATTTACAAAAGTTACAAGCTCCGAAATAATTTCGACAACCGCAATTTCCACTTTGAGGCTCTTTGGAGCTACCCTGTCTTACAACAGGGTGCTTCCAAATATATTTTCTGAAAAGTTCAGTAATTTTTCTTTCCAAATCAGTTAGTGTCATTGAAATCGGTCTACTAGTTCAAAATTTGCGGACTTCTTACCACTTTTTTTATTTCACGCCACGGTACTACGTTAACGGCCTGGCACACGATTTCGACAATAAATTATCTGTCGCTTAGTTATATTGAAAACAAAAATAAAATAAAAAAACTAGTTTTTGTTTTCAATATAACTAAGCGGCAGATAATTTATTGTCGACTTCGTGGGCCAGACCGTATATGTATAGTATTATAAATTAATTTACTTATATGGTATGTGTTTCAATGTGTTATTTTTAAAAATATAATATAATAATATCAGTTAATTTTGATTTGGTCTTAAAAACTTAGAATTAATTATTGAAATCAGACTAGGACTCCGATAAGTAATTAAAAAAATTTAAATATAATTTCCTTAATATATTGTGAGCGTCAAAAGAAAGTAAACAGTTATTTCATCTGTATAAAAGGCTTTGTTACAGTACAGTAATTCATAAAAATTAAGAACTTTAATTGTAGTTTAAGAGGATTATATAATAACCCCCTCATGCAAAAACAGTTGCTAAACTTAAAGTTGGTTTAACAAATGAATTTTGTATGACAAAACCGGTTTTAACACATGCTTTAACCTTAACAATCGTTTTTAGCATAAGAGCTTTAGAGTTTAATTCTGTATAAACAGTAAACGAAAAGAAAATGATAACAAAAACAATTCACTTTTTTCTGAAAATACTGATGATTTTTACGGCGGTAGGAACTAAGTCCCCAAAACAAAAATGATCTAAGTCCCTAAAGTTTTATATGGATGGCAACAAAAACAATTTTTGGGAAATTAGTTCTCTTTTTGTTAAATTTTTGGGGGCCAAGTTCATTTTTATGTTTGGGGACTTAGTTCATAGCGAACTAACTCCCCAAACTTTAGGGACTTAGTTCATTTATGTTTTTGGGACTTAGTTCATTGGGGACTTACAGGGTGGCCCAGAAAGACCGAAGTGGTGTGAATTCCTTATAACTTTCTATTTAAGACATATTGTTTTAATTTTTTGTTTTTTAAATACAGTAAATTTATAGGGAATATTTTTAGATTAGTTATTAAAAATTGTATCCCGCAAGTGGTGGCCATTTTCTGCTTCGCACAAATGTGCTCTTTCCATTTCCATTATTAATAACTTATTTATGAGTGACGGAGCCCATTTCCAATTAAATGGGTTTGTTAACAAGCAAAACTTTAGGATATGGGCTAAGGAAAACCCGAGAGTACTTCATCAACGACAATTACACCCAGTTAAGTGTACTGTTTGGTGCGGTGTTTCTTCAGAAAGGATCATTGGTCCATATTTTTTGGAAAATGAAAGAGATGTCGCCATTTCCATCAATGGTGATCGATATCGGGCCATGTTAGAAAATTTTGTAAGGCCAGCCGTGGAATACCATCCGCAAATATGGTTCCAACAGGATGGAGCCACAGCGCACACTCCGAGGGCCACAATGGCTATTTTACGCGACATCTTTGGGGAAAGAATAAATTCGCGTAGAAGCAATTTTAATTGGCCTCCGCGTTCCCCGGATTTAACCGCTCCAGACTGTTTCCTTTGGAGTTATTTAAAAGGGAAAGTTTATGTTAATAAGCCTAGGACTATTGAGGAATTAAAAACCAATATTCCAGACGAAATTAACAACATAACACCGGAAGTTTTGCGAAAGGTCATGGAAAATGTGTTGAAAAGAGATCATTTGTGCGAAGCAAAAAATGGCCTCCACTTGCGGGATATCATTTTTAACAACTAATCTAAAAATATTCCCTATAAATTTACTGTATTTAAAAAACAAAAAATTAAAAAAATATGTCTTAAATAAAAAGTTATAAGGAATTTACACCACTTCGGTCTTTCTGGGCCACCCTGTAGTTCCTACCGTCTGAAGGCCATAGGAAGTAAGTCCTCTATGAATTAAATCCCAAAAAAACGAACTAATTCCCAACCAACGGAAAGAGTTATAGATATCATCAAAGCATTTAATATTGAAAGCGTGTGGAAAGGCTTTGGCTTGTCGAAGGACAGGGCAAAACCCAAGCATTTCTTCACCGCGGCAATTATGGAGGAAAGTTTTTCATTCTGCTTGTTTTCATCATTGAAAACAATAGAATTAATAAAAGCAAATTTATCTCCAACTAAGAGAACATATCTCATTGATGCTACATTTAAAATAGTACCACATGGCTGCTTTAAGCAGTTTCTTTTTATTTACATACAATATTGTGAAGAGGTAAGTAAGTAACATTTATTCTAGCGACAGAAATAACAATTTCTTTTCTAGATTTTCCCATATTCTTTGTTCTGATGGACAAAAAAACAAATGAAATTTACAAAGCACTTTTTGAATATATTACGGAAAATATATTTAATTTTGATCCAAATATATTTATAACCGACTACGAACAAGCGCTAAAAAATTCGTTAAGTGCAGTTTTTACACCAGCAAGACTTGTAGGATGCTGATAAGTAATTTTTTGACAATTTAAAATTTATGAAGATATGTAGTGAAATTATAATTATTTTTGGTCAAAACTTTTTAGTGATTAATTTTTAATCCACTTACATTAAAAAGTTCTTAACACTAAAACCGAAAAGTTTTAAAACGCATTTTATCACATACTATATAAAAAGATAATTTATATAATTACAATAATGTTATCTATGTTGATAAAACTTCAATCATTATAGTGTTTGTGAAAAAAAACTGGTTGAGTGCAAATGGGTTGTAAATTAAAATTTCGCGCGAAATTATTAGGTATCAAAATATGCGTCAATACTTTACCACAACATTTTGGCACTTCCTTTATTACCGCCTGATTTAATAAAAAGTTCTTTTGTGGCATTAAGATCCAAAATACTATTGATGGATACCAAATGCTTATTGGGGTTTTAGTTCATTGGGGACTTAGTTCCTACTGCCAGTCTCGGTAGGTGATACATCTTTAATGACCAAACATCCCAAAACAAATATGAACAAAGCCCCCAAAGTTTTATATGAAAAAAAAACAACGACTTTTGGGGAATTAGTTCCCTTAAATGTTCAATTTTTGGGGGTCAAGTTCATTTTTATGTTTGGGGACTTAGTTCATAGCGAACTAACTCCCCAAACTTTAGGGACATAGTTCATTTATGTTTTGGGGACTTAGTTCATTGGGGACTTAGTTCCTACCGCCGATTTTTACGCGTCAAAAAAAGTAAACAGTTGTAACATTCCTTGAGTATTCTTTAAATATTTCGGGATAAAGCCAAAATTTTTTTGAAAGCAGTAACATATCAAATTGTCTAAGAAAAAGTGCAAGGATAGATATTAAACTTTAAGAAATTGGTAAGCATACCACCAGCGTAACGAAACATTAGGGATGACCAAAACGGCTTAGTGGCACAGAAGTATGAGCAGTAGTACGATAATTAAGGACCAATGCATCGCCAAATCCTGTTCAAATATTAAAGGCACATGTGGAAAACCAGTAAGTGCCAGTATAGTTGGAAGAAAATTCTACAATAACGGACAACATGGCAGAGTGAAATTCGCAAAAAAGTACAAAAGTGAGCTTGAATGCTTCTGGAAAAATATTTTATATAGTGATGAGGGCGAATTCAATATATTTTGAAAGAAAAAGTCTCCAAAAAAATTGCAGTCAAAGAATGAAGCTTTATTGAAAAGTGTGCTACAAGCACCGCAAAACACGGTGGAGGCTCGGTTATGAATTGATGTTGCATGGCGCCATCTGGAGTCAGCAATTTTGTTCTTGGTGAGTCCACAATAAATAAAATTGATTAATTAAATATTCTGAAAGAAAATGTTGCTGCCATCGTTGAAAAATTGGTGCTTCTAAGCAACTTGGTCCTTCAAAATGACAACGACCCAAAACATACGACGATAGTTTTTAAGAAATGGTTGTTATAACGAATGCTTAAGACTTTAGATCAGAGATCATCAAAAGGCATCCAGTGGGCACTTCGTTACGTCTTATATTCACAAGCATGTATTTTACTATCTTTCATATTATATGTATATGTATTTGTTTGCTTAACACTGATTTAGATCATCCACCGCGGCCTATAGACCTTAATACAATCAAAAATTTCTGGAAGCACCTTCACGGAAATATCAGGCGGAGAATCATTCCAACAAGAATTAGTTGAAAAAGGCTTTAATTGAGGAATGAAACAAACACTTTCCAAATATATCAAAAAACTTTGTCGATTACATGCCTAGGAGTTTAACGGACCTATGTATAAGCAAAAATTGGCATGAAATTAGCAAAAGTGACGAAATTGAATTAGGTGTTAACGAGTACCTCCATACAATTTGACATTAAAACTGGTCGCATTACCTAATCTTAATGCACCTAAAAGTCCTAGCATGATTTTAAATTTGAAGGTTCATTGTAAACTATTTAAGATCATGTTCAATTTTGCCACTTACGCTAACTTCATGCCAATTTTTGCTTATACATAGGGCCGTAAATGTATTGCTGAATGCAAATAAAAAACAAACCAAATATTAAAAGTTGACAGTAATTTAGCTTATGAACCTAATTATCTAGTGAAATGGGTTCTGTTTACTTTTTTTGACGCTTAAAATCATTAGTATTTTAAGATAAACTGCATTATGTTTGTTATTATTTTCTTTTCATTTACTGTTTATATAGAATTCAATTCTTATTATATAAGCCTCTTAAAATGCAATAAAAGTTTTTGATTTTTATTAATAACTGTACTGTAACGAAGCCCTTTATACAGATGAAATAACTTTTTACTTTCTTTTGACGCTCACAGTATTTTTAATGAATAGACTTATGAACTTTCAAATGGGCTAAATGCTCTTCCATAGGTTTACACTAAGGATGTAACGAATGTTTGCATTTGCTTCCGGATTCGCAAATTATTCGCTTACTTCTGCTATTTGCATTCACTTTTGCATTCGCTAAAATAAATGAGAATATTTCAAGCGAATACTAAAGTTAAAAAAAGAACTTTGTACTTATTTTACGAAAATATTTTTACGATTAATTAACTCTAAAAAAGGCAAAAAATTTTTTTAACCACCTTATAACTAGCTGGGTTTTGAACCCCAAACACAATATTGTTTGGAAAATTTTCCCTAACATTTTGTAAATTTATTTGTAATTATTATCTATACTAATTTTAATATAATTTCTTATATCTTTCTTTGTATTTTTAACCCCCGACTAAAAACAGGGGTGTTATAAGTTTGTAGTGTGTGTCTGTGTATCTGCGTATCTGTGTGTCTGTCCGTGTCCACGTACAGACCAAACGGTTGGACCGATTTTTATTTAGTTTTTTCTATTTGAAACGTGCCTTGATCGAGAAGGTTCTTAGCCATGTTTTAAGAAAATCGGTCCATTTAGAATATATCGCATCTTCTCTAGATATATTCGGGGTTTTTAAAAATTTTTAATTTTTGTTATTCATAAATTAATACATATATATTAGCTCAATTCAAGACTAAATTTAAATAAAATGCTGATGTAGTACATCTATGTATACAACACAACTTCATGTTCTTATACAAATTTATTTTCATGTGACTTTTTACCGTATTGCTATATTTGCATTCGCTTTCGCATTCGCCAAAATTAAAATGTGTTAATCTCTTTCGCATTCGCTAAACTGGTATTCGTTACATTCCTAGTTTACACTGTAACTACTTCCAATAAACTTCTTCCTATGATGAATTTTCCGAATTGAGACATTAGTAAGAGTAACTCTCCAATAAGATTTTTAACCAAATAAAAATAAGGATCAGTGGAAAGTAATACGAGTAATGTGAAGAATATTTTAAAATATCAGCAAACACAAGATGTAATCTTACAAAAATTCGTCAAAATTTCGGAAATTGAAATTGTGAAGTTTTAATGAAGGATTTTAAATACTTGGTAGATGTTAAAATATATTTTTGTAATGAAAATATATTGAGATAAATGTTGGAAATAAAATCAAAAGTGTTATATTTTACATTACAGATAGCATAGAAAAATTGTCCCGAGTAGAATAAATTCGAATTTTTCATATTTAAATTACCCAGCTAAAAAATATGTATGAGCACATATGTATCATATCCAGAGTTGTCAACTTTTAAATATCAAAAGCACTAAAACAAGAAAAAAGCGCATAATTTAAATAAAAAAGCATTAAATCTAAAAAATTGTAATTGCATTGCATTGTATTTAAAAAAATATATGCATAATATATAAAGGAGTAATATTTCAAAACAAAAATTTTCATTTCATGAAAAAATACAGTTTAATTTTTATTTCGCTAATATAGTCTATTGGATAGCTAATGTCATTATGTCTTCTTTGTGTGAAAAAATGCTTTTTAAGTTAATTATTCATATTTTGCTTAAAATATTAAAGTGTAGGGCTAATCTGTTTTTCTTCGTATTTCTTCGAACAATCTTTTTATAAATTGGTTAAAATTTTTGTAAGAGTTAAATTGAACTTCAGAGCTATGTTTTTAAATAAAAGGCTTTATAGAAATAAAATATTGTATAGGGAATTATTTTTGGAATTTTGGATTAAGTTCCAGTGCGTTGAAATAAAAAGCACCAACAATTAAGTTAAAAAAGTACTGGGCGCTAACTTAAAATTTTTAGCGTCGGAAAGTTCAAATAGCACTAAAACCGTTGCGAAAAGTACCGAGTTGACAACGCTGATAGTTATAGAAGGTAACTTCCATTTTTTTTCTCCATTCATTTGTCATCTGCCAGTTATAAGTATTATAAAGTTTCCGGTAAAACTGTGCTACAATATTGATAAAAAATTGTATTAAAAAATTATTTCAAAGTTGCTATACAATACAAAACGTATAAATTCAAAAAATTTATAGTTTAGCCAACTTTTTAGCTCTTTTTTAAACGGATGTGTCCAGAAAAGTTCAAAATATTACGAGCAAGCGGATTAGGGTATGACTGCAGTTTTGTTGAATATTTGTCTGCGTATTTTGCAGTTTCTGCAATCACTTGTGGCATATTTAAATCGCGATGCAAATTAAGGTTTTTTATGTACCACCAAACCGATGTTATTAACCGTAAAACTTTGTTTTGTCTTCGTTGGATTTTCTTTACATTGGAAGCTGAAGCAGTGTCCCATAGTTGAATTCCGGAGCACCATATAGTTTTCAAAGAAAAACAAAAAGTTTGTATTCTAGACTGAGGGTTTAATTTCTACCAATCAACCAATGTATCTGAGTTAATTTTTAGTTTCATTTGTGTTAGCTTAGAGTCAATGTGGTGTTTCCATGCAAATCGTCGGTCAAGGTCTATACTAAATTATTTCATATGTGAATGTTGAGGAACAATTTTATTATTGATTCTAATGGGGAAACAAAGTATCTTTTCGTAGATTAAATGTTACCCGAGCACACTTCTCTACATTTACTTTAATTCTCCATAACTTTAAACATAGTTGCAGCTGGGTAATACATTCCAGATGCTATCGGAAGATCCCATGAGGGTTTTCGTGCATGCTAAAGAAAGCTGTATCATCGGAAAATGTATGGATATTAGTGCCAACAGCAATATCACGAGTATATACCAAATACAAAACAGGCCCCAGTATACTTCCCTGTGGCACACCGGCAGAGATAGATTCAGGCATACACATATTAAATAAAAATCAGCGTTGCCACCAGTCGAAAAAAATTACACAGCTGCCGGTCTAAAATAGTGAAATGTGAAAAAAAATCTTAGAAAAAAATTTTATTTTCCTATTAGTTTTTTAATAAAATAATATTTAAAACGATGTAATTTTTTTAATATATAAAAAATGTGCAACAAAATTAAAAATATGACTTAAAATTCAATAAATTAACAAATATTTACTTCAATAAAGAATAATTTACCACTTGGCTCTTAACATTTTCTAGTTGTAATTCAGAAAGAGTCATTTGGAATTTAGATTTATCAATTTTAATTCAGAAACCGTTACTGGTAATTTAGATTTATCAATTTAAATTCAGAAAGCGTCAATTGTAATTTTGTTTTATCAACTTAAATTCAGAAAGCGTCAATTGTTACTCAGAAAGAATTACAATAAATTATAACATCATTTATAAGTTATAGGTTAGTTATAAGTTGTATTAACCAATGGTACCAGATTCAAATTTGTATTATAATGTTTAATTGAGCTCTAAGTTGCAAAAATGTATTGTTTCTGTTATTACAGTAAAACAAAGTGCCCTTAATTATGAAAGTCATACATTTTCTTTGTTTAAAAAAATTAGTTTTATATCATGCAATATTTTAATTAAGAGTTGTGCTTGTCACGATTAATATAAATTTATTTAGTATTTATTAAACATTTATTGAAGTTTTTTAAGATGTATTTACTATAACGAAGCAAAAATACACATGACTTAGACCACTTTCATAATTAAGGGCACAAAAATTCATTTTTTATTTATTTATTTATTGAAACATATTAGTACTGCCAGAATTTCTAAGGATAAAATATGCAAAATTTAAAAATTTTGCGCATTCTGTGTGTATCAAAGTCAGGCAAACAGGCATATATCTTTATGTTATTTAAGCAACGTTCAGACTATTATACTTTGTATTTATACTTGTCAAAAATTCAAATAATACGTGCAATTGTGATGTCTGAACGCAAAATGTTATCAAAATGGCAAATAATACGATAAAAATTTTGACATAAGACTTTTTCGTTTTCAGGAAATTTTCTAAACGATAATAATTTGTATTAGATCAGGGTTGCATTTTCACACAAACCAAACTTCCAAGTCGGCTGTTGCGCCGGCGATTGCATGTCGTCATTAATGTAATGTTTTTTCATAGGTATATCAGCTCAAAATGTTAAATAAGTGAATCGTATGGAAGTATATTTCATTGGCGTAATTTTTTTAAGTTTTTGTAATAGATATTCTTAAATTTTTTCTGTTATTTACATAGAATATTTTTAACTGCTGAATTTTTTCAAGTGCCGGCACGTCCCCGCCTACATGAAACCGTTTTGCCGCCGCTAGTCAATGAACAGCACAGACGTTTTTATTGAACAGCTGTGTTGTTTTCTGATTGTATTACACATTTTATTTGAAGTGTGATGGTCTGAACACAATATGTGATTTTACGTTAGATTTTTTGACAGTCGCAACGAATGTATTTAGATTTCTGTATCGTAAAATGTAATGAAAGTATTAATACTTGTATAATAGTCTAAACTGGGCTATATATATTAGTGCATAGTATGAAAGAGAGATAGAGAATACTTATCATCAACTACAGCTGCGCTGACGGTTGCCGGTTGACGGCTCCCACATTGAAAATGACATGCGTTTTATACTTTTACATTTGCCACCTGGTTATTAATTTGGTTTATATACAAAACAAAAACAATGAACTTGCCAGACCATATTAAAGTATTAAAGTTAAAACGTTGCAATATTAAGACATATTTTATAACGCTATTGAGAACTCCCTAAATATGATGATATCTTGAAGGTTGTTTCAGAGAACAAGAAAATAATTGAAACTGTCCAGAGGGAAAACAAACTTTTGAAGCAAGAAATAAAAACATTGAAGAACTCAATTAAAATTCTAAATGATCAACAAGTTAAACATGACTGGTTAATTAGTGGAGTAGAGGTTCCAGCTGGAACGTCAGCTGTCGATACAATTCTAAAGCTCACAAGTAAAGTTGGTGTAGAGTTAAATGTGAATGGTATTGATAATGCCTATTTTATTAAAAAGCATCGCAATAGAAATGCAAAAATGAAAAGAAAAATGATCATAAAGCTGAGAAACACACGTTGCAACGTTGGTTGTAAAATTTACTTCGAAAAAATCAAAAGAGAAACCAATGTCTGTAAGATCAAAGCTAGATTAAACGGAATCAAACATTTTCGTAAACATCTCTCTTAGTAAATAAACACTTAGTTTGCTTAATCATGCTAAAACATTTAAAACCGTTGCGTATCGTACTGTCTATGCAGCTGGTGGCAAAATAAGCCGAAATTCACTGCTAATGAAGAAGAAGTGGATGAACTGTTGTTGGAGAAAACAACAAATCAATCAAGGAATCGTAGATATCGACTTGGTACGGGTACTGATTGTGACGAGGCAGCTGATAATAATGATGATGTTTATTTATCGCCTTAAATTGTTGTATCTATAAAGTTGTAAATATGTTTATATACATATGTACATAAATAATTTATTTAATTTTTTTCTAATGTTTGATAACACTGCACAACACTGATTTGGAAGTCTAAATAAAAATGGCCGATTGTTATGTAATTTTGTTTCCTGGTTACGATGGCATCATTAATTTTTTTCTATCAGCTCTAATTTTGAAGATATAGTGTCATTTAGGACTTGCATAATTTGCATCTCTTTTTAAATTATTCCGTTAATATATCACGAATCATACTCCAAACTTAGAAATACTGGATTATCAATCTACACAAAAATCACTTTCATTTAACTGGATTCACATTGATATCAGCGTATCTGACTATTATCGCAAGAATATTTAAAATCGTGTTTTTAGTGTAGTCCTTGAAAATTTCTTAATTTTAATTTTTTTTATCAAATATATAATGCTTATGTATTTTTGTTCGCTGATTAAAAAAATATTATTTGTTTCGTGTTAGTGGTGGTTTATTTATATCATATTTTAAATTTGCAGCTTTTACGAAATAAAAAAATTAAACAAATTTAAAGAAAAATTTTAATTCTTAATGCAAAATTATTAGAATATAATCATAACGTATCACAAAAAAGGGGCTTGATTTAAAACCAGCGAAATCATATTCAAGTGAAATATTTTCCGTGAACGAAAA
Organism: Tachina fera; assembly: GCA_905220375.1. Classification (NCBI taxonomy): domain Eukaryota; kingdom Metazoa; phylum Arthropoda; class Insecta; order Diptera; family Tachinidae; genus Tachina; species Tachina fera. The sequence goes on along the minus strand of LR999964.1, from coordinate 85,633,721 downwards.
ATGGTGAACAAAATTAGAATATAGTATAGTATATAGTATTGCCACAACAACAACGCAAACATTGGCGATCACAATTTTAGGAAAAGGGTGGTTATAGAAAATAGTTTTCTATTATTGCTACACAACAGAGTTTCTGATGATTGTTACTTGAAATTAGTCTAATTTTCGATTACAATTTCAATTCCATGGTTGAAATTTCTGTGTCAGCTCTAGTTAAAAATATGACTAAGCACTATAAATTAACTACCAATAACACAAAAATTTTCTGGACTGGTCCATACATCATTTTTTTTGCGTAATAATTGCACTAATAACTTGTAAATTGACAAATGTAATTTAAAAACAATTTTTTTATGGCTTTCGAAAAGAAAAATTTCAAGATTATTTTTAATGTAACACAAAATATCTCTGAATTTAGAGTTGCTATAAAAGAAATAAACCTATTTTTGTCATCAAAATACATAATAATAATAGTTATATTTGGTAAAAAAAAAGTTAAAATCAAAAAATTTTCAAGGACTAAACTAAAAGCACACGATTTTAAGCATCCTTGCGATAATAGCCAGATACGCTGATATAATCATTAATATGAATCTATTTATATGAAAGCGATTTTTCTGTTTATTAATAATCCAGAAAGTATTTTTAAGTTTGGAGTACTGTTCGTGATATATTAACGGAATAATACAAAAAGAGCTGCAAAATATGCAAATCATAAATGACACTACATCTTCAAAACTAGAGCTGATGGAGAAAATATAATAACGTCATCGTAGTTGTTGTGCAGTGTAATAAGTATTTCTTTTAATTTAAAAGCTTTTGCTAATTACATAAAAAACAATACAAGTTCCTTTTATTTAATGATCTCAATTAACGTTGAGAGCATTTCTTCAATAAATAAATTTGATGAATTTAGTTGCTAGGTTACCACGGGTACCCTACATAATTGCAGTTCAAGAAACATGGTTCATGGAAAATCGAGCTCAACTGTACAATATTCTAGGTTACAATAGTTTTTATTGTTGGATGGCAATGTAGATACGTAAGTTTTTATTCAAGAACTCATACAATATAAAGTTGAAATATGTGAAAACAGAAAAAAGTATTAAACAATTAATGTATTCAATTAAGAAATTAATTAATTAAATTATATTTTCATTTGTATTAATTAATTTGAGTGGAAAAACTTAATTGATAATATCAAATTGCTTATAGGTGCAAATCTGATTAATTTTTTAATTGATACTACAAATATTTTAATTGATATTACAAAATCATTAATATTACTTGTTTGTGTGAAAGTAAAGCTTTTATAGATTTGATTGTTTTATCGTTAGATAACAATAAAATTAATGGTAAGTCTATACAATTTGCAACGTTCTATCGATCACAGAAATGTAACACTGATAGATTTTTGTCATTTCTAGAGAAGGTACTTCATAGTTATGGGTGAAATCTATGCATTTTTGCTGGAGATTCAAATATTGATTGTTTACAAATACATTCGTCAGAAAATTTGTTAAATTTGCTTGCAAACTATGACTTTAAAAGTTATCATACACTGATTACTCGGCCGGAAAGGCGAACATCCATAGATCATATTTACAGTAACATTCCAAATTGTTTGTCTATTAAGTCCGTTGAATATGAACTATCAGACCATAATCTTATTTCGTGCAGAATCAGAATTGCAGTTAAAAAAAATATTAAGAGAATCTTGATTTTTATTTTGTAATTATAATACTGCTTTTGATTACATTTGTTACCATCTAATTTCATCAGAAATTACTCCATGGATGACGTTTAATTTGCGAATATTAATATGGTACAAAAACAAACTTTTAAAGCAACGGCGAAAAAACCTGGAAGCTTAGATGTTCATGAAAGACTGAAAAGAGTTAGCAATGTTATAAAGAAGTCTTGTAAAGAAACTATGAAAATAAACTAGTTGAAATTGGAAATGATCCAAAATAGACCTGGAGGCTTTTAAATGAAACACTTGTCAGACTCCCGAAAAAAAAGTAAATATTAAAGGTTATAATAGTGAATTGATTTTAGATGATACTGAAATAGCGGAGGTACAAAATAGTTATTTTATTCAATCAATTAAGGACATCAAGCTAAAAATCTAACAACTTCTAACTGATTCGTATAATTCCTTTCGAACAACGGTATATAATAGAGTTGAGCGATATTTAGAAACCTGTTACTTTTTCACAGCGATTGAAAAATCACTAATCACAACTGTGACTGAATGTATCAAGGAGCAGGTTTTGAATATATAGTTCTTTCCTACAAACTGTGATTGTTCTTGTATGCTTACTTTACAGTAAATAAAGCTACCACATTTTTTTTTATACCTTCAGCTTTTGTCAAGAAAAAATCGTGAAATCGCGTCAAATCGTCTTTTCTGGCAACTATGAACAGCTTAAATTTTCATATGTTCCATTTTACTGTCTCTCTGCGTCTTATACGACAATTCTCAATATTTGGACGGGGTTAATTGCTAATTGTTTGTTGTTGTCGGTATTCTTATTAGTATTTATCAAGACACAAATACAAATAAATACTTTTAAAGCAGAAGAGCTGAAATGTGTTAAGCCGTGATCACAGATTTCACTGCTGCTCTTCTTATTAGATTTTTTCAAAATAACAGAACTGCTACCAAGAATGATAAAATAAAGATTACGCCAGCGCGCATGAATAAAAAAACATTTATGGGCATGATGGAATTCTAACGTCACTCACCCTGTGTTCTCATTGGCTAGTAAAATTCACACACAAAAAAACACACATTTCGTATTTGCTACTCTCGTCGCTTTATGCTAGGAACACAACTGGGACGAACGACGAATTTTTCGGGGCGAACTTTCGTCATAAAAAATAAAACACTTTTGTGCATATGAAAATGAACACAACACCGACGTACAACGAAATTCGTCGTGCGTGACGAACTCTTAGATAGATTTATTTCTATTTTGTACGCCGACGAATGACGAGAAAACAAAATTTAGAGAAAATTCTCTCCTCTCTCTGTTTTTGTACACAAAACCAGCGTTGTCAACTTTTAAATTTGAAAAAGCACTGAAACCACTAAAAAGCGCGTAGTTTAAGTAAAAAAGCACTAAATTTGTAATTATTATAATATATTAAACAAAAATTGTTATACACAAATATGCATATAAAAATATAATAATCGGTTGTCTTTGCATTACATTTTTAAAACTATAAATTTGAGGCATCCGATACACATTTTAATTGTATCTCAAATCAGTTTGAAGAAGCCTTTTGTAGTTATTATAAAAAAAATATAATTTCAATAATTTTTCGTCAGGAAATAAACGTATTTCTCGAATTCAATCAAATTAGAAATAATAGATAATTCTTTCAGAGATTAATAGCTGATTACATTTTGAACTCGATGGTCTTAGTAGTTAAAAAATTTTCAAATAAAATTTGGATTTTGTTATATTATGCTGTGAAAACATTATTTCGGCTGAGACTGAACTATGTGAAAAAGATAATAAATTATGATCGAAATAAAAAAGGTTTTAAAAGTGTTGTGCAGCAAGCCCAATATAATTAAAAAAGTTAATAATTAAAAAAAGTGATTTGCAAGTTTATCAAGTTAAAAAAATGCTCATATATATGTATGTACTTATTAATATTTTAGAAAAAATGTAACCAAAATAAAAAAAGACTGTACATTGGAAAATATAGTTACTTAAGCGTGAACCAAGTGTAAGGACAATCTGTTAAGTATTTTAGACTCTTAGTAGAATTTTTTTAAATGCTCCATTTAAGTTCAGAGCTTATTTTTTATATATAGATTTCCTCGAAAGAAAAATAGGTGAGGAAATTTTTCTTCGAATTTTTGGTTTAGTGCCACCGACTCGAAACAAAAAGCACCAAAATTAATTTAAACAATTAAAAGTGCTATATTCGGCTGTGCCGAATCTTATATACCCTTTACCAAAGTGCGTTTATGTAGTATAGAGATACATAGATAAGCACAGAGATATGTAGGTACATATTAATTTTTTTTTGAAAAAATTCATACTTTTTGTGCAATTTTTAGGTTTTAGGCATTTTGTTTAATTTGGTGCTTTTTTGCGATTTTTTTTCATATAGACAATTTTTTTGGTTTTGGCGATTTTTTCGGTTTTTGTCGTTTTTTTTTTAATTTTGGCATTTTTTCGTTCTGGTGATTTTTTTGATTTTGACGATTTTTTTTCATTTAGGCAATTTTTTTATTTTTTATGTATTTTATTTTTTTGTGGCAATTTTTTAGTTTTGACATTTTTTTCTCGTTTAGGCAATTTTTTCGGTTTTTGGCGTTTTTATTTCTTTTTGGCAATTTTTTTAGTTTTGACACTTTTTTCTCGTTTTGGCGATTTTTTTCGGTTTTTGGCGATTTTTTAATTTTGGCGATTTTTTTTCATATAGGCAATTTTTTTGTTTTGGCGATTTTTTTCAGTGTTTGGCGTTTTTTTTTAATTTTGGCGATTTTTTTTCATATATGCAATTTTTTTTTGTTTTGGGCGATTTTTTTCGGTTTTTGGCGTTTTTTTTGGCGATTAATTTTCGTTTTGGCGATTTTTTTGATTTTGGCGATTTTTTTCATTTAGGCGATTTTTTTCATTTTTGGCGATTTTTGTTCATATAAGCATTTTTTTTTGTTTCGGCGATTTTTGCGGATTTTTGTCATTGTGGGAATTTTTAGTTGTTTTGACACTTTTTTCTCCTTTTTGGCGATTTTTTTCGGTTATTGACGTTTTTTTTAATTTTGGCGATTTATTTTCATTTAGGGGATTTTTTTCATTTTTGGTGATTTTTTTTTCATATACGCAATTTATTCTCGTTTTGGCGATTTTTTTCGGTTTTTGACGTATTTTTTTTAATTTTGGCGATTTATTTTCGTTTTGGCGATTTTTTTGATTTTGCCGATTTTGTTTCATTTAGGCGATTTTTTTAATTTTTGGCGATTTTTTTTCATATAGGCATTTTCTTTGTTTTTGTGATTTTTTTTCGGTTTTTGACGTTTTTTTTTAATTTTGGCGATTTATTTTCGTTTTGGCGATTTGTTTTGATTTTTGGCGATTTTTTTTCATATAGGCAATTTATTCTCGTTTTAGCGATTTTTTCGGTTTTTGACGTTTTTTTTTAATTTTGGCGATTTATTTTCGTTTTGGCGTTTATTTTTGATTTTGGAGATTTTTTTTATTTAGGCAATTTTTTTTTCATTTTTGGCGATTTTAGTTTATATAAGCATTTTTTTGTTTTGGCGATTTTTTTCGGTTTTTGGCGTTTTTTTAAATTTCGCCTTTTTTTTTGGTTTGGCGATTTTTTTTGATTTTGACGATTTTTTTCATTTAGGCGATTTTTTTTGTTTTGGCGATTTTTTAGTGTTTGGCGTTTTTTTAATTTTGGCGATTTATTTTCGTTTTGGCGATTTTTTTTATTTTGGCGATTTTTTTCATTTATGCGATTTTTTTTTAATTTTTGGCGATTTTTGTTCATATAACCAATTTTTTTTTGTTTTGGCGATTTTAGCGGTTTTTGGCGTTTTTTTGTCATTGTGGAAATTTATTTTTAGTTTTGACACGTTTTTCTCGTTTTGGCGATTTTTTTCGGTTTTTGGCTTTTTTTTAATTTTAGCGTTTTTTTTAGCGATTTTTTTCGTTTATGCGATTTTTTTTAAATTTTTGGCGATTTTATAATTTTCGGATTTTTTAGATTTACCGTTTTTGAAAATTTCAACAGTTTAGCTCTTACGGTTTCCAAGATATAGCAATTTGTTAAAATTACATAGTCAAAATTGCATTAACTGATGGACCACCCTTTAATTTAAATTTTTTTAATTTTAGTGTTAATTGTTGTAGCATATATAAAAATACATTAATTTTACAAATTTCAAGTGTCAATATGCATATGTACATACATAATACAATTGTATGTATATTACATGGGATTTTAAAAGTTTTCGTCACTCATTTTGGAACACCCTTTAATTTTTAGCTTTTATATATTTGTTGTTGTAGCGACCAAAGTTTTACATACACTGTCCAAATTTCCTAAAACATGAAATATGTTTAATTATTAGAAAAAAAGTTAAAGTTTTCCAACCCTGGAAACGTTTTTTTAATTTGTTAAATTTTTAAATTTTTTTTTAATTATAAATACCAATTTTATTCATACCGAAGTATAAAATAAGTTAATTTAATAAAAAAGTAATGAAAACTTGTTTTCGGTAGTTATTTTCTATGGGAATATTGAGTATGAGTTTTCCAGCTCTGAAACCGTCTGCTCGATTTTGCTGATTTTCAATAGCAAAATTTTTCGGAAAATTTCTGACACACCAGTCCAAGAACGAAGCCTCTAGCTGTTCTGGGAGCTTGGGAAAACCGATTTCACGTACAGACAGACGGACATCGCTTGTTCGTCTTCCCTATGCATAAGGATCCAGAATATATATACTTTATGTGTCTCGCATTAATATTGTAGAAATTACAAACGGAATGACAAACCTATATATACCCTTTTACCATTTTTTGGTAAAGGGTATAAAAAGCACTGAGCACTAAATTAAAAATTTTTCGCGTCGAAATTTTCAAAAAGCACTAAAAACAGTGCGAAGAGCACCGAGTTGAACACGCTGCACACAACAATCAGCTTTATCAAATATGAGAGAAGAATTTGGTGAGTAAATTCGTCGTTATTGTGCTTCACACGACGAATTTACGCAGCGAATGCTTATCGACGAATTCGTCGTTTATGTTCTATAAGCTTGTTTTCATCCTGCTTAAGCCTTTCCCTCCACCGTTCTTTATTTTCAGCATTACTTGACATCTAATTAATATGTATTGTTAAATTTAAATAATATTTATCAAATGGACAAAATACTGTTAGTATTGAATTTTTCGTAGTTACTATTACGCACGTGAAATATATAACTTTTGTAGAATGCTAATAATTTCAATAAATTATTTCATTAAACAAAAAACTTGCAATAGAAACTAAACAACAAGACACTTCAACTGATAATGAGCAAATAATGGCACTATGTGGTTCTTTTGCATTACTCACGTGACAAAAGAATGTTGCCGAAAAAAACTGAAAATATTCCGTTATTGATGCACAGTTTGCTCTCATCTCTTAAATTGAATTAAAAAGTCATTCGTTTTACATACCATTTTTCCAATTTAAAATTATGATAAGCTGAAAATTTTTTTACATAGTTAAATGTCAATAGTTTTCTTAAATTTTCTGTGCTTAAAAAAATTAAGCGATCGTTTTGATTTTTTAAGTCACGGTGGACCATTTCGTGGAAATATCTATATATATAAAAAATTGCAAAAAATTAAAAAAAACTTCAGAATAAAAAAAATCGCTCAAATGAAAAAGATCGGCGAAATGATATTAAATGCCAAAACGAGAAAAAAGTGTCAAAACTTAAAAAATCGCCAAAATGAAAAAATCACCAAAATGAAAAAACAAAACGCCAAAAACCGAAAAAAAACTCGCCAAAACGAGAAAAAAAGTGCAAAAACTAAAAAAGCGCCAAAAACCGATAAAACGCAAAAAACGCCAAAACTAAAAAGATGATCAAGACCGAAAAAACGAAAAAAAACCAAAACTATATTTTATATAGGCTAAATTTCGTATTGAATTACATATCTAATGACCATACGGAACCCTTTATGTGCGGGTCAAAGTCGCAAAGTCTTTTACAGAATAGTATTATTCAAAAGATTTGCATAAGCTAACCAAGCATGACAAGAAAAAAGATATCGTATAAGCTTGTTAACATATCAACATATTAAAGCAGCATAACTTTTATATTAATAAAATCTAAAGTACACAAAAGTACATCTTCATTCAGTAAAAAGTATCAAAAAGTGGCAAAAATTAAACAAAGCATCAAATTTGGGTGCAAATTGCTACTTTAGTATCAGCAACAAAAACGCTGGTTCTAGCTCTGGTACTGAGCATATAGCACTGCTGTTAATATGAATATGTAAAGCATTGACATTGCAAATTCTAATATTGCATAGAAATGTTGAGGTTATGTAAACTAAAACACTTTGTTAATTTTTAAATCAGAAGACAAATTCATCGTTGAAACGGCTTCGGTCTGCTAACACAAATGTGTACTTGAATGTAAAATAGTTGATGTGAAATTGCCATCAAAACAGCAAGTGCTTCATTGTTTTTTTATAGTGTACTTTGTGAAAATAAAAGCGATAAAAAACTGCAAGATTGGTGATGGCTGAAATTTTGCCTTTTTGGGAAAAAGCCAACGCGAGATCAGAGAAAATGTTCGTTATAAAGAGTGGAGAACAGTCCAAAAGATATGTCAATCTCTGTTCCCGAGCCATCGCAAAAAAGAAAATGTCTTTAAGGAAAAGCTCAACAACTTATTTGACGTTACCCACGTTGACGCTCCACAGTGGGGGATTTTGAAAAAAAAGTGGAAATAAGTCTGCAGTTTCTAAACAGGTTGTCCGATTATTGTGAAAATTTATTATTATTTATTTATTTTGAGGAAGTGCTACAAATCTTAAATGTGGAATTTGGACTATATATATTATAAGGGGGCGGAGCCACAATGCCCCGAAGTGGGCAACCTCGGGTTAATGAAAAATTCGGAACGATGCCAAGCTTATATTTTTGATCTGATAACAAAGATTTTTTGCTAGTAGATTTTCCTATCCAAAAGCTAAAAAAATAATCTGCTACATGTATGGGTTTTGGCTTATAGCTAGGGAAATATACTGAAAATAAAATAAAAATTTTAGCTTTTTTCCAATCTTGGTCCACTGTTCTGCTAATATAGAGCTCAAATCTTGTTCGATTTGAAAAAAGAAACTTATTTTCAATTTAAAAAAATATGTATTTAGTTGAAATTTTCAGCCAAAAATATTCATAAATACGAATTTTATAGCATTCCTTTATGTAAGACCACTATCTTCAAGGAAAACTCTTCAAATATTGTAAGCACATGCAGGTTATTAAAAAAAATTAATACATATTTCATTTTTTATTATTGCAGCTAGCTCTAATAAGTAAATATCCTCACAAAAACATAAATGTGCAAAAAGGTTACGTTCCTTTCCAAAATTTCGGTCATCAAAAGTAGTGAGATACAAATTTTTACCAAGTTCGTGGTTGGTACAATACCTATCACTGCAATATGGTATGCACGAAGGGTTCCGTACGGGCAATATATATGTAATTCAATACGAACAATATAAACTATAGTTTTGTTATTTTTTTCGTTTTTAAGCGTTTTTTTTTAGTTTAGGGGTTTTTTGAATTTATTGGCGCTTTCTGAGTTTTGGCACTTTTTTCACGTTTTGGCGATTTTTTTTTGGTTTTGGAAAATTTTTATTATTTTGGCGTTTTTTTTATTTCGACGATTTTTTTATTTTGGCGATTTTTTCAATTTTGGCGTTTTTTTCATATAGGTGATTTTTTTTTTGGTTTTGGCGATTTGTTTTAGTTTTGGCACTTTTTTTCGCTTTGAGGATTTTTTTCGGTTTTTGGCGTTTATTTTAAATTTTGGTGATTTTTTTCGTTATGGCGATTTTTTTTAAATTTGGCGTTTTTTTAATTTTGGCGATTTTTTTTCATTTTGGCGATTTTTTTTCACATAACCAATTATATTGGTTTTGGCGCATTTTTCGCGTTTGGCGATTTTTTTAGATTTTTGGCGTTTTTTTCATATTGGCGATTTTTTTCATTTAAACGATTTTTTCGAATTTGGCGATTTATTTTAGTGCTAGAATTTTTTTTAATTTTGTCGATTTTTTTCGATTTGGCGATTTTTTTTAAATTTTTGGCAATTTTTTTTAGGTTTTGGCGATTTTATAATTTTCGAATTTTTTAGTTTTACCGTTTTTGAAAATTTCAAGAGTTTACCTATTACGGTCTCCAAGATATAGCAAGTTGTCAAAATTACATAGTAAAAATTGCATTTACTGATGGACCACCCTTAATTAAAAGTTGTTAATATTTTAATGTTTATTGTTGTAGTCTATATAAAAATACACTAATTTTACAAATTTCAAGTGTCAATATACATATGTGACTACAATTGTATGTATACTACATGAGATTTCAACATTTTTCGTCGCTCGTTTTGGAGTACCCTCTAAATTCTAATTGTTATATATTTGTTGTTGTAGTGGCGAAGGTTCTACATACTCTGTCGAAGTTTCAGGTCCGTAGCTCTTACGGTTCCTGAGAAAATACCGTGTGACGGACAGACGGACAGACAGACAGCGAAGCGAAAATAATAGGGTTCCTTTTTTCACCTTTGGTGAACGGAACCCTAATAAAACAAGTTTTTATACATACAAACTTAAGAGTGCTAATGGCATATGGATGGTATTGAAGGGCATAGATTCATAAGTTGACCCCGAAGAAATAGAGGAAAGGATATCCCAGCCTATATTTCATATTGAACTGGAGCCAATTGATATAAAGTTGAAAAAACGAGACACATCCAATTTATTGGATGGTACCTCATGTACCGAAAACCCACATAAGCGTTCAGGTCCCGTAAAGTGCCATAATTGCCAAGAATATGGCTACATAAAAACTTAGTGCAATTTACCTACAATGTGTATTATCTGTTGTGAATTGTATGGTACTGCTAGTTGTACTAAACCAAAAGACAAAGCTTAAAAAAATGTAGTAATGGTGGAAGTAATCACACCGCTAACTACAGGGGATGTCCTGTATATTCTTTCGTTAAATAGACTATGGGACAAAAACCAAAGTTAGCTCCAGGTCAATCAGTAAACGTTTACTCCGCCAATCTTGCTCAAATGAGACAACCAGTTACTTCCCGTGTATCGTATGCTGATGCTGCTAAGACAAATTCTATTCCAACACGAAATGTTGCCTTCCAAATAATTCAACAAATACAAACTCAAGCTTTATTTTTAATCGCCTTGAAGCTACTATTGATAATCTGGTGAAAACTTTGAATACTTTTCCAACAAATATGACTACCATGATGCAAAAAATGCTTCAAATGCAGAACACACTGCTTCAATCATTAGTTAACAAGCCATGAACACGTTAAAAATATGTTTCAGGTACGCAAACGGCATTCGCCAACATAACATTGAACTTGAGCACTACCTCACGGAAAAAAAATATTGATGTAATGTATGTCTCCGAGAATCACTTGACTTCGGGAAGCTTTTTAAAATTTATGGCAACACTTTATATGACTCAAAGGACCCGAGAGGAAGAGCTGCGGTGGATCAGCAATTCTAATAGAGTCAAGACGCAAGCATTATGTTCTTGACAACATTTGTGAAGAATCCCTGAGAATCAATTCAAAAATTTTTATAAATCTCTTGAACATTGTTTTGTTGCAACTGGCGACTACAATGCAAGACATTCGTTCTGGGGTGCGCATCTTATTACATCCAGAGGTCGAAAATTGTTCTACACAATTTCAAAAATGGGCTCGGACATCATTTCCAGTGGGGAGCCCACTTATTGGCCTAATGACAAAAAATTCCAGATGTTATAGATTTTCGCGTCACAAAAAACATTTTTAGCGATTTAATTCAAGTTGAAGCTTCTATAGATCTTTCGTCCGATCACTCTCCCACGATCTTTAGTATTTGTAGCCCATTAAGAGGTGACTTACCTCACTCATAAAAAAATATATCTGTAGTCATTGTACGGAAAACATTAAGCTCAGAACATCCGATGATATTGAACTTAACATTGCCAATCTTAACGAAAATATTAAAGAGGTTGCTGAGCATGCCACTACCTCCTACCTGCAGACTTGGTTTAATATAATTTAATATACAGACATTGGACATCTCACACGAGAAAAAAAGAGCTAAAAGGGAATGGCAACAGCACAGATCACCCCAAAATAAAATTAGATTTAAAGAGTGCACTAAACGACTCCAAGAGCTGCTTGCATCTGAAAAACTGCATCTCTTAAAAATTACCTGGAAGGTCTTGATGTCACACCAGCATCTCAATACTCTTTGTGGCGCGCTGCTAGAAAGATTAAAACACCCGTTGCGTTTAAACCACCTGTGCGCACATCTATGGGAGGTTGGGCCAGCAATGAAATGAAAATGGTAACATATTTGCTGAACATTTAAAATCCGATACCCCTTCGACCCATAAAATTTAAAATGTGTGATGTACAAAATCTAATTGCTGAACTCAACCCGAAGAAAGCACCGGGTATTGATGGAATTAGTAACCAGATGCTAATAAAATTGCCTCGCATTGCCATTAGAATCATGTTATTCATTTTTAATGTCATCTTACGACTAGAGTATTATCCCCACAGCTGAAAGCTTGCCAAAGTTAAAACGATTCCAAAGCTGGGCAAACATCTTACCAAGGCAGAATCATACAGGCCAATAAGTCTGCTGTCAACAATGTCAAAACTTTTCCAAAAACTGCTTATCTCAAAATTGTCCTCAATTCTAATTGGTAGTGGGTGCATTCCAGACCATAAATTTGGTTTTAGAAGACAGCATAGCACCATTGAACAAACGCATAGATTGGTTCAATGTATAAGAAGAACATTTGAAGAAAAGAAGTACTGTTATGCACTGTTTATTGACGTTTCGCAGGCATTTGATAAAGTGTGGCATGAAGGCCTAATTTTAAAATTAAAATCATATCTACCAATAAATTTGGCGAATGTATTAGAAAGTTACATTACTACCCGGAAGTTCAAGGTTGTGGAAGGAGAATTCATGAGTCTGCCCGAATGTATATCATCCGGTGTGCCACAGGGGAGCATACTGGGGCCAGTTTTGTATTTGATTTATACTTGTGATATGCCTTTGAGCAGTAATATCCATACATCTACGTTTGCCGATAATACAGCCTGCTTAAGTATGCACGAAAACCCTCACGAGGCTTCCCTATATCTACAAGAACATATTACACAACTGGAACTAGGGTTAAAATTATGGAGAATTAAGGTAAACGAGCAAAAGTGAGTTCAGGTAGCATTTACCATGCGAAGAGATACTTGTTCCCCAATTCGAATCAACAATCAAGTTGTTCATTCACATGTAAAATACCTTGGTATACACCTCGATTGACGACTTACATGGAAACACCATATTGACTCAAAACTAATACAAATGAAACTTAAACTAACTCAGATATATTGGCTGATTGGTAGAAATTCAACACTCAGCCTAGACTGCAAACTTATACTATACAAGTCGCTTTTGAAGCCAATATGGTGCTACAGAGCTCAGTTATGGGGTACTGCTTCAGCTTCTAATGTCGAAAGAATCCAACGAAGGCAAAACAAAATTTTTCGTTTGATAACATCGGCTCCATGGTACATCAAAAACTCAAATATACATCGTGATTTGAATATGCCACTAGTGGTTGATGAAATTGCAAAATACAACGGCAAATATTTAACAAAACTCGAGTCACATCCTAATCCGCTTGCTCGTAACATCTTTAATTTTACTGGTCACATCCGCCTAAAAAGAGGGACACAAGGGCTCTTATACTCAACACTCCAGATGGGATTTCTTGAAAATATATAATTTTTATTTTTTTGATTATCACTATTATGTATTATTTTGTATTATCACTAAGTTTATGTCCGACAGTGGTCAGGCCTAATACTTATATTTTAGATTTAAGATTTGAATACTTATAGTTAGTTCATATTTGAAGATAATATCAATAAATATATGTATAAAAAAACATATTGTCAGAAGTGTACATGTAATAATTGAAATTTATTTGCTGGTGGTTTAGCATATCTATATACGTATTTCAGTGGCGCTTGAACCAAATCATCAGTCGACTTTAACTACAAATTTTGAACAGTCACAAACCTCTTACTTTATGCACAGACTTTCAAAAACTACATATATGTGAATTCATAAAATAATAACGAAAAACGAAAAAAATGCCAAAACTATATTTTATATAGGCTACTAAAGTTCGTATTGAATTACATATCTCGTGTCCTTACGGAACCCTTCGTGCGCGGGTCAAAGTCGCACTTTGCTGAATTTTTATTTATTAACCCCTGCCTAAAAAAGGGGTATTATAAGTTTGTAGTGTGTAACTGTGTGTCTGTCCGTGTCCATGTACAGACCAAATGGATGGACCGATTTTGATTTAGTTTTTTCTGGAAATCTTCACAAAAATATAAATGTGAAAAATGAAAAGTTCGTTTCCAAAATTTCGGCCATCAAAAGTAGTGAGAGAAATTTTTTACCAAGTTCTTTTTTGCACAATACTTATCACTGAAATATGCTATGCATTATATAAATTTGTAATCGTAAGGGTGTCATACAGGGTAGAAAGAGAGCTCGAATTATATTCTTTCGCAAACGAATTTAATTCGAACGAATTTTATTTTCCATATTGTAAAGAATTATTTTATATATAAAATTTTCGAACAAAAAAAATCCAAGAATGCAAAGTAAAATTTCTCTCGCAAAATTTAAAAATAAAATTTGCAAACGAAAAGAAAATAGAATTCGCCATTAAATTCAAAATACAAATAGTCCTAAATAAGACTATAATTTTTCTAAAGAGATTTTATTGTAAACAACTACAGCTAGAAAGCTGAATTTTCCGATGTTTAGCTCCACTAAGAGCGGATTTTTGGAAATTAAAACGCAAAAGGGGTTAAAAAGGGGTAAAATCGGTATCATTATATCTCAGAAACTACGTTGGATAGACTCGAAATTCTAAAAGCATACGAATACTTATAAAAAATAAGCCGACACATATTTGGTACTTTTTCAAAATGTGTACTGTTACGGTTTGAAGGGGAGTAAAAACTGAATTTTAGTACCTCTTTTCCACACAAAATATCTTCTAAATTATTGAACGTAGCGGAAATGCTTTTGGTGCATTCTTTTTTTCTGGACAAAATCTCGAATGGGTTTTGACAGTTTCTGAAAATTTCCGCTTATAAGGGGTAACATTTTACCCGTTTTCGGTATCTTTATTACAATGATAATGTTCAAATATACATACATACACACATGTTAAAATAATTTACTATGACTTCTTATCGGTCAGAAGAAGCAGGGTTAATAAAATGTATATTTTTTTCAAGGGCCCAAAAAGTGCTAAAGGGGTAAAATCAGGTAGAAAATGGTAAAATTGGTATCTTTATATCTCGGACACTATATTAGATAGACTAAAAATTCCAAAAGGATAAGAATGTTGGTAAAAATCAATCCGACAAGTGTTTGGTACTTTTTAAATAGGTGTACTTTTAAGAGTTAAAAGGGGAAGAAAAACTGAATTTTTGAATGTAGCAGAAAACATTTTGGTGCGTTCTTTTCTTTTTTACAGAACCTCGAATGCGTTTTGGCACTTTTTGAACATATGCACATATAAGGTGTAAAATTTTACCCGTTTTTGGCACTTTTTTGCTAATGATAATGTAAACGTATACATATATACGAAAAAAGTACTTTGTTAATATGTTTTTAATATTCTTTTTGGAAACAGCACTTTTTTCAGAGGTGCATTCGAGAAATGGCAGTTTTTTGAACATTTTATTTTTGAATATATAATTTTTCCAAATGTGGGATATGAAAACTTTTGGATAATGTGCTTTTTGAGAGAATGTACCTTATGAGAATGGTATTTTATAAAAATAGTACTCTTCCAATGTAAGGATGTAAGAAAAGTTATATATTTAAAGTGGTGGTGCTCAAAAAACGTACCTTTTAGGAAAAGAACTAATGTAAGAAAAGTACTTCTTTTTTTAAGTAGTATTTTTTATTGAAAAAGGTACTATCTTGAAAAAGTGGTTTTGGAAAAAGTACTTTTAAGGAATAGGTACTTTTTGGAAAAGAACTTTTTAAGAAAAAAATAACATACCTGACCTGCGCAATGCACAATCTTGATTTTTTGATTCATCATTGCTCCCCCGCACCTTAATTCATCTCGCCACTCTCTTATTGTAACAAAAATCTACAGAAAATTTTCAACATAAAAAAGTTAAAGTAAAATACGTGTGCGCCTGCTTATATGCATTGATGACCTGCTCATTTCGTGTGGCACTCAGGAAATGCTTAGTGAGAATTTGCGCATGCTCATAATTGTGCAATAAGCACATAAAAACCCCTCTTAGGCTTAATGTGTTTCCTTTTCATGTGTGTGTATTTCCTTGTCATAAATTAGAAAAAGTACATCTATCAAGAAGTGATTATTTCAAAAAGTATATTTGCCTAAAAAATATTTTTCCAAAAAGTACATTTTTCCTTACGAGACTTTTTTCAGAAAATCACATTTTAAAGAAAGTACTTTATTCCAATAGGTACACTTTTGAAAAAGTAATTTTTTCAAAAAGTGGCACTTTAAAAAGTCCTTTCGTCAAAAAGTACTGTTTTACAAAAAGGATTCCTTGCAAATATTTTCCCTTTCCAAAAAGTACCTTATTTTAAAAAGTTTTTATTCCAAAAAGTACCTTTTTCTCAAAAGTACTTTTTCTAAAAAGTGCCCTTTTTCTCAAAACTACTTTTTCCAAAATGTGCCCTTTTCGAAGAGAACATTTTCGAAAAGTCTGTTTTTCACAAAAGTACTTTTTCCAATATGTACCGTTTTGAAAAGTACTTTTTCTAAGAATAACTTGTTCCAAATAGTAAATTTTTCTTAAAAAGGACTTTTTAAATAAAGTACATTTTCCTAAAAAGTAACTTTTCCTAAAAGTACTTTTTGAAAAAAGTAAATTTTCCAAGAAGTATATTTTTCTTAAAAGGGTTTTTTTTTAAAAAGTACCTTTGCCTAAAAAGGAATTTTTTCCAAAAAGTGCGTTTCCCACAGAGTACATTTTATTAAAAATTACTTTTAATATATTACTTAAAATATATTTTCCTAAAAGTACTTTTGCTAAAAAGTACATTTTTTTAATAAAAACTTTTTCCAAAAAGTATCTTTTCAAAAAACCGCTCTTTGAAGGTACTATAAAAAGTACCCTTTCAAAAAAGCATTTCATTTAGAAAGTCCTTTTTTTTGCTCAGAAGTACTTTTCTTACATGAGTTCTTTTCCTAAAAAAGTACTTTTTAAAAAATGGCTTTTTGACCACCACCACTAAGTACATAACTTTTCTTTCATCCTTACATTGGAATAATGCCCTCTTTATAAAATACCATTCTCATAAGTTTCATCTCTCAAAAAGCACCTTATCCAAAAGTTTTCATATCCCACATTTGCAAAAATTATATCTTAAAAAAAACATTTCTCAAATACACCCTTGAAAATAGTGCTGTTTCCATAAGAATATTAAAAAAATCTTAAAAACAAAACTTTTTTTTCGTATGTATGCACATGTGTACCTTATCGTTAACAAAAATGTGCCGAAAGGGGTAAAATTTTACCCCTTATATTATATATTTGAAAATCACAAAGAAAAAATAGGCTTAGTAGGCTTTGAAACTGATATAAAACCTAGCAAATAATCTATGGTATTTATTTATATAATGTGGCTGTTCAAAATTTGTGGTTGAAGTCTACTGATGATTTAGTTCAAGCGCCAATGAAATGGGTATATAGACATGCTAAACCCTCTGCAAATAAATTTCAAATATTATATATATTATATTTACAATTCTTTTGCATTCGTTCTTTGGAATTATAAAATAAAATTCGGAAAAGAATTATATTTAAAATTCTTAATTTTTAATTCTTCTCGCAAACGAATTAAATCAACTTTTGTTTATTTTTTTCTTTTGCGAGGAGAACGAAAAAAAAAGCAAGAATTTAAAATAGAATTCTTTTCCGAGTTTAATTTTTAAAATTCCGAAAACAAATTTTAAAACGAATGAAAAAAATAATATAGCATTTGCGAGCAGAATTTTTCCTACACTGGTGCCATATCATCTCTAGATAATCCGCTTACTTGACAACATTTTTTCCGATATAAAGAAAGAAATCAATCAATCAGATATGCATTATTCTCTCTTTTTTTAGAAAGGTAAAAATATTGCCAAGTTAGCAGATTGTCTAGAGATGATATGACACCCTTACGATTACTTATTTGTAAAATGCATAGCATATTTCAGTGATAAGTGTTTTGGCATACAAGAACTTCCCAAGCAGAAATTGTGACTTTGCCCTAAAAATATGTACCACCACAACACTGTGAATACAAAATTACGACTCTTCCAAAATTTTGTACCACCATACTACTGTAAAAACAAAAATATGACTTAACGTTTACAAATACCGCGTCCTTAGTAATGATATACCACTACAACAATGTAATTACAAAAATCCGACGTTAGTTTCCCAATACCGCGTTTACAATAATTCTATACCGCTACAACACCGTAAATACAAAAATTTGTTTTTAGTTCCCCAAATACTCCGTTTACAATAATTCTTTAACGCTTCAAACCCGTAAATACAAAAATTTGTTTTTATTTCCCCAAATACTCCGTTTACAATAATTCTTTAACGCTTCAAACCCGTAAATACGAAAATTTTATTTAAGTTGGGAAATTTACATTGTGACGACCTTAAAAATTTGTATTTAGAGTGTTGTGACAACATTGACAACAAGAGTTAGAGGACGGTGATTTGGCGTTATCATTTTAATGTTATGAGAACATTAAAATTTTGGTAAACGAATGTTGTACTGATGTTAGTTGTACCCGCAGACAATCGTAGCAACGTCGTGCTGATTGTCTTTTTCAACCTTGTGTTGGTAAAAAAAATATCTCACTACTTTTGATGCTCGCAAATTTTGGGGAGGAACTTGGCCTTTATTCACATTTATGTTTTTCTGACTACGTTTTGAAGTTTTCTTTAATAAAGCTTTTTAAGCTTAAAATTTCTAGTCCGCTATGTTTCTATTCATAATGACTGCGCCAGTTGAAAAGGACAGAGTTACATAAAATAAAGGGTTAGAGCGTGATGGGCGCACTATTGTGTCATTACAAGAACACAATAATGTACGAAATTTTGACAGTCATCTGAGTAGAAATACTCATATAAAGGCCCAACCATAATATGCATGTGCTATCTTTAGTCACCTTAAGCATTCGTTCGAATACATGTAATCATATGTGTATAACCATAATATACTTAAGTAAACTTTTCGTCACGTTTTGTCAAATGTTATTTGCTAAAGCAAAGTATGAAACTGAGCACACTTTCCGTATAGAATCAGGTGTTTTTATTATTTTGTGTCAAAAAATTTTTTTTTTGTTTGAAATGGAAGGCGTGGATGAAAATTTATTTATAGTAAGGTTGATAGAAAATGTTGAAAAAAATAAATATTTTTACCATAAGAGTGATGCTTTTTACTATAATAAAAATGTGAAGGAAATATCTTGGAGCGAAGTAGCAGTAGCATGTGATAAAACAGGTATTAAAAAATTTGGAATTCTTGATTTATTTTATTAATAAATTTGAACGAATTTAAGGCAACAGAATGCAAGCATCGATGGAACGTTTTTGTAAGGAGCTGAAGCGGTTAGATCCATCTGATAGTAGAATGAGCTATCTCCAAGAGTGGAAATTTTTACAGCCTATGATGTTTTTGAAGGCATCACTAGCTCCTCGCCGGTATTACATTTTATTTAATATACATGCACATTTTTTACATAATATTTTAATTTTACAGCACTCGTGATAACTTTGAAGACGATGGAACAGAAATCTTAGAAGAATCGTTTGGAGAAACGATTTCGCTGGGATCTTCTTCTTAAATTTGGTGAAACTATAGAGAATATTGAAAATAAATTGCTGAGTCTGGCAACGCATAACAACAGATTTGCCAATTTGTTCATATGACAACAGTGTGAACTGACAATTTTTCGACTGACGATTTTGTCAGATAAATTTATTGCCATACAACTGTCTGGCAATACATTTTAAGATTTTCTTACAACCGGGTGAACTGACAAGGAATATTGTACTGGCAATTTTCGATTACATTGCCAGCACATTGACAGATCTGACAATATTATAAGATCTGACAATCGTCTGTACATGGCTTCAGCAATGTATTTTAACATTTGTTGCTTAATATATATTCGAACACTTATTCATACGGTATACACGCTAATATCTTGTGTCGGCAATCGAGTTTGAAAATTGCTCGTGTGGACGGCTAGTTACATACTTATAGCCTTCATATAATTTAAATACAATGAATTGTTATAGTTTATGTTTTTATGTTGGTTGCCAAAGAAAAAGCAGCATCAGCAACAAAGAAGTGCGGTACTTCTATATCGCTATTTGGTAACTTTGTGGGAGAACGAATCGAAAGCTTATTGTTGAGCAGCCTCTTTCCAAACCAACTTAGCTGGAAAATGCCTTTATTAAATAAACAGAATAAAAAAATTAATAATTTTCTAAGCACATTTATAAGCACAAAAACTAAGAGTAAAGTTTTTACCTCCATCACTCTGACTACCATAAGCACCAAGGTCTATTTCTGTAAATTGACACCGTGCATCGCATGCTGCTAGTAACACAATAGAAAAAAACTTTTTGTAACAAAAAAATTTACTGCCACTATTTGGGGGACATCGCATAGCGATATGCTTGTCATCAATACCCAGTGAAAAAAATGGAAGTCATTCTAGTGGAACTACATTTTCATTGCTTCCAAAAAATCGATATTTTTTAAATTGCCGAGAGTGAGCTAAAAACCACATAGAAGCTTATTTTAGTCATACAAAACCTTGTAACTCCTCCATAGGGTTAGAAAATACAAAGTTTGGCAAACGGTATCGTGAAAATACCGATACCGATTCAAATACCGCTAAAACTAGATACCGGTATCGTTACCAATACCGAAATCCATTTCGGTTAGAAAATACCGGTATCCAGAATATCGCTTACGTCTATATCGGTATGTACCGGTATACCGATTCCCACCAAAAATAAAATTTCAAAAATATATTTTAATTAACTTTCTTTTATAAACACGTTTTTGTTCTTTACACATTCTTATGAAGCGCTCTTTTTTTAATCAACTGGAAAGTGCAATCTTATCATAATTATGAATAGTGCGAAATACTAACAAACTGCGTGAGCTGCTTAACGCCTTTAGGAATGAAAAATTTATCTCTAGAAATATAAATGTTTTAAGTTGGGGAAAATAGCAAAGCCATTGTAAGCCACATTTGTTGTATATACATTGGCTGTTCCAGATACACAAGCTGATGCGAAGATTTAACGTTTTGATGAGTGCTTTTTTAATATATGCGCATTAAACTGGTCGCAAAGATATATTTCTTTAATTGATATACTAGATATGGGCATTTCCCCCAAACGGTCTACCAGGATGGAAACATTAAATGTTGATTATCTTCGTGTTTTATTTTTTATAATTATAAAAAAGTCTATGTTTATATAATGGAATGGTTTAATAGCATAAGTCAGCTGTTTCAGTTGAGGAAATTTGGCTGGAAGCTAGAAAATTTTATATTTTCTTTTTAAACTACTTGTAAAGACATTTTTAATACACTTTTAAAATAAATTAATCACTTTTCATTATTCTGTTCCATTTCGCAGATTTTTACATTTCACTACTGTCAGCCAAAGTTGACTTCTATTTTGCGTACGTTTGTGACCACATGTTTATAACTATTAATATGAAAACTTAAACTCGATGAAATCCATCTTTTACCCTAAACGTAGAGATTCCAAAATGCTATCAAAGCGAAAAAAAATACTTGCAAAAGTTTTGTTTTCTATATTTTTAGTACATCAAAAGCGTACGAACGTACGTTTGTGACTCCAGAAAATGCCCATATTTATGTGCGCTGTGTAAATTATGAGGTTTGCGGCCTAAAGTACCTAATACACAGTGGGGATTTTGTAAAAAAAATTGGAAATAATTCTGAAGTTTCTACAGTAGCTAACCGATTGTTACACAGCATTGAAGAAGTGTCAGAGAGCTCAAGTTTGGAATTTATACGATATATCTTTAAAGGGGCAGAGCCACAAAGCACCAAAGTGGGCATCCTTGGGTTAATGAAAAATTAAAATCGATGCCAAGCTCATGTTTTTGATCAGATAAAAAAGATTTTTTGCAAGTGGATTTTTTTTTTCTATCCAAGAGCTCAAAAAAGGTTTTTTACATTTGTGGGTTTTCGCTTACAGTTTAGGAAATATTTGAGAAAAAATATTAGAATTTTGGATTTTTACCAACCTTTGTCCACTGTTCTGCTAATGGTGAAGTCAAATCTTGTTAGATTTAGACAATTAAGCTCATTATGAATAAGAATCACAATTAAGTCAAAAGTTATACGCAATTTAAACCAAAATTTTGAAAAAAGTAGATTTTCGCCGTTTTTTGAAGAAAAAGTGGGTTAATTATTTCGCTTTTATAAAAGAATTTCGCCAATCAATAAGTTCGGCTGAAAGGTCTCTCTTATGTAGAAAATTATGCAATCAATACAGAGAAAGAAGTAACGAATATAATTTGCTTTTGAGTTCCCGGCGATTTCCAACAAAATTAAATTAAAAATTGGACTTTTCAGTATTTTTGCTGTATTCATTATTCTTATTTTTCGCCGGGCGCAGTTAGATTTTTGGAAATACATATATAAAAACTTATTTTGTTTTAAAGTGGTGTAATACATTTTTTGTTTACACCTTGCGAATTTGATATTTATAACAAAAAATAGGTTTAATTCAAATAGGGATGATGGAGAAAAGTTTTCGAAACTTTTATACACGAAGTTAAAGATTGGTGAGGAGAGAAAAAGTACAAAAATATTGTTTATTGCTTGATTTAAAATGCTCAAATATTCGTTTCGTCTGAATTTGGCGAGTACGAATTTTTTAAAAAAGCCGAATATTCGGGAATTTGAATACAAATATTCGCAAATCACTAAGTGCATACAATTCTAAATGTACTTCTTGTATATTTATTTATTTATTGAACATATTAATGCAAAGTAAATTTGCATAATATGGTGTTGCACAAATATGGGCGGAGTAACGTAGACCATATGCCCAAGATGGTATTAACAGTATTTTATAAGGTTTTGTGACTGACTGTACACGACCTATGCCTTCACATAGGAAGTAGGCAACGTGGTTGTTAAAGAAATTCCACAAAAAAACCGCAAGATTATACGGTTATCCGCTGCAGATCAGTCAACCAGTGCGAGCGAGACGAAAAACTCTCGAAGGCCAAAACACACAAGCCTGACCGCACTTAAGAAATAATTGCGATGACGCGAGAGATGTTCCCCGACCCAGAGCTGCTTAACGACTGTACTTCTTGTATAATATACACACAATGTATGTATTTATTTTTATTATTTTGTTTAATTAACCAAAAGGTACTTTTAATCAATTATTTTTTTATAAAAGTATAAAAACATTTATAGAAACATATATGTAATTCAAATGTTTTTGTATGTTTATGTAATAATACCCTTTTCGAAGTAATTTAATAAACAATTTTTTTTGCTACGTCCACTGTCTGAACTAATAATTTAGCAGTAATATCGGTATTATAAACTCGTTAACGGTATGTACCGGTAAAACCGATACCGAAATAAATAAAATACCGATACCGTTACCTATACCGAAATTTAAAAAAATAATTGTACCGGTACCAATACCGATACCGTTATTTGTTTCGGTTGCCAACCTTGGAAAATACTCACCAGAATTTAAAAAAAAATAATTTTTTTAAAGAAATTTATCAACTAATTTTAGTCTAAAATTTAAAAGTTATTTTCTTAAATTTACATGAAAACACTGTTTCGGGCTTAAATTCGTACATAAAGAATCGAATTGTTAAAATAGATAACTATTTACCATTTTTCTTAGATGGAAATATTATCATAGAATACAAAAAAGGGAATTTTTCTTAATATCGCTTCCAACTCAGTGACCAAGCATCGAAAAAGAGAAATTCTTGCAATGACAACCCTATGTAAAAATCATTAGATCGGATCGAAATTTTCACTACTTCCAGATTGCAAACTCTACATTTTCATGACTTTTTTGGAGTGTATTTTTTTGCTGGGTAGAGCCTAAACAATTCGGCATATTCCACATCTCCCAAAAATCCTGGGCTATTTCACTATAATCTGCTTCATTTGGCTCAGGTACATAAATTCTGCCCAATTTGTTCCAAATGATGTCAGTTGTTTCCAAAATTATGCACCTTACGGTTTCTTTTCCTAATTTAAAGGACCAGGCTAGCGACTGGAATGATGTTCCATGAGATAAGTATCTGTTTTAAACTTTAATGTTTGTGAATGTGTTATTAGATTTTATTAAATTAAGACACATTAAAAGCAACGTAACAGCTAATCGACATTCCGGTCTCACAGGTTCTTTTAAAGATTTTTTGTGTTCAAATGGCGTTATGAGTTTTAGCAAGAGATCATATATAGCGGAAGTGCTTCATAATATTGGTGAGTGAGTCATTGAATCCGTGAGTATGTCTTATATCATGCACTTTTTGCACCTCCATATCTTAAGAAGCTTTGTTGTAAAACTTTCAATCTTCGTTTATGAGGTAACATGAGTTAATTCTAATTAAAAATTCAATTTTAATATTTTACTATGGCGGGGAATAAAGTTACCAGGGGGTAAAAACACGATGAATGGCTTCCTGTAAACATACACTTTGCATGCATAGGGCGGACTTGCCCTGGCGCACTACCGTGCGCCTAGATAAATTCCTTAAAATTGTCTTGAAAGCTTAAAAGTGCTCACATGCAAAATACTTTTTCCTTATTGCCACATATACATTCATGTATAGAATGCACAGCATTTTAGTACTTCAAATAAACTCAGCAACGCATGCTTAATTCTACAAGAAAGAAGAAATAGAAGAAACTAAATGTTATTGACAGGCGGGCCATTTGGATCAAAGCTTTGAAAAACCAGCTGGAGATTGGCATACAATAGGCAGCGCATTGATCCCACAAATAACTTGTTTTGCAAAGTTTCTTGATTGACTAAACAAATGATGATTGCAGGAATAGCGAGTGAATCATACGAATTTTATTATTCAAAATATCTGAAAGATGTTAATGTTATGCCTAAACTGAACAAGTATTAATGGGATTTTAAATGTCATCATCGATGGTAAAAGAATCAAATATTTTCATGTTTAAGAAGTGATGCAGCAAAAATTTGTATAATAAATAAAATCATGTTGTTTTATTACACCCTGCGTCATAAAAAAAATTTACGTAACTCTACATTGTACAAATATATGAGTAATTCATTGACAGCATTATTTTCATGTGTCAGATGCTTGAACGTATTCATTCGTTACAAAAATATAACTAAACAAATCATAAAGTAATTTGTACAACCCCGATGCCAATCGTGGTGGCTGACTTTCATTTGCATCGCTAAGAGATGAACAAGAATTATCTTTTACTTATTCGTTTTGAACGAAAATGGTGATAATTTGAATTCTTGCATGATCTCATAAAATAATTGCAATTTTAATATGTAACTTTTTCAAATTTACTTCTAGCAACGGAATAGTACACGGTTCTAAATGAAATCATTAAAAATTTTAAATATTTAGAAGAATGTGTTACGAATTTAATCAATTGTATATATTTATAGACTTTTTATTAAATGCTTTTGTGGTAAAAATGCAATTTGTAATTTTCTAAACTCCTAAATTTTAGTGTTTTTATTTTTGTTTTATATTTTTTGGGGAGTTCTCGTTGTACATTCATAGCGAACAGTCGATTTAGCGGAGTTTTTATTTCATACTAAACAAAAAAAAAATAGTACGAAAAAATATTCGGAATACATATTGTTATTGACAAATAAGCTTTATTTGCATTGCTAATTTTTAGGGTTCCGTACACCAAATGTGAAAAAAGGAACCCTATTGATTTCGCTACGCTGTCCGTCTGTCCGTCACACGGTATTTTCTCAGGAACCGTAAGAGCTACGGACCTGAAATTTGGACAGAGTATGTAGAACCTTGGCCACTACAACAACAAATACATGAGAATTAGAAATTAAAGGGTGCTCCAAAACGAGCGACGAAAAATTTTAAAGTATCATGTAATATACATACAATTGTATGTACATACATAAGTATATTGACACTTGAAATTTGTAAAATTAGTGTATTTTTATATAGGCTACAACAATAAACATTAAAATATTAAAAAATTTAAATCAAAGGGTGTTCCATCAGTTAATGCAATTTTGACTATGTAATTTTGACAACTTGCTATATCTTGGAGACCGTAAGAGGTAAACTCTTGAAATTTTCAAAAACTGTAAAACTAAAAAATCCCAAAATTATAAAATCGCCAAACCAAAAAAAAATCGCCAAAACTTGAAAAATATCGCCAAAAATTTAAAAAAAATCGCCAAATCGAAAAAATTCGACAAAATTAAAAAAAAATTCTAGCACTAAAATAAATCGCCAAATTTGAAAAAACCGAAAAAAAATCGCCAAAACGCGAAAAATGCGCCAAAACCAAAATAATTGTTTGTGTGAAAAAATAAATCGCCAAAACGAAAAAAAAATCGCCAAAATTAAAAAAAATCTTCAAATTTAAAAAAAATCGCCAAAACGAAAAAAAATCGCCAAAATTTTAAATAAACGCCAAAAACAGAAAAAAATCCGCAAAACGAAAAAGAGTGCAATAACTAAAAAAAATCTCCAAAGCCAAAAAAAATCACCTATATGAAAAAACGTCAAAATAAAAAAATCGCCGAAATAAAAAAACGCCAAAATAATAAAAATTGCCAAAATTAAAAAAAAACTTCAAAAACCAAAAAAAAAAATCGCCAAAACGTGAAAAAAAGTGCCAAAACTCAGAAAGCGCCAATAAATTCAAAAAACCCCCAAACTAAAAAAACGCTTAAAAACGAAAAACCCCAAAAACGAAAAAAATGCCAAAACTATAGTTTATATTGTTCGTATTGAATAACATATCTTGTGCCCTTACGGAACCCTTCGTGCGCGGGTCAAAGTCGCACTTCACTGAATTTATTTTTATATAGTCATAAATAACAAAAACAAAAAAAAAACCGTAATCAAAAAAACAAACAAACAAACAAAAGTGCCCTTGAGGAATACTCTATATGAGTACCTCAAAAACAAATAACTGTGAAGTGAGTTCTAATGGCAGAAATGCCTATTTTACTGTGAGTTCTGAAGCTCTTAATGAAAATAAATAAATAATAAATAAATAAAAAATCTGACGATAGACTTACTGAGAGCTCTGAAGCTCTTAATGAAACCAAAATAAATAAGAAATCAGATAATAGACTTTTTTTAACGGCAAGGCCACTTTTTCGTCAGCGATCAACTTCACTTTGTCCAATGCCAATTACTGATTCTTTAACATTACCGTTGCCTAGTACTTCTACATTTAACCCAGGGATATCATCCGCTTCGGGGTCGTGGTCATAAACTAACCAATTTTTCACTGAAGTTAAGAGCAGCCCAAAATCCAAGGTCCAAGTCTGGATGGACAGATATATAACTGTTGTAAAGCGCGGGCGAAGGCCAAAGTCTTCGAAAATTTCATCTGCTCCAAAAATGTCTAGGAATAACAGCGCATCCTCTATTAACCGTCAAAACCGTTTTCAAATATTGCAAGATGACAACAACGAACCCGATGTATCTACGAAAAAAACATCCAAGCCGCCACCAATCTATTTGAGAGAAAAAAAAAATCAAACGCTATTATTAAAAATTTAATTTTAGTCATTGGTGAGAATAATTTTCACATCGTTCCAATCAAACGTGGTAACATTGATGAAACCAAAATTCAAATTTATGAAGAAAAAGATTTTCGCAAAATGATTACTGAATTTGAAAAAAGTAAAAAAAGTTTCTACACATATCAGCTTAAGAGTGCTAAAGGCCTGCAAATCGTATTGAAGGACATGGATTGCTATGTTGCTCCCGAGGAAATTAAAGATGCACTCGTCCTCCACGGATTTAAGGTAAAAATTGTATCTAACATAATAAATAGGGAGAAGATTCCTCAACCTCTATTTCGCGTCGAACTTGAGCCAAACGATTGAACGAATTGTAAAAAAACGAGACTCATCCAATTTATAAATTGAAATATCTCTTATACCAAAAAATAGCAGTTGAAGAACCACACAAGCGTTCTGGACAGTGCCATAATTGTCAAGAATATGGTCACACAAAAACTTACTGCAAGTTACCTTCAGTTTGTGTTATCTGCGGTGAATTGCACGGTACTGCTAGTTGCACTAAACGTAAAGATCTAGCAGAAAAAAATGTAGTAATTGTGGAGGTAATCACACCGCTAACTATAGAGGATATCCTGTATATTCTTTCATTAAACAGACTATCGGGCAAAAACCGAAATTAGCTCCAGCACAAACAATAAACGTTTACTCCGCCACTTTTGCTCAAATGAACCAACCTGTCCTTTCACGTGTATCGTATGCCGATGCAGCTAAGACTAGTTCTATTCCCACCCAAAATATTCCGTTTCAAAATAAGTCAACGAATGCATACTCAAGCTTTAATTTTAGTTGCAAGAAATGCTACGAATGCAGTCTACACTGCTTCAAGCCTTAGTTAACAAGCCATGATAGATATGTTTCTGGAACGCAAACGGCATTCGCCAACATAAAGATCATAATGTTGGTTTCTGAGACTCATTTGACTTCAAGAAGTCTATTCAAAATTACTGGCTATATTTTATATGATTCAAAGGACCCAAGAGAAAGAGCTTGCTGGGGATTAGCAATTTTGTTAAAGTCAAGACTCAAGCATTATATTCATGACAACATTTTGTGTCGAAAATAGGTTCGCAATTACTGAAGATCAATTCGAGGATTTCTACAAATCTCTTGGCCCTTGTTTCGTAGATGCTGGCGACTATAACGCAAAACATACTTTCTGGGGTTCGCGTCTTATCACACCTAGAGGACGAAAAATGGGCTTAGACGTCATTTAGAGTGAGGAGCCCACTTACTGGCCTACTGACATACATATAATTCCAGATGTTATAGACTTTGGCGTCATGAAAAATATTTCTAGGGAATTAATTCATGTTGAAGCTTCCTTAGATCTATCGTCCGATCACTCTCCCACGGTCGTTACAATATGTAGCCCACTGAGAAGTGCTCTACCTCACCTATATGTGAAAATGGTCAGTCATGTTATTGGCTGCGATTCAAAAAATATCTTAATAGTCATTGCACTGAAAACATTAAGCTAAGAACTCATTATGATATTGAATCTAATATTGCCAATCTTAACGAAAATATTAAGCAGGCTGCTGTACATGCCACTTCCTCTAATATGCAGACTGGGTTTAATAGAATATATTCCACAGATATTGAACATCTCGTATGTGAAAAAAGAAGAGCTAGAAGAAAATGGCAACAGCACAGATCACCCCAAAATAAAATTAGATTAAAACAGTGCACTAAAAGACTAGAAGAGCTGCTTGCATATGAAAAAACTGCATCTCTTAAAAACTATCTGGAAAATCTCGATGTAACACCAGCATCTAATTACTCTTTGTGGCGCACTGCGAAAAAAATTAAAACACCCGTTGAGTTTAAACCACCTCTGCGCACTTCTACCGGAGTGTGGGCCAGGAGTGATATTGAAAAAGGTAACTTGTTTGCCAAGCATTAAAAATCCGTATTTACCCCAAACACATGTACTGGTGTTCCTGATTTCTCGAGTGTAATTGCGCTACCCCCTGGACCCATAAAATTTAAAATGTGTGATGTACAAAATCTAATTGCTGAACTCAACCCGAAGAAAGCACCGGGTATTGATGGAATTAGTAACCAGATGCTAATAAAATTGCCTCGTATTGCAATTAGAATCATGTTATTAATTTGTAATGCCATTTTACGACTGGAGTATTATCCCCACATCTGGAAACTGGCCAAAGTTAAAATGATTCCAAAGCCAGTGAAAGATCTTACCAAAGAAGAATCATAGAGGCCAATAAATCTGCTATCAACAATTTCAAAACTTTTCGAAAAACTGCTCATGTCAAAACTGTCCCCAATTCTAATTGGTAGTGGGTGCATCCCAGACCATCAATTTGGTTTTAGGAGTCAGCACAGCACCATTGAGCAAACGCATGGATTGGGTCAATGTATAAGAAGAACATTTGAAGAAAAGATGTACTGTTCAGCACTGTTTATTGACGTTTTGCAGGTATTTGATAAAGTGTGGCATGAAGGCCTAATTTAAAAATTAAAATCATATCTACCAATAAATTTGGCGAATTTATTAGAAAGTTACATTACTACCTGGAAGTTCACGGTTGTGGAAGGAGAATTCATGAGTGTGCCCGAATCTATATCATCCGGTGTGCCACAGGGGAGCATAGTGGGGCCAGTTTTGTATTTGATTTATACTTGTGATATGCCTTTGAGCAGTAATATCCATACATCTACGTTTGCCAATAATACAGCCTGCTTAAGTATGCACAAAAACCCTCACGAGGCTTCCCATTATCTACAAGAACATATTACACAACTGGAACTAGGGTTAAAATTATGGAGAATGAAGGTAAACGAGCAAAAGTGAGTTCAGGTAGCATTTACTATGCGAAGAGATACTTGTTCCCCAATTCGAATCAACAATCAAGTTGTTTATTCACATGTAAAATACCTTGGTATACACCTTGATCAACGACTTACATAGCATCATATTGACTCAAAGGTAACACAAATGAAACTTAAACTAACTCAGATATATTGGCTGATTGGTAGAAATTCAACACGCAGCCTAGACTGCAAACTTTTAGTATACAAGTCGCTTTTGAAGCCAATATGGTGCTACAGAATTCAGTTATGGGGTACTGCTTCAGCTTCTAATGTCGAAAGAATCCAACGAAGGCAAAACAAAATTTTTCGTTTGATAACATCGGCTCCATGGTACATCAAAAACTCAAATATACATCGTGATTTGAATATGCCACTAGTGATTGATGAAATTGCAAAATACGCAGGCAAATATTTAACAAAACTCGAATCACATCCTAATCCGCTTGCTTGTAGCATCTTGAATTTTACTGGTCACATCCGCCTAAAAAGAGCGACACATGGGCTCTTATAATCAACACTCCAGATGGGATTTCTTGAAAATATATATATATTTTTCCTTTTTTTCATTATCACTATTATGTATTATTTATAACTATCACTAAGCTTATGTCCGATAGTGGTCGGGCCTAATACTTATATTTTAGATTTAAGATTTGAATACTTATTGTTAGTTCATATTTGAAGATACAATAAATAAATAAATGTAAAAAAAAAATTTTTTTTTGGATTTCGGTATAGACATAAATCTCCGGGTCAATGTCATCGTACAGTGAATGTCATATCAGAATCACTAGAAAAGAAATTATACTGCTGTGCTGTATTTTTAGACGTTAAGCAAGCATTTGAGTGTGGCATGAAGGACCCTTGTTTAAAATTAAAAATATTTTACCTACGCCATATTATTTATTTTTGAAATCTTACTTGGAAAATAGAACATATTATGTTAAAATGAGTGATGAAAAATCAAAAATATGTAGTATAAGGGCAGGTGTACCGCAGGACAGTGTACTTGGGCCCGTTTTATATCTATCTTCACAGCTGATAATCCTGTAAATAATGTTATTACAATAGCCACTTAAGCTGATGATACTGCAATATTAACATCTCTTCAATCTCCATGTTATGCATCATCTTTAATTCAAAGACAGATTGATAGCTTACAACAATGGTTATTATAATGGAAGATAAGCATTAATAACTATAAATCTACTCATGTAAATTTTTCTTTAAGAAGTGAAGAGTGTTCAACATTCTTTCTAAATGGTGCACCGATTCCAACTTTTAGTTCTGTGAAATACCTAGGAATGCATATTATTGACAAACGACTAACGTAAAAGCAACATTTTAAAAGCAAAAAGATATCATATAAATATAAAAACAAAAAAGATGTATTGGCTACTTGGATCAATATCAGCACTTAGCCTTGAAAATAAAATTAAAATATATAAGGCAATATTGAAAACAGTTTGGAGTTATGGCATTCAACTACGGGGTACTTCAAGCAATTCTAATGCAGAAATTTTAAAAAGATATGAATCTAAAACTCTTAGAATGATAGTCAATGCACCATGGTTTGTAACAAATAAACAAATTCATAAAGACCTCCAAATTCCCTTTATTTACGATGAAATAAATATATTTAGCTCTAGATACTTAAATCGTCTTGATAATTTTAGTAATCAATACGTTAGCAATAGCTCTTTCTGATGAAACAGATGAGGTTCGGAGACTGAAAAGGTTTCACATATTATATGTACCTTACAGGAAATAGTAATAATAATATTAATATTTATATGTAAATATAATATTAGGTTTAATTTATTAAGTTGGTTGAAGCTTATTCACATCTGTTAATTAGTTTTTGTTTATATCAAATTTACTTATTATTGTAAAAAAATTAAAAATAGAAATAGATTGAAAAAACATATTTTTTTGTAGTTTATTTAATGTTATAAAATGATAATTTAATGTCAGTTAATAATTTCATAGATTGTCTATGAGAAAATAATTCCATTGACAAAGAAATAAATAAATAAAATAAATAAATACATAAATAATGCAAGGCTATAAATTATTCGTTAAAAAAAGTAGGCGTTGATACGACTATACAAATGAAACCTTATATTTCATATTCTACGGCTCAGCATACTTAGATATACTATTTATGTTGATATTATTATCCGTCAAAGTTCTCGTTGTACCTTCATAGTGAATAGTCGATTAGCGGAATTTTTCTTACATTCTTATTAACAAACAAAAACTTATACAAAAAAATATTCGTAGTACATATTATTCGTAATAAGTACATACTAACTTTAATAAATAAGCTTTATGTGCTTTGCTAATATTTATACATAGTAGAAATAAAAAAGCAAACAAAAAAACAAAAACACAAATAAAGTGCCCTTGAAGAATACTGTATATGAGTACCTCATATGAAAAAATTGTGAAGTGAGTTCTAATGGCAGAAATGCCTATTTTACTGAGTTCTGAAGCTCTTAATTAAAAAAATACTACTACTCTACTACTGAGGTAGAGTAATATAATTTCGTGCTAACCTAAATAGAAAAATGAAAAAAAAAAAAAAAAAAAAAAAATTAAGATTGATACTTATAAATGTGTTTACCAAAGGTAAATCAATTGTATACACAAAAATCGTTTCTCATATTCCTTTTCATTGTAAATTTAAGTTAAATAGCTGATGTTTATATGAATCTCTACCCAGTAGATAGACTAGGGTGCTGATGAAGTGCGTGGCTGCACAGAAAAGTATCGGTATTTCCCCCAGCTTAAAGTCTGAGTTTAATTTTTCTTCTCTTCTTTAGAAACTCACATTAATTAATAAAAATATTTCATTCAATAAGAATTGAAATTACTGAACTTGAGCCTAACTATGGATTATTTCTGATTAAAATTCACTACAGTTCAATTAAAGAATCTAAAAATGTCTCACTTAATACATCATGGGCACGTGACAAAATATGTTCACTTGGCAATCACTGTTCACTTGGTTATCACAGATTCAGAAGGCTGGAATAACTAAAATAAAACTGTAGAATGCAACAACTAGTAAAATAAGACCACTACACTAATACTTACATGCATGTACCTATGGTACATCGAATAAGTAAAAATAATTAATGTGATGATCGTAAAAAGATAAGTAAGAATAGTTAAACATACTGAGGTAGAGTAATATAATTTCGTGCTAACCTAAATAGAAAAATGAAAAAATAAAAAAAAAAACAGAAAATTAAGATTGATACTTATAAATGTGTTTACCAAAGGTAAATCAATTGTATACACAACAATCGTTTTTCATATTCCTTTTCATTGTAAATTTAAGTTAAATAGCTGATGTTAATAAGAATCTCTATCCAGTAGATAGACTAGGGTGCTGATGAAGTGCGTGACTGCACAGAAAAGTATCGGTATTTCCCCCAGCTTAAAGTCTAAGTTTAATTTTTCTTCTCTTCTTTAGAAACTCACATTAATTAATAAAAATATTTCATTCAATAAGAATTGAAATTACTGAACTTGAGCCTAACTATGGATTATTTCTGATTAAAATTCACTACAGTTCAATTAAAGAATCTAAAAATGTCTCACTTAATACATCATGGGCACGTGACAAAATATGTTCACTTGGCAATCACTGTTCACTTGGTTATCACAGATTCAGAAGGCTGGAATAACTAAAATAAAACTGTAGAATGCAACAACTAGTAAAATAAGACCACTACACTAATACTTACATGCATCTACCTATGGTACATCGAATAAGTAAAAATAATTAATGTGATGATCGTAAAAAGATAAGTAAGAATAGTTAAACATACTGAGGTAGAGTAATATAATTTCGTGCTAACCTAAATAGAAAAATGAAAAAATAAAAAAAAAAACAGAAAATTAAGATTGATACTTATAAATGTGTTTACCAAAGGTAAATCAATTGTATACACAACAATCGTTTTTCATATTCCTTTTCATTGTAAATTTAAGTTAAATAGCTGATGTTAATAAGAATCTCTATCCAGTAGATAGACTAGGGTGCTGATGAAGTGCGTGACTGCACAGAAAAGTATCGGTATTTCCCCCAGCTTAAAGTCTAAGTTTAATTTTTCTTCTCTTCTTTAGAAACTCACATTAATTAATAAAAATATTTCATTCAATAAGAATTGAAATTACTGAACTTGAGCCTAACTATGAATTATTTCTGATTAAAATTCAGTACAGTTCAATTAAAGAATCTAAAAATGTCTCACAAAAATAGAAATAATAAATCTAATGAAAGTCTTCTTTTTAACGGCAAAGCCAATTTTTCGTCAGCGATCAACTTCGGTTTGTCCAAAGCCAAATAGTGATTCATTAACATTACAGCTGCATAGTACTTCTTGATATAAGCCAGTAATATCATCCCCTTCAGGCTCGTGTTCATCACTTAATAAAGTTATCACTACAGATAACAGTAGCTCAAAACCCAAGGTACAAGTTGAAATGGACAGATACATAACCGTGGTAAAGCGTGGGCAAAGCTCGAAATCTTCAAAAAATTAATCTCCTCCAACGATGTCTATGGATAATAGCGCATCATCTATCAATCGTCAAAATCGTTTTTCATTATTGCAAGTCACAAACGACAAGCCCGGTGCATCATCGCAAAAGTCTTTTAAGCCACCACCTATATATTTGAGAGAAAAAATTCTAACGCCCTTATTAAAAAATTTGTCTCGGAAATTGTTGAAAACGCATTTCATGTTATTCCAATAAAGCGTGGTAACATTGACGAAACTAAAATTCAAATATGCGAAAAAAATCATTTCCGCAAAATAGTGACTGAATTCGAAAAAAATAAAACAAGTTTTTATACGTACCAGCTTAAGAGTGCCGCAGGTATGTAGATGGTATTGAAAGGCATTGACTCTTATGTTAATCCCGAAGAAGTAAAAGATGCACTCATCATACAAGGATTTAAAGTAAAAAAATTTACCAACATAATCAATAGGGAGAAGATCTCCCAGCCTCTATTTCGTGTTGAATTGGAGCCGAATGATATACAACTCAAAAAAAAAAACCGAGACACATCCAATTTATATCCTAAAATACCTATTATACCGAAAAATCCAGTTGAAGAGCCACATAAGTGATCAGGTCCCGTAAATTGCTATAATTGCCAAGAATATGCCCATACAAAAACATAAATTAAATTTAACCACTGTTTGTGTTGTGTGCGGCGAATTACATGGCACTGCTTGGTTCAATAAGCCAAAAGAACAAAGTGATAAAATATGCAGTAATTATGGAGGTTATCACACCGCTAACTACAGAGGTTGTCCTGTGTACTCTTTTGTCAAGCAGACTATGGTGCAAAAATCTAAATTAGCTCCATCTCAATCAGCAAATGCTTTCTCCGCCACTTTTGCGCAAATGAGCCAACCAGTTACTACCCCTGTATCGTATGCCGATGCTGCTAAAACAAATTCTATTCCCGCAGAAAATGTTTCCCCGCCAAATATTTCAACAAATACAGACCCAAACTTTAGTTTTAATCGCCTTGAAGCTACCACTGATAATTTAGTGCAAACTATAAATTATTTTACAACAAATATTACTAGCATGATGCAAAAAGTGCTACAAATGCAGAATACACTGCTTCCAGCAATAATTAACAAGCCATGAACACATTAAAAATATGTTTCTGGAACGCAAACGGCATTCGCCAACATAAAAATTAACTTGAGCACTTCCTTACAGAAAAAAATATTGATATAATGTTGGTCTCTAGACTTTGAGAAGATTTTTAAAAATTAATGGCTACGCTATATGATACAAAGAACCATGAACACATTAAAAATATGTTTCTGGAACGCAAACGGCATTCGCCAACATAAAAATTAACTTGAGCACTTCCTTACAGAAAAAAATATTGATATAATGTTGGTCTCTAGACTTTGAGAAGATTTTTAAAAATTAATGGTTACGCTATATGATACAAAGAACCCTAAAGGGAGAGCTTGTGGTTTACTCACCTCCCAGATTTTCAGTTACCGAAAATCAGTATTAAAAATTCTACAAATTGCTTGGATATTGTTTCGTGGCAGCTGGAGAATACAATGCAAAACATAGGTACTGGGGTTCGCACCTTGTAATACCTAGAGTTCGAGCTTTGTTTAATACAATTTCAAAAATTGTTTTGGATGACATTTCCAGTGGAGAGCCCATTTACTGGCTTTAATTAGCTAGGATTCAAAAAATATCTTAGCAGTCATTGCACGAAAATATTACGCTAAGAACACTCAATGTTATTGAAATTAACATTGCCAATCTTAACGAAAATATTAAACATACTGCAGAACATGCCACTACCTACTATCCCCACACTGAGTTTAATAAAATTTATTACATGGATATTGAACATCTCGTGTGTGAAAAAGGAAGAGCTAGAAGGGAATGGCAACAGATCACCCCTACATAAATTCAGACTTAAAGAGTGTACTAAACGACTTCAAGAGTTGCTTGCATCTGAAAAAACTGCATCTCTTAAAAATTATTTGGAAGGTCTTGATGTCACACCGACATCTAATTACTCTTTGGGGCGCGCTGCTAGAAAGCTTAAAACACCCGTTGAGTTTAAGCCACCTCTGCGCACATCTACCGGAGATTGGGCAAG
Source organism: Tachina fera (assembly GCA_905220375.1). Lineage (NCBI taxonomy): Eukaryota > Metazoa > Arthropoda > Insecta > Diptera > Tachinidae > Tachina > Tachina fera. The sequence goes on along the minus strand of LR999964.1, from coordinate 85,596,498 downwards.
AAGCGATACGGAAAAATGTAAAATATTTGCTGAGCATTTAAAATCCCTATTTACCCCAAATACATGTACTGGTGTTGCTGATTTGCCGAGTATAGTTGCTCTACGCCCTCGAGCCTTAAAGTTTAAGATGCGTGATGTACATAAAGTAATTGCTGAACTCAAGCCAAAGAAAGCTCCAGGAATTGATGGAATTAGTAACAAGATGCTGATGAACTTGCCGCATATTGCAATAAGAATCCTGTTATTAATTTTAATTGCCATATAACGACTGGAGTATTATCCACAACTATGGAAGCTTGCAAACCTGAGTCATATAGGCCACATAAGTTTGCTGTCAACTATGTCAAAACTCTTCGAAAAGCTGCTCATGACAAAATTCTCCCCAATTTTACCTGATAGTGGCTGCATCCCAGACCATCAATTTGGTTTTAGAAGTCAGCATAGCACCCTTAAACAAACTCATAGATTGGTTCAATTTATAAGAAGAACATTTGAAGAAAAGAATTATTGTTCTGGCCTGTGTATTGACGTTTCTCAGGCATTTGGTAAAGTGTAGCATGAAAGAGTTATTTTAAAATTGAAATAGTATCGAGCCTTTGGCGCAACATTATCGTAAGTACAATAACTAAACTTTACAGTCGAACGTTTTTTTCAATTATTTCTAAATGTGCTGATAAAAGTGAAAATGTTTTAATGCAGTTTGTGAAAATTTTGTACTAGCCAGTAACGTTTACGATAATTTTTTTTTCATATTGATGAGGAATTTAAAAAATTTTGTCGATTACGATATTTTTCTTTTTGTGTTTTCTTATTTAAAAGAAAAAGAAATTGGTACACTTTGTTTTTTTAGTCTGGTTACAATTAGGTTGCCAAAAGCACAAACAACAATATTATTTTGGTAATAAATTGACATTATTATAAACAGTATTATTTAAATATTATGAAGTATTTTATTAATAATTATGTTAAGTATTTAGTGGTTTTTGTAAATATCGAAATCTTTAAATTTTTTACGTGGTTCCGTATTTATATTTTTATATTTTCCCCAAATATTGCATTTGTCTTTATTGTTTTTAAATATCTTGCGAAAAATAAATAATGACACGGGTAATGTTTGTTGGTGAGAAGACTTGAAAACATAAACGAAACGTAAATTTTGTACAAGTTTGCCACATTACGTAGTTCCTCCGATCATATGAAATGAAATCTTAAATTCTTAATTAAAAATAATGTATTAGATGTTGCGCTCAAAGTCCAAAAGTTCACGGTTTGGAAGCAGAATTCATGAGTGTGCCCGAATCTATATCATCCGGTGTGCCACAAGGGAGCATATTGGGGCCAGTTCTGCAGTTCTGTATTTGATCTATACTTGTGATATGCCTTTGAGCAGCAATATCCATACATCGACGTTTGTCGATGATACAACCTGCCTTAGTATGCATGAAAACCCTCACGAGTCTTCCCGATATCTACAAGAATATATTACACAGTATAAAATGTGTAATATGTGTAAAAGTGTGTCCACATAACGTTTAACCTGAGAAGAGATACTTCTTCCCCCATTCGAATGTACAATCAAAATATTCTTCAACATTCCCAACTGAAATACCTTGCTATACACCTTGATCGAAAGCTTACATGGAAACATCATATTGATTTTAAACTAACTCAGATGAAACTAAAGTTATCTCGAATACATTGGTTGATTGGCAGAAATTCAACACTTAGCCTGGACTGCAAACTTTTAATATACAAGTCGCTTTTGAAGCCAATATGGTGTTACGGTATCCAGTTATGCTTATGTAGAGAGCATTCAACGAAGACAAAACAAAATTTTAAGGTTAATATCATCTGCTCCATGGTACATTAAGAGTTCAAATATACATCGTGATTTAAATAAGCCACTAGTGATTGAAGAAATTGCAAAATACGCAGGCAAATATTTAACAAAACTCGAGTCACATCCTAATCCGCTTGCTCCTAATATTGAACTTTACTGGGGACGTCCGCCTAAAAAAAGAGAGACACAAGGGCTCTAATACTCAACACTCCAGATGGGATTTCTTGAAAATACTTTTTTTTTTCTTTTTTTGGTTATCACTACTTACGTATTATTTATAACCATCACTAAACAGGAAAAAATTATTTTCATATTTGAATACGAAAATCATTGATTCAATAAAAAAATCTTTTAAATTTTCTGTGATGACGATTTTTGCAATATTGATAAATAAAATTGTATGCAAGTTTATTGAATTTTTTTTTTGATAATAATGAAATTTAATAAATTAAAGAAAAATATTGTTGACTTAAATTTTATTTTCAACGACGATTTGTATTGTTTTGATAAAAAAAATTTTCAAAATATTTTAAATAATGAAATAAGAAATTAATCAATTCAAAAACTTGTTTTATAAAATTTTTACTAAAAATCTATTAAAAAATAGAATTGAATAATAAAGTTCACACAAAATAGTTGTTGATTTTGTTTTTAGATTTACCGACTATATTCGAAACTCCAATAAAAACAAATATTTCAGTTTTAGTAGCAACTTTTTTTATTTTTAAGCCATTTTAACATTTTAAAATACGTATTAAGAATTTTTTAATTTATTAAACTTAGCTTGAGAATAAAAATACATATATATTTTTTCATTTTCATATTTTACAATATATGTATATACTCTTCAAAATCCATTCTTACTAGTTACAAAAAACACTTACAGTCTTATGTATAACTACAAACTTCTGGTTAGTATCTCAAACGTTAGTATACTATATTGCTGAAATTTAGATTTGTACATAAAGGAAAAAAAAATTTTAAAATATATTCAACGCTTTTAAATTTACATTAAATATTGATATTTCATTTTTAATTGTATATATTTTAGTATATTTTATACTACTCGGCATTTCATAAAAAAAAAATTTGCAAGAAATGATAGAATATTTCTGCTTCCTTTGGAAATTCTAGGTTAAATATAAAAACGATTTTGAATAATATATCTACAGCTGTTAACACTTTAAGAATTAGATATTGAATCCCATCAAAATAAAGAAAGATTTTTGAGATTTCTGTTATACTGCATACAATCAATAATCTAAGTTGGATATTTTTATTTTGTAATTTGAGAAGATCAATTTTTACTTCTAACTCTTTCTCGGAACTTGCAATTATTGCAAATGCTTCTTGAGAATCTAAGACAGAAAACTTTTTTTTAATTTTGTGCCTGAAACATCGAGTATAGTTTTTACTTGATTTGAAGGGCACTTATGGCTTCTGTTTCTAAAGCTAACAATAAGAAAAAACATGGCAACATTTTTTTAATTTTTAATATGCCAAATATTTTATTCTATGGTTATTAGAAAATGTGCAGTTTTTTTATGTCCAACGAACATACATACAAACATGCGTATATCGTTGGTCACAAGCAGGAAGCCAGAAGTCAAATAATTGTATTTTTACAAGACAAGGTAAAAACATAATCAGGGCTATCATGAATAAAATTCCACGTGAAATTTTTCCATTTTAAAATTAGAATTTTTTGTTTCCCAATTACTTGCTATTAGTTGGAAATAATTCCACAGAAAGATTCTTGAACGTACCAATTTCATTGTCATTCCCATTTGTGGATTCTTCTCTTGTATCAAATGCAAACTTAGAGTTCCATTTTAAATTATATATCTTTTAATCAATTTTGCCCCTCTTTCCAGTATTGTAATATTCCTAGTTTAAATTAGAGAAATTAAAAAAATTGTAAGCAAAAAAAATAATATTACCAATTTGTCAGTTGGAAAAATAAGACAAATTTCTTTTTCCATTTCGGAACAATCCGAAACTGAACAAGAAACTCCCTTTGCCTCCACATATGAAGCAATGGCTTTTATTAATAAATGTCGCTGCTCATCATGAAGAACTTTTTTCTCATCGTTGTATTTTAAAATAGACCTTCCATTGTACGTTTCCTTGAGCATGGTCATTACACTGAGCTTATTATGTTTTATTTCATGTGCTGTTACAGGAACTATTTCCGATTTTAACGAAGTGCTTTTCCAATTGTCAAAATGTCTTGTCTTGTCAAAATGCCGATGTTATTAACCGTAAAATCTTGTTTTGCCTTCGTTGGATTCTCTCTACATTGGAAGCTGAAGCACTGCCTCATAACTGGATACCGTAACACCATATTGGCTTTAAAAGCGACTTGTATAATAAAAGTTTACAGTCCAGGCTAAGTATTGAATTTCTGCCAAACAACCAGTGTATTTGAGATAACTTAAGTTTCATCTGAGTTAGCTTAAAGTCAATATGATGTTTCCATGTAAGCCTTCGATCAAGGTGTATACCAAAGTATTTCACTTTGGGATTCGAATTGGGGAACAAGTATCACTTCTTAGGGTAAACGTTATATGGACACACTTTTGTTCATTTACCTTAATTCTCCATAAGTTCAACCACATTTCCAATTGTGTAATATGTTCTTGTAAATATCGGGAAGCCTCGTGAGGGTTTTCATGCATACTAAGGCAGGCTGTATCATCGGCAAACGTAGATGTATGGATATTGCTGCTCAAAGGCATATCACAAGTATAGATCAAATACAAAACTGACCCCAGTATGCTTCCCTGTGGCACACCGGATGATATAGATTCGGGCACACTCATGAATTCTCCTTCCTCCACCGTGAACTTCCGGGTAGTAATGTAACTTTCTAATAAATTCCCCAAATTTATTGGTAGATATGATTTTAATTTTAAAATTAGGCCTTCATGCCACACTTTATCAAATGCCTGAGAAACATCAATAAACAGGGCAAAGCAATACTTCTTTTCAGCAAATATTTTTCTTATAAATTGAACCAATCTATGAGTTTGTTCAATGGTGCTATGCTGACTTCTAAAACCAAATTGATGGTCTGGGATGCACCCACTATCAGTTAAAGTTGGGGACAATTTTGTCATGAGCAGCTTTTTGAAGAGTTTTGACATAGTTGACAGCAAACTTATTGGCCTATATGAATCAGCCTTAGTAAGATCTTTGCCCGGCTTTGGAATCATTTTGATTTTTGCAAGCTTCCAGAGTTGTGCATAATACTCCAGTCGTAATATGACATTAGAAATAAACAGCAAGATTCTTATTGCAATATGCGGCAAGTTCATCAGCATCTTGTTACTAATTCCATCAATACCTGGAGCTTTCTTTGGCTTGAATTCAGCAATTACTTTATGTACATCACGCATCTTAAACTTTAAGGCTCGAGGGGGTAGAGCAACTATACTCGGCAAATCAGCAGCACCAGTACATGTATTTGGGGTAAATACGGATTTTAAATGCTCAGCAAATATTTTACATTTTTCCGTATCGCTTCTTGCCCAATCTCCGGTAGATGTGCGCAGAGGTGGCGTAAACTCAACGGGTGTTTTAAGGTTTCTAGCAGAGCGCCACAAAGAGTAATTAGATGTCGGTGTGACATCAAGACCTTCCAAATAATTTTTAAAAGATGCGGGTTTTTCAGATGCAAGCAACTCTTGAAGTCGTTTAGAACATTCTTTATTTCTAATTTTTTAATAGACTTTACAAGGCTTTTGAAACAATTATTGCCATACATTTTAATATCTGTAGAATATATAGAACATGCTAAAAAACATCACTTAAAGATGAAGTTTTTTGTGGCATACACGGAAAACTGTAGTAGAAATTACATATAGCATGTTTGTTTGACTTAGACCCTAAAGAATTGTTGATTCCAAACTCGTATAAAAAATACGGAATCAAGATACCATTTGGGTCCAAGGATTTCTTTTGTTTCCATAATTTCCCCTGTATAAAATTCATAAACTTTGAACTTTTTTCTAGAACTTCCATATGGGCTAAGTCTTTTTCGAGGCAATCATCTTTTTCAAAACGCTTTTTGAACTGAAATTGTAGGGGGATAATCATTCCCGGCGAATTCAAACTGTCGTCTATTTTAAAATAAGTAGGTTTTTCTATGAGCCTTATACTTCCTAAGGATTTTCGAAGCATATGATCTGATTTAACATTATTAAAAATTCCTTTTAAATCATTGGAAATAATTGACATTTTGTTTTTACAGTGGGTATAGTTAAGAGAATTTTCAATAAGATTAAGAACAGGATTTAGTATGCAATCTTGTGTAGATTTTTTTTCAAATTATATCAGCGCGCGTATAATTACTTTTGGAATGTAATTGTAATACAAATTTATTTGCAGAATTGGTTACATCTTTTAATTTCTCCTTATAATTAAATGGCTTTATATGGGATTTTTCATTACTTTTATTGTCAATACATTCGTTGACAATATTTTCCTCCTCTCTTGGATTTGTTTTATTACATGCTTGAACGAATACTTCTGAGGAATTTGTATAACTAGAATTTAATTCTTCACATTTTTCTTGTATATTTGTTTTAAAATGCTTTAAAATATGGTTCCGAAAATTGTACTATACCGCAAATTTTTGGAAGCAACTCTTAATAGTGCATGTATAATATGTCCCAGGTAGAGTAGAATGGCATTTTAAGTGGAACAACAAACGCTCTGGACACAAAAACACCTCACTACACATAAAACAATTTATGGAACGTACCATTTTAAGTTTTTTTAATAACAGTTTAATTTGTATGGGCGCAGCCCCGCCCCCTGGTTAAAATTTTCAGATTTTTCTTGTTCATCGCTCACCTAGATCTACTTGTATAGCGGAAGTGTTTCATAATATTGATGAGTGAGTCAGTAGGTCAGTGAGTCAGTGAGTATGTTTAAAAATATGTACTTTTTGCACGTCCATATCTTCAGAACCTTTCATTGTAAAACTTTCAAACTTTCAAATGTGAGGTTACATGAATTTATTCTAATTACATAGGTCAACACGATTTCCAAGTTTCGTACTTTCATAGTAAATTTTCGTGCATTTGGTACTGAGCTTCAATGCCTATAAATTACTATTTTTGAATTGGCTCTGTATCTCGAGATTTTCCGTTATTAAGAAAAAAGGGGATGCGGCATCACATAATTTGCATTTAGTTGAGAACCAGTTCTTTTATCAAATAAAAAAATACATAGAAGGCTAGAAAACAAATTGACCTTTAATTACGTCGTCATGAATTTTTCAACAGTCTTATAGTTTCGGTGATATTCCAAAAGTATTATTAAAAAAAATACACATTTTCAAAAGAATTGGTAAAATCGGTTTTTAAAAGACTTATTACAACTTTGAATTGAGGAAAAATATTATATTTTATTATTAATTGTGATACATTCATATCTTATAAATAAAATGAGCAACATTTATTAAAAATCATTCCATTAATTCTGAATTTAATCCCATTTAAAAAGTAGCATATATACTCGTATTACAGCTTTTTTTAATTTTTTTTTTCAATTTAAAATAAATAAAAAAGCCTTCTGTGTTTTTAGGGTTCCGTACACCAAAGGTGAAAAAACGAACCCTATTGTTTTCTCTATGCTGTCCGTCTGTCCATCACACGGTATTTTCTCAGGAACTATAAGAGCTGAAATTTGGACAGAGTATATAGAACCTTGGCCACTATAACAACAAATACATGAGAATTAAAAATTAAAAGGTTTTCCAAAACGAGCAACGAAAAATTTTAAAATCCCATGTAATATACATACAATTGTATGTACATATGTATATTGACACTTGAAATTTGTAAAATTAGTGTATTTTTAATTAGACTTCAATAATTAACACTAAAATTTATAAAAATAAAATTAAAGGGTGGTCCATCAGTTAATGCAATTTTGATTATGTAATTTTGACAACTTGCTATATCTTGGAAACCGTAAAAGTTAATCTCTTGAAATTTTCAAAAACGGTAAAACAAAAAAATTTAAAAATTATAAAATCGCCAAACCAAAAAAATCGCCAAAAATTTAAAAAAATAGCCAAAAATTAAAAAAAAATCGCCAAAATTAAAAAAAAATTCTAACACTAAAATAAATCGCGAAATTCGAAAAAATCGCACAAAAGCAAAAAATCGCCAAATGAAAAAAACGCCAAAACGCGAAAAAGGCGCCAAAACCAAAATAATTAATTGTATAAACAAAAATATCTCCAAAATGAAAAATAAATTCAGTGTAGTGCGACTTTGACCCGCGCACGAAGGGTTCCGTACGTGGGTTTTTTCGGTTTTAAACGTTTTTTTGGTTTGGGGTTTTTTTAATTTTTTGGCGCTTTCTGAGTTTTGACACTTTTTTCGCGTTTTGGCGATTTTTTTTGGTTTCTGAAGTTTATTTTAATATTGGCGATTTTTATTATTTTAGCGTTTTTTTATTTGGCGTTTTTTTATTTTGGCGATTTTTTTAATTTTGGCGTTTTTTCATATAGGTTTTTTTTGGTTTTGGCGATTTTTTTAGTTTTGGCACTTTTTTTTCGTTTTGAGGATTTTTTCGTTTTTTGGCGTTTATTTTAAATATTGGCTTTTTTTTAAATTTGACGATTTTTTTTTAATTTTGGTGATTTTTTTTCACATAAACAATTATTTTGTTTTTGGCGCATTTTTCGCGTTTTGGCGATTTTCGGTTCTTAGCGGTTTTTTTTAATATTGGCGATTTTTTTCATTTAAAAAATTTTTTCGAATTTGGCGATTTATTTTAGTGCTAGAATTTTTTTTTTAATTTTGTCGTTTTTTTTTCGATTTGGCTTTTTTTTTTAAATTTTTTGGCCATTTTTTCAGGTTTTGGCGATTTTTTTCGGTTTGGTAATTTTATAATTTTCGGATCTTTTAGTTTTAACGTTTTTGAAAATTTCGAGAGTTTACCTCTTACGGTCTCCAAGATATAGCAATTTGTCAAAATTACATAGTCAAAATTGCATTAACTGATGGACCACCCTTTAATTTAAATTTTTTAATGTTTATTGTTGTAGTCTATATAAAAATACACTAATTTTACAAATTTCAAGTGTCAATATACATATATACATACATACATACATACAATTGTATGTATATTACATGAGATTTTAACATTTTTCGTCGCTCGTTTTGGAAAACCTTTTAATTTTTAATTCTCATGTATTTGTTGTTATAGTGGCCAAGGTTCTATATACTCTGTCCAAATTTCAGATCCGTAGCTCTTACGGTTCCTGAGAAAATACCGTGTGACGGACAGACGGACAGCGTATCGAAAACAATAGGGTTCCTTTTTTCACCTTTGGTGTATGGAACCCTAAAAATCGCCAAAATTAAAAAAAATCGCCAAAGTTAAATAATGCTTAAAACCTAAAAAAAACGAAAAAATACCAAAACTATAGTTTATATTGGCTAAAGTTCGTATTGAATTACATATCTCGTGTCCGTACGGAACCCTTCGTGAGCGGTTCACTGAATTTATTTTTATTTGATCAAAGATTTGGTTCTCAAGTAAATGCAAATTATGTGATGCAGCATCCTCTTTTTTCTTAATAACGGAAAATCTCGAGATACAGAACCAATTCAAAAAAACTGATTTGGAGGGATTGATACACAGTACTTAGTGTATACAAATTGACTACAAAACCTTTGATACACAATAAATTTAATTTTGTTGACCTGTCTTATGGTTTAAATTTTATAATTTTACGATTGAGGGGAATAAAGTTATGAGGGGGGTAAAAAAAGCTCCAATGGCTTCCTGTAAATAAAAGCACTGCCTGCATTGGTCGGAACTTGGCCTGGCGCACTGTCATGCGCCTAGATACTTACATTTTTGTCCAAATAAAATGTGTGTCTCAAAACTCCTACATGTTATATGGTGTTACTTTTACCTTGCTGTTATTAAATTTTTTATGTCTATTGTTTCACTGTTTATATTGAATTCTTTTATTGAAAACCTTCGCTTATATTGTTTATCGAACTGTTTGAGTTTTTAATTAAAAATTTATATAAACTAAAGCAGGAATTTGCCGCTTTTTCAACTGCTTGGATACTATTGTGCTACCTTTACAAAAAGCACCCAAATTTGATACTTTTACTTATTTTTCCCACTTTTTGATACTTTTTACTGAATGAATATATACTTTTGTGTACTTTCATCGAAAAATATATTTTCCTCTATCGTCCTTATTTTTGTCTAGTTTTGTTGAGATACATATATTCAATGGATCACGGGCTATAGGATAATTTCCAAATACATAACAAAGCTTATAATAAACTGCGAGAGCCGTTTGAAAAGTCTTGTAAAAAACTTAGTGTCATGATTATGTAGAATTAGAAAAAAGAAATTATGATGAACTATCACCGCTGCTCACAACAAAATCCTAAGTTTAAAACAGGGATGGGCATATTGCACTAGATTTTTAGTGCACTAAAAATTAAATAATTAGTGGTAGTGCTACTAAAATTTCATCACATTGCACTACCACTAACCATTTAATGGTATTAAAAAAATTGCACTACCGTTAAATTTTAATAGCACTACCACTTATTAAATTTTTAGTGCACTACAAATCTAGTGCAATATGCCCATCCCTAAAGAAAAGCCAACATGTCTAAAATAAACTAAAATATATGTGTTTATATTGTTGTTTGACCAATGTGTTGTTTAAGTATTCTTGGGGATTTCCCTATGCTAATCTTCGGTCAATTTTTTGTTTTAGATTTTTTTAATAAAACAAATTTTTCTTTCTGATGTGTAGCTGTTTTTACATCTTCATTTGCTCGACGTTTCGTTGGCTTTTTTCCAACTTCTTCAGGAGCTTTTCTTTATTCAAATCTGACAAATAAATTTTACATTAATATTATATTACAATATGATTGTATGTATGAATGTGTATGTAAGTATGTCTAGATTAAACTTACAAGGTTTATGATTTTTTACATATTAGTGTGAAACTTATATGTGGATAAAACTGGACTTCACGGACATAATATAAAAAAATTGTCATTTAATAAAATTAAAACTGGACATCACAACATTTGAAAAATAATTAATATAATTAAATTGTATAAATAAAATATAATCACGGCACAAACACAAATTATCACAGTTTATTTTTCTATCACAGATTAATCAGACTGTATTGCAATTGAATATTGCAATTTAATGTTGTCTTTGTCTTCTTTGTTGTTCATCGTTTTATTGATCCGTTCCTGTATTCTTAAACTTTCCAGAGTGTATCTTTTATTATGTTTATTTTCTCTATCCAATATGTTGACGTTTTTAAAACATATATTGTGCCCACTCTCTTTTATATGTTGTGATAGAGCTGTGCTTTCTCTACCTTTTTCAATATCTGCTGCATGTTCAGCTATTCTTGTTTCCAGTCTTCTCTTTGTTGTCCCTATATATATCTTATTGCACTGTTGGTTTTTATTGCCTTCACATTTTATTTCGTAAACTACATTGTCCATTTTCATTTTGTTTATTTTTGTTTTTTTGCGCGTGAATAGATGTCTAATAGTGTTGTTGGATTTGTGTGCTATTTTTGTTTTGTCATCCTTTATGATCTTTTCCAAAAGTTTGCTTTCAGTGAGTTTCGGTACATATGGTACACTGTAAAAAATAACTTCATCCTTTTGTTGATTTATTTTTCTATTGTTTGTTCGAGCTGTTTTTAACAAATAAATTGATAAAAACAGCTCGAACAAACAATAGAAAAATAAATCAACAAAAAGATAAATTGATAAAAACAGCTCGAACAAACAATAGAAAAATAAATCAACAAAAGGATGAAGTTATTTTTTACAGTGTACCATATGTACCGAAACTCATTGAAAGCAAACTTTTGGAAAAGATCATAAAGGATGACAAAACAAAAATAGCACACAAATCCAACAACGCTATTAGACATCTATTCACGCGCAAAAAAACAAAAATAAACAAAATGAAAATGGACAATGTAGTTTACGAAATAAAATGTGAAGGCAATAAAAACCAACAGTGCAATAAGATATATATAGGGACAACAAAGAGAAGACTGGAAACAAGAATACCTGAACATGCAGCAGATATTGAAAAAGGTAGAGAAAGCACAGCTCTATCACAACATATAAAAGAGAGTGGGCACAATATATGTTTTAAAAACGTCAACATATTGGATAGAGAAAATAAACATAATAAAAGATACACTCTGGAAAGTTTAAGAATACAGGAACGGATCAATAAAACGATGAACAACAAAGAAGACAAAGACAACATTAAATTGCAATATTCAATTGCAATACAGTCTGATTAATCTGTGATAGAAAAATAAACTGTGATAATTTGTGTTTGTGCCGTGATTATATTTTATTTATACAATTTAATTATATTAATTATTTTTCAAATGTTGTGATGTCCAGTTTTAATTTTATTAAATGACAATTTTTTTATATTATGTCCGTGAAGTCCAGTTTTATCCGCATATAAGTTTCACACTAATATGTAAAAAATCATAAACCTTGTAAGTTTAATCTACACATACTTACATACACATTCATACATACAATCATATTGTAATATAATATTAATGTAAAATTTATTTGTCAGATTTGAATAAAGAAAAGCTCCTGAAGAAGTTGGAAAAAAGCCAACGAAACGTCGAGCAAATGAAGATGTAAAAACAGCTACACATCAGAAAGAAAAATTTGTTTTATTAAAAAAATCTAAAACAAAAAATTGACCGAAGATTAGCCTAGGGAAATCCCCAAGAATACTTAAACTAAAATATATTGTAAACATTTGAATGAAAGCCTGAAAATATAAGTTTAATTTTTTATTATATTACGTAATTCATTCAAATTGCTTCATTTGATTTTATTTCAATACCATTACATTGGGCGCATTCATAAGAAGTAGCTGTTGAGCTCAACAGTTTTGAAACTGCTGGCAACTGTTGGCCCCAACAGCTACTTCTTAGAAACGGCTTGATGTATATAATGTAGTTTTATATCTTTATTTCGTTACTTCATCGCATTTTTAATGTAAAACTTAACAAATATTTGTTGCTGCCACCTAACAAAGCATATCAAAGAAATAGCTTTATTTGACCAGCTGTTCAGGCTGAGCACAACGTGTTGACTATAGGTAGCGAAAAAATTTTATGATGGAAAATTACTCAACTGTTGAGTGGAGCGGAGATACTCAACTATGCGTTTCTAAGACAAACACTCAACGGTTGTGCAACTGTTACGTCTTATGAATGCGACCATTAAGTGCTAGTGCAATTGTTTTAAATATAACTAAAATTTAGTGTTAGTGCAATTTTTTTTAAATACCACTAAAATTTAGCGGTATTGAATTTTTTTAATACCACTAAATGGTTAACGGTAGTGGAAAAAAAATTCCACTACCACTAGGTGAATACTGGTAGTAGGGATGGGCAAAAAATATCGATATATCGAAATATCGATATTTGCGAAAAAATATCGATATATATCGCCGATATTTAAAAAACCGATATATCGATGCATCGTTTTTTATTTACAAGTATTGGGTTTCGATATTATTAAGAGCTTTATAAATATTAGCCATATTTCAATTATACGATTTTTGCATCTCTGTGATGCGAAGAAAAAAATTTACAATTACATCCAAGGCGCATTTATACGATGACCTCACTAGGCCAGGGTAACTTTTGATTGTTAACTAAGCTAAATCATCGAATGGTTATTGGTTTGCTGCAGGCATAATGTATTTTGAATACACTGTGTCACAAACCCATAACCAAACAAACTTTACGCAGTTTTTATGCTGTAATATTTGTTGTAGAACCAACGCTAACTTTTTGATGTGCCTTGGTCAATATACTGAGAAACTTCAAGTAATATTTAATTGTTTTTGGTTATTGCTTTAGTGGATTTGTGTAAAGAAATGTGTCGTTTGTGTGGAAATTAAAAAAAAAAGAAAAAAACGAACCCGCTTCTTGCAATTTGTGTGGTAAGACATACAGCAAAGAGGTGTGAGAAATGAACAAATGAACGAGTTGGACCTAGCTCTATCACCCACTTGTTTTAGCCAAAAAATGTTCCATACATCTCTTTTTTTGTATATTGACATATTTTACATAAAAGTAAAAATTGTCATACTACTTTAAATTAAAATGATTAATTTCGCAGCGAAAGTTTCAACGTAGGTATTATTCTAAAAGTCAACTGACAGCACTGGCTTCGAGTTTCGCGTTGTTTTGAGCAAAAATTTACCTATTTTTAGAATAGCTATTTTGACATTTATACACAGTAAATGCGATTTGAGTATAAATACAAGTATATATAAGTTTTACCCAACAGTGTTATGGTGACTAAGTGTCCCGTTGTATTATGAATCTTATCATATTTAAACATACTTGCCAGTTTGGTTCTCATGCAATGTGAATCTTGTAATAAGCAATTGTAATATGAATCTTATCATACTTGCTGCTTTGGTTTATGCAATGTGAATCTTATAATAAACAATTGTAACATGAATCTTATCTTATTCACACATACTTACTAATTTAACTCATGTAATCTGAATATTTCATACTGGATTTAAGAGAAAGAACATTATTTTTAACATTCGTTGATTCATAGTTTTAAAAGAAATTAATTGTGATCGTGAGTAATCGTTGATCGCAAAACTGCAACCAACGATTGCTTCAATTAAAATATAAAACCATAACGTAAGCTTAGAATTTAAGCATTATTTTGCTTTAATAAATGAAAACGTTCTCGTCTTTAAAATTGGTGCAGTCGGTAAAGATATCCTACGAAAAAAGATAAAAATTAAAAATAAAATAATAATAAGTTAATAAGTTTTATAAATTAGGCGGTTAATAAAATTTGAAAAAAATAATTATAATTAAAACAACAAAGTAAAATACAAAAAATTGTCTGCCCAACTTAGTTGACAACTATTTAAAATAGTATTATATATTTTGTGTCATCAGGCAACAAATTTTGCTTGAGCAGCCCAAAAGTGGATCGAAAGCTCTTCAGATCGCTGAAAAGAAGAGAATTGCTTTCCAGTAATCGGGAAAAAGCATCAGCAATGGAGCAGCAACAAGCGCACCAGCAACAGTTACAACAACAACAAACACAGCTACAGCAACTTCAGCAGGAAGCACATTTTCAGCAACAGCAACAGCCGGAGCAGATGGCGAGAAAGGATATTGTTCCCCTTAGTTCCTGAGCCTGGTCCAGGATTTCGATGGAAGAAAGGAAGAACTGTACCCGTTCCTAAAAAGTATTGATAATCTCGTGACTTCAATGGATGAGTATGATCCTACTTCATAACGGATCTTTTTTGCAATAACAAAGAGTAAAATAAAATGTAAAGCTAAAAGGGTCCTTGAAATTCATCCACACCTGACTAGATAGGTGGAGATAAAAATCTTATTAGAATTGGATTTTTGAGGCTTGTCCTCAGCTGAACATTTATATGAGGAACTATGAGGTGCCCAGTATAGGGGTGATGTATTACAATTTTATAATTTAATACAGGCAAAATTGTCCTTGATTAATCAGAGACAAAGATAAGGCGGAAACGCATCAGAAATTAATCGTAATAATAAATTAGCATTAAAAGTTTTTATAAATATGCTGCCCTTAAATTTAAGAAGAACTGGGACAAAAAAATTTAATTGCAAAAAAATTTTAAAGAAAAATTTAATAATGTGCCAATACATACCAATCAATATAAAAAAAGTTTTCCAAACTTTTCCAATCCTATTAGAAATCCCCAAATCCTAAAAGCTAATCAAAGAAAAAACTATCAAAATAATAATTTTTTCAGACAACACGAATATCAATAAATTCAGTGAAGTGCGACTTTGACCCGCCCACGAAGGGTTCCGTACGGACACGAGATATGTAATTCAATACGAACTTTAGCCAATATAAACTATAGTCTTGGCATTTTTTTCGTTTTTGGGTTTTTTCGGTTTTAAGCGTTTTTATTGGTTTGGGGGTTTTTTGAATTTATTGGCGCTTTCTGAGTTTTGGCACTTTATTTACATTTTGGCGATTTTTCTTTGGTTTTTGCATTTGTTTTAATTTTGGCGATTTTTATTAGCGTGGCGATTTTTTTATTTTGGTGATTTTTTTATTTCGGTGATTTTTTTAATTTTAGAGTTTTTTTTCATATAGGTGATTTTGTTTTAGGTTTTTGTAGTAGTAGAATGTATGCGCCCCAGCAATAAAAATTGTCAAATTTGGGTAATTAACGTAAAAAATGTTGTAATTTATGGGAAAATTTTAAAATAATGTCAAAGGTGTGAAGTGACGAGGGTCACTTCACTTCGAGGGTATGTTGGCGTGCATGCTTTGTATGTATGTTTAAGATTTTTGTTTTAACCAAATGTGTGAAGTGACGAGGGTACTCGATGGTTTGTGGATGTCTGTCGGTTGATGTGCATAGTCGTAGTTTATTATGTTGGCGCGCATGCTTTGTATTTATGTTTTAGATTTTTGTTTTATCCAAAGGTGTGAAGTGACGAGGGTACTCGATGGTTTGTAGATGTCTGTAGGTTGATGTACATACTCGTAGTTTATTTTCGTTGGCACGCATGCTTTGTACGTATGTTTTTGTTTTAATTTTGAATTGAAGTGTGATTTTTTTTGTTTGTCAAGTGGTTGCAGCATTTTTTTATTTTCTTTTTAGCTGGTGACCATGGAAGGTTATTTTAGAAGACCTTATGTATGCTTGTGGAAAATCTATGAATGTTTTTTGTTGTTGGTTCTATTTAGTTTGATTTTCCTATTTCCTATGTTTAAAGAGTTTGAAGAGATGAAATAAAATATGTAATTTATGAGCAACGAACTTACTTGAAGGTTGGAGAAATTGAAGTGTAAGATATTTAGGATTGTCAAAGGGATGCTCATGCATGTGTATTTGTGTATGTTTTTACAATAACTTTATCGTTGCAGATGGGTAAGTAGTCGTATATGTATATAAAAAAGCGAGTGTGTAATGTCGAGTACACATCTGGCATTTCTTGTGTTATAATCATTTTTTAAAATGTGTGCAACGTCTTTCACGTTATGTTTTTTTATAGGGAAAGCAATACCACACAACAAGAAAAAATTTCAAAAATTACAAACGTTGACACTAGTACACACTGTTGCGATGTTACAAAATATCATAGTATGTACTCGGCATTTGTTTTTTTGTAATATTCTTTTTAGCTGATGGAGCTGGAAAGGTATTTAAAGAAAGAAATTATGTATGCTGGTGAGATATTAATGTTTTTGTTGTTGGTTTTATTTAGTTTTATTTATTTTTTGTTTTTTTGTGTAAAGAGGCTGACATTTGTCAAACAAACCATGCACACTTATATACACTCAAACCTCGTTTTATGCGAATTCAAATTTGTGCGATTTTGAATTTTTTTTTGCACGCTTTTTTTGTGCACGCTTTTGTATGTACAAATTTTTTTTGGTTGTGGCAACACTGCATGTGACTTTTATTGCAGCGCGCTGTGACTTAGTGTAAATATCATTCTAGTTTGCTACTTAGGGGAAATCCCTTTTAATCAACAAGTTAAATATAATAGTTTATTGTGGTGTTTGTTTTCACGTCTTACGTTCCTTTTCAAAATGTATGGTTATGAGTTAACTTGCACTTTAACTGACAGTTCTTCATATAAAACTTGCAGTTAAAGTTCCTGTTATCTTTTAACTATACATTGTGAAAAGGTACGTTAGTGAATATTACTCGTATAAAAAATTGAGATTAATATATCGTAAAAGTGATTAAAGTGAGAACTTATAAAGTTTTGTCATTTTAAAGTTTCTGTGCTCAAAAATATTTTTTTTGTATGTTTTCAGATTACAGTATGGATAAAAATTAAAAAAACGACAAACAATATCCCTAGAGACAAAAATTAAAATTCTCGAACTCTTGGAAAGGAGTTCAACTTAGGAGAATCAACTATACGATCGATTAAAAAAAATGAAGATTCCATAAGAAAATTCGTAATTTCGGGCATGAATTAAATTCGGGCATGAATGAATTACTTTTTTGTTGACTTTTTTATGCGATATTGTTTGAGTTTTAATGCTTTACTTTGAATTTATGCGTTTTTTCAAAATTCAGGGACGAATCATTAATTTTAGTATGGAGCTAGTGTATCGTTTTATGCGAATTCGATTTATGCGATTTTCTCTGGAACGGATCAATCGCATAAAACGAGGTTTGAGTGTACATACATACTTACTTACTACATACATATGTATGTATATGTAAATAAATTAATGAACAGCAGTTTTGTTATATACATACATATGTATGTTGTAACAATGTAAGAATAGAACGTAATTCGTATAAATTGAGACGTTCTCTAATCTACCAGCAAGTACAGTATTGTATTGTGCATCGTCATCATATAAAATCTTAAAAAATACAATACATTCTATAAATTATTAAAATGGTATATAAATGTAATATGTGCAATAAGATATATAAATACCAAAAGTGTTTCTTGGATCATATCCAAAATCATGGTGTTGAGGACCAATATATATATCCTCAACAACAGCAACAATATCAATAGCCTCAACAACAACAACAACAACAATATCAATATCCCCAACAACAACAACAACAATACCAATATCCTCAACAACAACAGCAACAACAATACCAATGTCCTCAAGAACAGCAACAATATCAATATCCTCAACAACAACAACAATATCAATATCCTCAACAACAGCAACCATATCCTACGGCCATGCAATGGTACCCAAATACTGACCAACAATTGCAATATCAACTACAACAACAACAAAAACAAATGTATTGGCAACAACCCTCTACCTCCATGCAATGGTACACAAATACTTATGAACATCAACAACAATAACAACAACAACAACAACAGCAAGGTTTACAGGATTTAGGAAATAGCTCAACAAATAATATCAACATTGATGGAGAGTGTATGAAATATTATGAGATCAGAAGAGCATTTAAAAACAATATTATTTCTTATGGAATAGAAAATAAAAAAGATCAACTTCTCTTTGAAGATTTTGTTGTCGAAAATGAATCGACTTTTATAGAGAGGCTTGAGTACCATTTGAAGCAACATACTATATTGAAATTTAATATAAGTATAGTTGCAGAATATTTAAAAATTGTGGGCGAAGAATTAGAAATAATAATTATAGTACATACAGCAAAAATGAGCTTGTTGACTAGAGCAGATGACGTGAATGAATTTTTCTGTAAGCAGGTCAGAGAAATTCAAAATAAAATGTCTGAGTTTCAGGAAAGAGATTCCGGATCGACTCTTGTTCGCATAGTTCGAGCTGAACTAAATATTAATAAATCTTCTTTGGTAAAAGGAGTTCATTGGATTAGCACCCCGCAAAAGCTTGCTAGTCGTGGTGCTTGCATTAACATTGAAAGCAGTGATAATTACTGTTTTAAGTGGGCCTTAATTGCTGCAATGAGTACCTCGGCTATCAATTTTCCGAATCGATGCTCTTCATATAACATTGAAGATATTAGTGCTAATATAATTTCGCTTCAAGATGGAACTACAATTGATTTTTCAAATTTGACATTTCCGATGTCACTAAAATATATTAAGGTATTTGAGGGACAGAATGATGTTAGTCTGAATGTGTTTGGATATGACGACGAGAGTGATGAACTAATTGGACCATTTTATATAACCCAAAATGAGAAGACCAAGCATGTTAACTTATTGCTATTGGAAAACGTGCCGGGCATCACTATATTTTTATAAAAGATATTTCAAAGTAAGTAATATATTGGAAAGTATTTAAAATTAAATAATACAATACGCGTGTTTGATGTCTTACAGACTACTAAAAAGGCAAACAACGACACATTGCGAACGACTCTTATTTTGCAACAGCTGTCTGCAATACACCCATCTTGAAAATATTATAGAGAAACATAAAATGGAATGTGGTAAAATAGTTACCACAATGCCAAAGGCAGAAGACTCCATACTGCGGTTCAAGAGCCACCATAGAAAAATTGACGTCCCTTTTGTTGTATACGCCTATTTTAAATGTGTTTTGCAACAGATAGACTTTAGTGTAAGTAGTAAAACTAAATTAAATCAGTCACATGTACCCTGCGCATTCAGCTATTTTATTGAGTGTATGCATGACAATAAATTGGATAAGCTGAGAATTTATACGGGTAAAGATGCTTCTGAAAAATTTGTTACATTTTTGAATCAAGATTGTCAAGATATATATAACAATTTGAAATTTATTTGCTGGTGGTTTAGCTTGGTCTATATACGTCTTTCATTGGCGCTTGATCCAAATCATCAGTAGACTTCAACCACAAATTTTTAACAGTCACAAACCTCTTACTTTATGCACAGACTTTCAAAAACTATATGAGAATTCATAAAATAATAATATTTTTGAAAATCACAAAGACAAAATAAGCTTAGTAGGCTTTGTAACTCATACAAAACCCAGCAAATAATTTATATTCGACATGAATTTATTTTATTTTTCTAAACCTTTATACAATTAGAAATCCATTGGATAACAATAAAAGTAATTACAAGGCAAAATGAAAAATAAAATCTAAAATTTAACATTTAAGAAATTTATTATTCGACATATTGTCATAATTATATTTTAATTTGAAATTTATTTGCTGCTGGTTTAGCTTGGTCTATATACGTATTTCATTGGCGCTTGATCCAAATCATCAGTAGACTTCAACCACAAAGTTTTAACAGTCACAAACCTCTTACTTTATGCACAGACTTTCAAAAACTATATGAGAATTCATAAAATAATATTTTTGAAAATCACAATGAAAAAATAAGCTTAGTAGGCTTTGTAACTCATACAAAACCCAGCAAATAATTTATATTCGATATGAATCTATTTTATTTTTCTAAAGGTTTAGAACTTTTGTACACTTTTTTACATTTTGGCGATTTTTCTTTGGTTTTTGAATTTGTTTTAATTTTGGCGATTTTTATTAGCTTGGCGATTTTTTTTATTTTGGTGATTTTTTTATTTCGGTAATTTTTTTAATTTTGGCGTTTTTTTTAATATAGGTGATTTTGTTTTTGGTTTTAGTAGTAGTAGAATGTATGCGCCCCAGCAATAAAAATTGTCAAATTTGGGTAATTAACGTCAAAAATGTTGTAATTTATGGGAACATTTTAAAATAATGTCAAAGGTGTGAAGTGACGAGGGTCACTTCACTTCGAGGGTATGTTGGCGTGCATGCTTTGTATGTATGTTTTAGATTTTTGTTTTAACCAAAGGTGTGAAGTGGCGAGGGTACTCGATGGTTTGTAGATGTCTGTAGGTTGATGTACATACTCGTAGTTTATTTTCGTTGGCAGGCATGCTTTGTACGTATGTTTTTGTTTTAATTTTGAATTGAAGTGTGATTTTTTTTGTTTGTCAAGTGGTTGCAGCATTTTTTTATTTTCTTTTTAGCTGGTGACCATGGAAGGTTATTTTAGAAGACCTTATGTATGCTTGTGAGAAATCTATGAATGTTTCTTGTTGTTAATTCTATTTAGTTTGATTTTCCTATTTCCTATGTTTAAAGAGTTTGAAGAGATGAAATAAAATATGTAATTTATGAGCAACGAACTTACTTGAAGGTTGGAGAAATTGAAGTGTAAGATATTTAGGATTGTCAAAGGGATGCTCATGCATGTGTATTTGTGTATGTTTTTACAATAACTTTATCGTTGCAGATGGGTAAGTAGTCGTATATGTATATAAAAAAGCGAGTGTGTAATGTCGAGTACACATCTGGCATTTCTTGTGTTATAATCATTTTTTAAAATGTGTGCAACGTCTTTCACGTTATGTTTTTTTATAGGGAAAGCAATACCACACAACAAGAAAAAATTTCAAAAATGACAAACGTTGACACTAGTACACACTGTTGCGATGTTACAAAATATCATAGTATGTACTCGGCATTTGTTTTTTTGTAATATTCTTTTTAGCTGATGGAGCTGGAAAGGTATTTACAGAAAGAAATTATGTATGCTGGTGAGATATTAATGTTTGTTTTGTTGGTTTTATTTAGTTTTATTTATTTTTTGTTTTTTTGTGTAAAGAGGCTGACATTTGTCAAACAAACCATGCACACTTATATACACTCAAACCTCGTTTTATGCGAATTTTTTTATGCGAATTCAAATTTGTGCGATTTTGAATTTTTTTTGCACGCTTTTTTTTGTGCACGCTTTTGTATGTACAAATTTTTTTTGGTTGTGGCAACACTGCTTGTGACTTTTATTGCAGCGCACTGTGACTTAGTGTAAGTATCATTCTAGTTTTCTACTTAGGGGAAATCCCTTTTAATCAACAAGTTAAATATAATAGTTTATTGTGGTGTTTGTTTTCACGTCTTACGTTCCTTTTTACAATGTATGGTTGTTGCGGGCGAGCACTAGCACTCGGACGCAGTTTATTTCCTCCCATCTTTCTTGTGCAACAATTTTTTTTTATTTTTTTTTAATGCTCGCTGTATCAATTGACAGCTTGTCATATACATATTTTTCTGTGCATTTTTAAAACAAGACGCAGAGCCCGAGACATTTGGTGCAATACGAGCAGGATGTGTATGAAGTCGCAAAGGGATGGCTTGCTTAAGGTTGAGTACATACCGGCATTTCGTGCGTCGTTTTTAAAATGTGTACAATGCCGTTCACATCAACTTTGCAAGTGCAGGGCAATGCCACACAATGGACAATAGGAGAAATTACAACCTTTGCCAGCTATACACACCATTACGATGTCACAAAAGGGCATAGTGTAATGTCGACATACAGACATGTTCCGAAAATCACTTTTAGTGAAAGTGATTTGAAATCACAAGAAAGGTATTCTGCACGCAAAACTTTTTCAATTTTTGTGATTTTAAACCGGTCAGCTAAATGCCTGTCGATTTTAAATCACTTGGTTATTTGCTTTGTGATTTGGATTTGTGATTTTGCATATACAAAACAAAACATTAGCTGTTTTCTTGTGGTTGTTGAAAGGGTAAAATCACACACAAAAGTTAAAACTTTTGTGATTTTCAGAACACAATCAAATCGAAATTGTGATTTTGAAATCACAAAGTGATTTGTAACTTTGTGATTTCCAGAACATGCCTGATAAAGAAGGAAGCCCCTATGATTTTTTTGGTACAAGGACACATGCATCAAGTCTTAAAAGAGTGATGGTGCCGTGTAGTGCGGGACCGAAGAGTGAATTCATTCATGGAGCAGCGTTAAAATGTAATCATAAGGGAGGGGCATTTGCACCTTGGAGACACTTATTCTTGCCCATGTTCCAGTGTTTTAGACTAAAGTTATTGCCAATACCTGAAAAGAGTTAAAAAGAAAAGTTTATTAATACCGGAAAACAAAAAGAAAACTAGAACGATACAAATATTTACGTGTGTAGCCATTTATGTAATTGTTGAGTCCTTTATCCAAATTAATACCTGAAATAAAATAAAATACCATATTTTATCAAAAATTTATGTATACTTACATAAGCGCTGTTTGACAGATAATGAATGTATGTACAATGTAGTTGAAATGTTGGTGTGTGTGTGGTTTAGTACTGACAAATCATAGTACTGCCAACATAAACAAATAAGAATAAATTACAAAGAGTTGTACTTTCATTCATTACAAAAGAAAGAAAACAAAAACGTAAACGTAAAAAAGTTGTAAATAATATTTAGGAACAAATAAACCGTTACTAAAATTGCTGATTACCTGGTAGAATTAGGGAAAGGATAAAGTATAAAGGACGAAATAGGGACAATATATATATATATAGGGATAGGCATACAAGAAATAAAAGAAATGTATTACATGTTCAAAACATACAGATAAATATCTGTAAATCTGTGCCAAATTAAATGCTGCATATTAACCATTTTTTTGTAGTATCCTGCATGTATATTTATTATATAAAATATAGCTGTACCATATATATTAGGGATTGGAATAGTGAACAAAAAGGGATACTGCTGTCTTTATCTAATGCAAACCGCTTACGTTTAGGCGCGATAAATGGTACATATATATATATACGTATATATATATATGTATACATATGTATGCATATATATATATATATATATAAATGCCACATAGGTATTTGTATTTATGTATTCGGGAAGTTATTATAATAGACATATAGGTGAGAGCAGCAGTTTTAAGTATTTATAAGTACTAAATAAAAGTAGAGAGATAAATTGCAAAACGTTTGAACTGTAGGTGCTCAAATTAGTCGCGGTAGTCATTTATATTTCATTAGAAAAGGGTTATATAAATTCGAACTTAGGGAGCTCCTTCAGTGAGAAAATAGTAGTAAGTCGTTAACCTATATTTAGGTGTTTAACTAGTTTGAGCTTTATAGTCAAATAAAAAAAAGAAGAAAATAATATATAAAGTACAACAAAAAAAAACAGAGATTTATGCCCCTTGTAGTTTAAGATTATATTTAAATAATAATTGTCTGAATGTAAAATAAGTACCCATTGTAATTTAGTTTTTATATTCTCGTTAGTTTTTGTTTGTTAAATAAATTATGATTTAAGTGTCTGAAAGAAAATCAGTATGGCAGAGTGATTCAGTAAAGTTTTGGTGATAATGGACTGGTAAGTGGAAGGAAACTGTCGAGTGGATGCGAGGGTTATGTTCAATATTTTTTTTTGGTACCTACCATAACAAGGTTGGGCGGGCAAATAGGGGAAATGTCATCTTTCTCTATGTAAAAAAATGTGTTTGTGATATGCAGTGTTTTTAGTTTGTCAGTTTTGTTTGATTTGTTTGTTACATTAAATGTTCTGCTTGGAGCTGTTAATCCCTGGCGAGAAGGGTTGGAACCTATCTGAGAACTGAGAGCTGACTGGGAACCTCGTCAGGTGATTGCATAGGAGAAACAAACACAGCTCGCAACAGAAATGGCGCCCAAACACAATGATACAATTTAGTTATTGTCATAAATAGTAATGATAATACAAATTGTAAAATAAAAGCATGTTTTGATACCTACACATGTGGTAATAGCCCAATAGATAATTTTTCAATAGACCAAAATGATGATAGAAAAACTAAAGAACTATTTGTAGCCTTTGCGACACAGAGAAAGTAGCAAAGTTGTACGAAAAGATTAATTAGCAATATTTCATCAACGTAGCACTCCTAGAAGCAATCGACTATAACTGCTAGTTTGCTGTTTAACATGTTCAATGTACAGTGTTTGTTTAAATTTTTTTTTGTTCTTATTAGTAAATTGTAGAGTTCGTTTATGTAAAATAGGTCTTCGTGAATAGGAAAGTTTAAATAGCCGTATATATGAATGTCATAAATAATGTTGTATTTAATACTTGCCAGTTATCATAATCTCGTGTCTTAACGTAAAAAGGGTTGTTGAACGACGTATGATAGCACACGGACTTATAAAAACATATAAATACATTTGTTCATGTAAATCGATTTCATATCACATTCGCATTGAAAATTAACCAAAGATCCGCTGCGATCTCCACGTCCGTCCATTATCACCAAGCTGAAAGAAGAATATATATAGATTAAAACAAAGCAAAAATCAAGCAATCAACAAAAAAACAAATATTTTATTAATACGATTAGTTGTCTAATTTTTTTTAGCATTAGATTTATATGTTTCAAAATACTTTTAATTTATTTTAGCATTTTTTTTGTAATTGTTTAATTTTTCATCTAAGCCAGATAGTTACTTTTATTAAAAAAAAAAATACTTAAGTCTTTAATTATTATATTTTTTTTATTAATTATTTTTACCCAATATTTATCCTTTTTATATATTTTTATTCGGGATTTCCGGTAAAAAATTGTTTACGTTTACTATTATTATTTTTTTCTATATTTTTTTCTAAAACCTATTTCTATTTCCATTAATTTATAAAAAAGGATTCTCTTGAAGGCGAATAGAACCCGTACATTTTGTTAAAATCGATAGATACACGTTCCTTATGAACATTGAAACTAGGGCAAAAGCAAACGACAGGAAAAGAAAAACTCCTACGAATCTCAACAATAGTAAACCTCAAGTCTTGCCAAAAATTAGAAAAACCGATTCAGGAACAGCCGCAATGTCTAACCCAGTACACAAAACTGCGAATCAGTTTATAGATCTTTCCAAGACTATACATGCGGGAAATCATATGGAGAACGCCCAAGCAAGTACTTCTAATAGCGCTCCACTACATCAAGGGGAAGATATAGCCACTGGAGTTAGAGATTTAGTTATTGATGAGGCGTTGGTAGTTCAAAGGTCCTTAGAAGATAAAGTTAAAGAAATGGTTTCGTCACAAATGTCTGAAGTTAGGAGGACTATCGAAGAGCTCTCTAAGCACGTAATAGACTTGTCTAGGTCTACAGCAGGTATTCAGAGTACGCTATTTGTAAATGCGGCTGGTACAAATCTACCTAATAGTACGAGTTCGTCTTAGGCAGGAGGTAGGGTTAATATAAGGCCGGCATCAGAAAATAGTTCCGGTAGTAGCTCAACAAACATTGGGGGAAACATTGCGTTGCCCATTATGAACACGACAGGTATACCGCCAAATATTGAAATCGCTAGAATACGAGTAGACAAACTAGGAATAACATTCGACGGCAATCTAACACATATAAGTGTCGACGATTTTGTATTTCGGCTGGAGCACCTTCAAGCTCATTATCAAATACCATGGTCGGAAGTGTTGAGAGATTTCCACTTGCTTGTGTCTGGACCAGCCAGAGAATGGTATTGGCTGTTTGTTAAGACCCATGGCATGGTAAATTGGCATGTCTTCATGGAGTGTACGGCCCTAGAAAGGTCTCTATTTTGTTACAAATGTGGTCACCCTAATGTGATAACCCCTAGATGCCCGAAATGTCAGCAGGGAAACCAAAATCAAAGCCTGGGAACAATGGGGAACCCACGAGCGTCCGGAAGTCAATCCCCAAAGAAAAACTGAATGCTTCGCACGACAAGGACGTAAAATCGATTGAGAACATGCCGTATATAAGACACTATTTAGGCAGAGATATTAGGCAGGAAAATTATAATAAAGTACGCGAACGTATATTCAATGAAAATAGAGTGTCCAATCGAATTAGGAAGGTTAGAGAAAAATACAGAGAACGCAAGAAAAACAGGCAGTTGGTAATAGAATCAATAAATAGGGCAGATGAAGGACGGCAGGATAACAGAGTTTTTGCTGAGGTGATGATTGAGGGTAAAATAATTAAAGGATTATTGGATACAGGCACATCCGTCAGTATTTTAGGAAAAGGCTGTAGGGAATTAGTACAAGAGTTAGACTTAGATATCCAAACTATATTGACCAGTGCGAAAACTGCCAGTGGTCAATACTTTAGGATACTTGGCAAAGTAAATACATCCATAAGGTACAAAGATCAAGAGAAAACAATACTTTTGTATCTTTGTCCAGATTTGGAACAACAACTTTATTTAGGAATAGATTTTTGGTGATTGTTTAATTTGGCCCCGGGAATAGTCAGTGCAGAAGCCGTAGATATCGAAAAGTTGAAAAGTGATTTTACTTCTGAAATGAGCGAGTATAAATTGAAGCCACATGATTTTAGTAACGAGCAAAAGCAAGGCTTAGGAGTAACTCCTTTAGAGAAACACACAATAAAGTTGATAGAGGGAGCAGAGCCAGTAAAAGATCGTTTTTATCCTATTTCACCTGCTATTCAGGAAATTACATATAAGGAAATAGACACTATGCTCGACTTAAAAGTAATTGAATTAAGTGAGAGTCCGTGGTCTAACAGAACCACAATTGTGAGAAAACCAGGAAAAAATCGCTTTTGTTTAGATGCGCGAAAACTTAATAAGCTCACGGTGAAAGACGCGTACCCGCTCCAAAATATTGACGGAATTTTAAGTAGGATTGATGAAACTGACTTTATTAGTAGTGCTGACCTAAAATACGCATTTTGGCAAATCAAAATGGATGAAGAAAGCAAAGCCTATACAGCATTTACTGTGGCAGGCAGGCCATTATATCAGTTTAGGGTAATGCCATTCGGCCTCTGTAATGCGGCACAAAGACTATGCCGACTTATGGATAAAGTTATACCAAATCGTTTGAAGGGAAAAGTATTTACCTACTTAGATGATTTGTTAGTCATATCAAGTACGTTTGAGGAGCACGTTGAGTTATTGAGGGAAGTAGCTACATGTTTGAAGGAGGCGAGTCTAACGATAGGCCTTAAAAAGTCACAATTTTGCTTCCAGGAATTAAAATACTTAGGTTTCATTATCGGAGGAGGTACCCTTAAAACAGACCCTGATAAAGTGCAAGCGATACGCAATATAAGATTACCTAAAACGGTCAGAGAAGTAAGAAGCTTTCTTGGTACTGCAGGGTGGTATCGAAGATTTATCAAAGACTTCGCAACGATATTAGCGCCTTTAACTGATACCCTAAAAAAGAGTAAGAAATTTGTGTTAACGCCAGCAGCAGGAGATGCCTTTGAGAAACTGAAGAGGGCTCTAACTTCCGCACCAGTCTTGCGACATGCCGATTTCGGTAAACATTTCTACATCCAATGTGACGCATCGGATTATGGAATTGGAGCCGTATTGTATCAACTCAATGAGAAAAACGAAGAGCACCCTATTGCGTTTTACTCTCAAAAGCTCAATCCATGTCAACGAAACTACTCGGTGACGGAGAAAGAATGCTTAGCAGCAGTAATGGCAATACGTAAATTCCGACCATATGTAGAAATGATGCCTTTCACTGTCATAACCGACCATGCTAGTCTAAAATGGTTGATGACGCTCAAAGACCTGAGTGGAAGACTGGCTAGGTGGTCGTTGCAACTCCAAGCGTTTGATTTTCAAATCGAGCACCGTAAAGGAGCGGACAACGTGATTGCCGATATGCTTTCTCAAATTCCACGGGATAATATTGATGAAATACAAACAGAAGATTTATTGGATTTCGAGACAACGGAGTTTGAATCTGAGGAATACACTGACCTAGTTAAGCACATACAAAATAATAAAAACAGTCTACCAGATCTCAAAGTAGTGGATGGGAAAGTTTTCAAGCGAACTAATTGTGAAACAAGTATGGAACAGACAAGGCAATGGAAGTTGTGGATACCCCCTAATCTTACACATGCTATAATTGAAAAACTTCACTCAATAAACACTTCTGCCCATGGAGGAACGGCCAAAACAATTGAAAGAGTAAAAAGGTTTTATTATTGACCCAAAATGTGTATACAAATAAAAGAATTCGTGAGAAACTGTACGGTGTGTAAAGAAACAAAGCCCACGAATTACAGTTTAATGCCCGAAATAGGCCATGAGGTGGTGACTGAACGGCCTTTTCAAAAGTTATATATCGATTTCTTAGGGAAATATCCTCGCTCTAAAAGCGGAAATTGCTATATATTCCTAGTCATGGACCATTTTACAAAATTTATTTTTTTGAAAGCAACGAGAGAAGCTACTGTCACAAATGTTATAAAATTTTTAACTCAGGAGGTGTTTTATAAATTTGGTGTGCCTGAAATTATTCACAGCGATAATGGGGCACAATTTATTTCGAAAGGTTTCCAGGAATTAGTAGAAACGTTTGGTATCAAACACATGAAAACTGCAGTGTATTCTCCACAATCGAACGCCGCTGAAAGGGTTAACCAATCAGTGCTTGCGGCCATAAGAGCGTACATGAAGGAGGACCACAGAGAGTGGGACCTTTATTTACCCGAAATAGAGTGTGCCCTGAGAAACTCAATTCACTCACCTACGGGTTACACTCCATTTTTCACACTGTTTGGCTTTCATATGTTTAAAAATGGGGCTGATTATAGGCTAGCACGAAAGCTAATGTCTTTAA
This sequence comes from Tachina fera, assembly GCA_905220375.1. Taxonomy (NCBI): domain Eukaryota; kingdom Metazoa; phylum Arthropoda; class Insecta; order Diptera; family Tachinidae; genus Tachina; species Tachina fera. Next base: position 85,566,686 of record LR999964.1, on the reverse strand, counting down.
CAGACCACAAAATCATAAATACTGCGTGTAATGAAAGACTAGAAATGATAAGGGAAAAGGTTAAGAAAAATATGCACGATGCGTACGAAAAAAGCGCCATAAGATACAATAAAAGAGCACGGAAAGTTAAATTCGTCCCTGGTCAGGAAGTTTTTCGAAGAAACACTATAATCAGCGACTTTGGGAAGAATAGTAACGCGAAATTTTGCAGGAAGTCATTAAAAGTAGGATTGCAAAACCTATAGGAAACAATATGTATGAACTGGAAGATTTAAATGGAAAGCGCATAGGAATATTTCACGTCAAAGACATTAAAGCTTAGAAACGAAACCAAAGAACTCTTGATCTGTGATAAAATCGGTGTATAGTGCAATATTAGGATAAGTAACACAACTGACCGTATTAAATTTATTATTCTATATTTCTGTTCGTGTCGTCCTAATACCACACCAAGTACCTGATTTTTTTTTACTATTAGTCGTTTTTAAGTTTAAACTACTTGCAATATTACGATTAGAAATCGATAAGTATCACTTCACATATTTACATACCAGCAGTGTGTCCAGAACCATAAACTCCAAACTGACCAAACTCTTAGAAAAATTTCTAGTCCAATAAAATATCCTGTAATAGTCCAAATACCCTGTAAAAAGAAAAATAAAACACAAAGTACTAGTTCTTAATATAGTTTCACATGTATATATACTTCCCGTAATCCATTTGTAGTGAAAATGTTGATACAAATCGGCTTTCAAGTCAATTATCATACATCAATTGCTGATAATTGTATGCCCGGCCAAATTTATTTGAGACTCTTGTCAGGGTGTGGGAGTTCCCCACGTTGTACTGCTTACGTCTCAGTTACCCGCACACCGTCCCCTCTGGCTAGAGCCATTGAGACCGGAGTTTTGTTGCGGGCGAGCACTAGCACTCGGACGCAGTTTATTTCCTCCCATCTTTCTTGTGCAACAATTTATTTTTTATTTTTTTTTAATGCTCGCTGTATCAATTGACAGCTTGTCATATACATATTTTTCTGTGCATTTTTAAAACAAGACGCAGAGCCCGAGACATTTGGTGCAATACGAGCAGAATGTGTATGAAGTCGCAAAGGGATGGCTTGCTTAAGGTTGAGTACATACCGGCATTTCGTGCGTCGTTTTTAAAATGTGTACAATGCCGTTCACAATGCCACACAATGGACAATAGGAGAAAAGTCAACCTTTGCCAGCTATACACACCATTACGATGTCACAAGAGGGCATAGTGTAATGTCGACATACAGACATGTTCCGAAAATCACTTTTAGTGAAAGTGATTTGAAATCACAAGAAAGGTATTCTGCACGCAAAACTTTTTCAGTTTTTGTGATTTTAAACCGGTCAGCTAAATGCCTGTCGATTTTAAATCACTTGGTTATTTGCTTTGTGATTTGCATTTGTGATTTTGCATATACAAAACAAAACATTAGCTGTTTTCTTGTGGTTGTTGAAAGGGTAAAATCACACACAAAAGTTTAAACTTTTGTGATTTTCAGAACACAATCAAATCGAAATTGTGATTTTGAAATCACAAAGTGATTTGTAACTTTATGATTTCCAGAACATGCCTGATAAAGAAGGAAGCCATTTATGTAATTGTTGAGTCCTTTATCCAAATTAATACCTGAAATAAAAGAAAATACCATATTTTATCAAAAAATTTTGTATACTTACATGTGCGCTGTTTGACAGATAATGAATGTATGTACAATGTAGTTGAAATGTTGGTGTGTGTGGTTTTTAGTACTGACAAATCATAGTACTGCCAACATAAACAAATAAGAATAAATTACAAAGAGTTGTACTTTCATTCATTACAAAAGAAAGAAAACAAAAACGTAAACGTAAAAAAGTTGTAAATAATATTTAGGAACAAATAAGCCGTTACTAAAATTGCTGATTACCTGGTAGAATTAGGGAAAGGATAAAGTATAAAGGACTACGCGGACGAAATAGGGACAATATATATATATATAGGGATAGGCATACAAGAAATAAAAGAAATGCATTACATGTTCAAAACATACAGATAAATATCTGTAAATCTGTGCCAAATTAAATGCTGCATATTAACCATTTTTTTTGTAGTATCCTGCATGTATATTTATTATATAAAATATAGCTGTACCATATATATTAGGGATTGGAATAGTGAACAAAAAGGGATACTGCTGTCTTTATCTAATGCAAACCGCTTACGGTTAGGCGCGATAAATGGTACATATATATATACGTATATATATATATATGTATACATATGTATGCATATATATATATAAATGCCATATAGGTATTTGTATTTATGTACGCGGGAAGTTATTATATTAGACATATAGGTGAGAGCAGCAGTATAAAAAGGTTGTATTTACAACAAATTTGTTAAAAAGTTAAGTGAGAAGCGTGCTGATAACTGGTGATAATTGTGAAGTTAATAAAATTTGTATGGTATTAGCAAGTGATTTTTTTTAATTCCCAAAAAGACATAAATTAAACGTGAGTGATTTAGTAAACATAAGAAAGGCATAATTTTTTTTATTCTTACAATAAATCTCACCTTCCAGCTGTCTATTATCCAAGAAAGGAGCAGCACAAGAAAAAAATCGCCACCAACTACAGAGTAGGATATAGCCAGGTAACAAGTTTATAATATTTTTATCTATTGTGAAAACCGGGATCGTATTGTTGGCACGAGCAATTTTAGAGAAATCCACTTATTTAATTATATTGAAATTAAGAAAAGTTATTTCTGTTTGTGCTGTGTTAAACAAATTGAAAAGGAATTACACACACATACCCATATACATAATTGATCCGTATAAAACGAAAACCAAAAACAACACCAAAGGAAGATAGACCGGAAGTGAAAAGCTTAGGTTCCCATAAAATAAGGAAACGTTTGAGGAAAGTTTTGTGTATTGATAGTGAAAAGCAGAATCGATTTGTGAGATAGTTCATTATTATTGTATAGCTTTAGGATAGTTTTTAAGTATTTATAAGTACACTCATGTACAAAGAAAAAAAAGGTAACATAAATCTCAGTATTGCCATAGAAATAAATAAAAGTAGAGAGATAAATTGAAAAACGTTTGAACTGTAGGTGCTCAAATTAGTCGCGGTAGTCATTTATATTTCATTAGAAAAGGGTTATATAAATTCGAACTTAGGGAGCTCCTTCAGTGAGAAAATAGTAGTAAGTCGTTAACCTATATTTAGGTGTTTAACTAGTTTGAGCTTTATAGTCAAATAAAAAAAAAGAAGAAAATAATATATAAAGTACAACAAAAAAAAACAGAGATTTATGCCCCTTGTAGTTTAAGATTATATTTAAATAATAATTGTCTGAATGTAAAATAAGTACCCATTGTAATTTAGTTTTTATATTCTCGTTAGTTTTTGTTTGTTAAATAAATTATGATTTAAGTGTCTGAAAGAAAATCAGTATGGCAGAGTGATTCAGTAAAGTTTTGGTGATAATGGACTGGTAAGTGGAAGGAAACGGTCGAGTGGATGCGAGGGTTATGGTCAATATTTTTTTTTGGTACCTACCATAACAAGGTTGGGCGGGCAAATAGGGGAAATGTCATCTTTCTCTATGTAAAAAAATGTGTTTGTGATATGCAGTGTTTTTAGTTTGTCAGTTTTGTTTGATTTGTTTGTTACATTAAATGTTCTGCTTGGAGCTGTTAATCCCTGGCGAGAAGGGTTGGAACCTATCTGAGAACTGAGAGCTGACTGGGAACCTCGTCAGGTGATTGCATAGGAGAAACAAACACAGCTCGCAAGATGGTTATGAGTTAACTTGAACTTTAACTGTCAGTTCTTCATATAAAACTTGCAGTTAAAGTTCCTGTTATCTTTTAACTATACATTGTGAAAAGGTACGTTAGTGAATATTACTCGTATAAAAAATTGAGATTAATATATCGTAAAAGTGATTAAAGTGAGAACTTATAAAGTTTTGTTATTTTAAAGTTTCTGTGCTCAAAAATATTTTATTTGTATGTTTTCAGTATGGATAAAAATAAAAAAACGACAAACAATATCCCTAGAGACAAAAATTAAAATTCTCGAACTCTTGGAAAGGAGTTCAACTTAGGAGAATCAACTATACGATCGATTAAAAAAAATGAAGATTCCATAAGAAAATTCGTAATTTCGGGCATGAATTAAATTCGGGCATGAATGAATTACTTTTTTGTTGACTTTTTTTATGCGATATTGTTTGAGTTTTAATGCTTTACTTTGAATTTATGCGTTTTTTCAAAATTCAGGGACGAATCATTAATTTTAGTATGGAGCTAGTGTATCGTTTTATGCGAATTCGATTTATGCGATTTTCTCTGGAACGGATCAATCGCATAAAACGAGGTTTGAGTGTACATACATACTTACTTACTACATACATATGTATGTATATGTAAATAAACTAATGAACAGCAGTTTTGTTATATACATACATATGTATGTTGTAACAATGTAAGAATAGAACGTAATTCGTATAAATTGAGACGTTCTCTAATCTACCAGCAAGTACAGTATTGTATTTAGCAAGTGCATCGTCATCATATAAAATCTTAAAAAATACAATACATTCTATAAATTATTAAAATGGACACATTAAGCAGCAGCCCAATTTTAGTATCTTTGAACGGCTCACAAACTTATCAAGCGACATTTTTCTCCAGCAATCGGGAAGAGGTAATGGTAAGCCCTCTGTTAATAGAGCTTTCGGTCGACGATTTGCCTCCTAATGTATCCATTAGTGATATTTTTGAGAACGAGATAGATGAATATCATGAAATTCCAAACAACCAAATGGCATACTTCAAGAATGGAGATTTTCAAAAGGAAGAGTTTATGCTGGATGAAGAAGACGATGCTTTCTTGGCAGCGTTTGATTATATGCCAAAAGATGAGGATAAAGATGACATAACCAAAATTTTCATGCAAGACGAAGAGGGGGATGCGTTGTTGGCGGACTTAAATTTAAAAACAAATGATATGTACAACTAAATTTTTTAAACATTAATTTAAAATGTAAAAAATGTGTAAATAAATTTTTGAATCATCAAATTAAATAAGTATTTTAAAACTTCTAATGGTCCTCTAGTTGCAAGTGTTTATGTTAGTGTCCTTTATTGAAAATTTTTTCCTAATGTGATCATTTTCAAAAGCAAAGTAAGTTGACATGTTGATTATTGAGTTTCTTGTTTCAACTTTGTTATTTGTTGTTGAGCTTCTCATTTATTTAAATGAAAGTTTATAACATAATAACTCTAGTTGTTCTAAGAAACTTTGGGTAAAGGTTCCCTGATGATCTGCATTAGCAACAGTGAAATGCGCATATGATCCAGCTAAACCCCTCAATAATCAATTTCAATGTATTTTAATAAAAAATATTTTACTGAATAAGTAAAATATAATTTTGGGATTATTAGTGCGTTTACAAATTTTAAACTTAAATTGTAAAAATTCCCATAAAAACACTAATTGAAAATCAATAATGTTTAAAAAATTCTAATCTTGCAGTTGTCAACAGAAGTAGCGGATAGAAATTGTTTTCTCAGAGATAAGCGTATGATATGTACTTGGCATTATCCGTTGAATATTAATAGCATGATTTTGTCGCTTGTTTAAGTTTGTTTCTGTGTTGTGTTTATATGTTGTGACAATGTAAGAATAGAAAAATAAAATATATTTTTTAGTTATTTTCTTGATAAAGTAAGTATGCATTTCTTAAGGCGCAAACTACTTAATTGTGATAGCTGCAGTAAAAATATTCCGGATATTTAAGTTGTATTTCCTTAAAGTTAATGCAGCCAAAATCCTCGATAATGAAAACTCTAATTCGAAGTAGTTTTTCAAACCATTTCTTCTTTTCCACACCCTTAACATAGATTGAATAATGTTTTAAATTGGATTTTAAAAATTTTACAACACTCTTAAATGATATTGATCCGTCATTCTAATTCAGATGATGAAAGTTTCTTGTTAGCCAATTTGCTTCTCTTTGTTTTGCTATTGATAATCTTTTGAAGTTAAACGGTGGTTTAATAATAAAATTTATGTGCTCCTTATTGTTAAAAGCAATGGCTATTTCTTTTGCAATGAAGATGTTTGAATTAGATTTAAATCCTTGCATGTCGATGAAAACTTTATCCCCAAACATCTTATTTTATTATTTTTTATTCACATTATCTTACGAACTTGACCTTTTAAGGGTATGTATTCTATTATGCGGTCGTGGATGAGTATGCAGAAAGCTGATGTATCCGTAGGTATATTGGAGTCTGTTTCGATTTAAATTTTTATATAAACAGGACCGTTAGAGAGGGCTTCGTTTTTGTGACTGACATCTACTACCACTATCGGCACACTATTTTTAAATTCTTGAGCAGTTAAAATCGGTTGTGATTCTCTCATGTAGTAGCTTTGTTGAAACCGTAGATACATATCGTGTAGAATGGCATACCGATAATTTTTAAATTTTATATTTAGATCATCATATGGGTACGATTCGGAATTTAAATGTACTTTTAAATTGTTTAAATTACAATGAACAAACTTATTTTCTTGTTGAAAAGCAATCAACACAAAACGGGGTCGTTATCTATTTGCAGCCAATTTAACATTCTATATATAGCTAGTTCCTGTATTTAGTTGAGGATTAATGTGACAACCCCAACTGCGAAATGCCATTGGTATAGAAGCACCACTGTTAATAATTTTAATCATATTCAATTTGCTCAGATCGGATAATTGTACAAGCGGAATTCTCAATGAGATGTTTGAGATACTAATTTTTGGTTTGTCAGTAGCAACAGTTGAGTATACGAGTTTTTCATCGTTCTTACTACGTAAGAGAACCAATTCATGTTTACCGCTGAGTATAATTTTATTATAGTCTTCAGCGAAACCTAAAAATAGTTTCAGTGGCACATAGAAATTAAAGTGTCCATTTGAAATATTCATATCATCGAGTTTGTTCCATCATGCATTGTACAACCCAACACTTTCTGTTGGTGATAAGGAAACAAAATTTTTTAGGCTGCTTGTAATCGCTAAATGTCTTGTATGATCAATTTCTATGCCATTAAGTTCATATCGAATTTCGTCAAAGAGATGTGCCACAAAGTTATTTTTTAATTTTAGATTTAAAAACGAAGATATTTTGCTGTCATTATCATCTACAATACTTCCCTCAACATATATGTAGCTTTCGCTGGGTAGCACATATAAGTCTTGATTTTGTATTGAAATTCGAATCTCATCGTTATTGTTGAAGGATTGTAGGTATGGTGTTTATGAGTGATAGTCCTTTTTAATTATACTCTCGCCTGATTGAGGTTTTTCTAGAACATCTAGTATGTAACTCATTTCTTTGTCAATTTTAAATTGAGAGACTTCAAAATTTTTTTATTTTCTTGCGTCAAATGTTTTTTGTGTAATGATCGCTTTAATTGTGGTTTGGTTTGCAATAGTGTTTTATGAGTGTATCCAATTTTATCCGTAGATTGCTTGACGTTGTATATTATCAGTATTTGCTAGATCTCAAATGTATTCGTGTTGTAATTTCCTCTCCTCGAAAATTAATTAAATCACCGTTCTGATCAACTATGCGTAGAGTAAGAGAACTTATCTCTCGGCAGTTAACTGGCAAATAGATAAGATTTCGAGGAATCTCAACAATTTTATACCCTGGGGGGGACATTGATCGCAAATTCATGTAATGTGTGTGCAGTATATGTGTTAACCACTATACTGCATTCAACTCGCAAGATATTCACGATGAAAATATTGACTGGTAGATCTGAGTAATGGTCTTGGTTAGAAGCTAGAATTTTCTTATTGAATCCAAAAAGTTTTCCAATTGTGTTATATTTGTTAAAGTATATGGGATCCTTAGAGCTTTTAACTCTAACTTGCATTGTATTGTTATTACCTTCTATATCAATTTTATTTTCCGGACAATACTGCTTATAGTTATGTTTAATATAATCAACTATATCATTCAATTCATAAGATCCTATTGGTATTTTAATTACATGTTCACCAATATGAAATATATTGTTATAATCATCTTCATTGGGAATGCTATTATATGAATGAAAATCAGTTAGAGCACATTCATATTCACCATCCAAACGAATAGGAGGAAAGTAATTAGCAGATAACTCAGATGAGTTTTAGCTAAGAGTAAGTGTTATTGACATTATGATTGTCTGATTACAAGTAAGTGAAATTAAAAACAGCACTTTGTATAAAAAGGAAGTTTATATTTTATTGAAATATATTAGATACAAAATATAGACTTATATATACACTTAACTACAATATATCATTTTTAGTGATCCAAGAATTATGTTGATTGGTAAATCCAAACCATTTAACATATGCCTTATCGCCTTTAGTTTTAAGAACTTTTTCAACTAGATATGTATTTGGATATCTGGTTTTTGAAAGTTCCACCTTTAATAGGGTTACCACAATAGTCTTCTAATATGTATGTATCTGGATGTATATTTTGAACTCTCTTAATCGTAAAAATTTCTGTGGTCCAATTTGGTGTATATCCTTTTTCAAAAACATGTTTATATTTACTTATGCGCACATGATCTCCCACATTGAATTTTGATAATTTGAATAGTTTTAAGCGGTTATATACAGTGTTTAATAATTTTTTCTCATTTTGATAGTTAACTTGAATCGGTGGCATTTTGATGGTGCGATGAATTTTTTTATTATATGTATTAATCAAGTCTTTGTAAATGTCGAGCCAGTTATAAGACCCATTAAAGCTAAACTCTTTCCACATCATTCCTTTTAATGTTCTGTTAAATCGTTCTACTATTGATGCTTTCATTCTGCTATATGTTGAGTAGTGATTAATGTTGTATTTATTCATAAATTTTCCAAAGTGTTTGTTGAAAAACTCTTTACCATCGTCTGTTTGCAAGTTTTTTGGTATTCGTCCCAGTTGAAAAATATTCTGCATAGCCTGGCTTGTTTCCAATGCAGTCTTTCTTTTCAAGGGTACTTCCCAAGCAAATTTTGAAAATGTATTAATTACAGTCAGCAAAAATCGATAATCTCTATTGTCTGTAGAATAGTTCCTCATTTCAACTAAATCAGCTTGCCAAAGATCATCTATTCCTTTCATAACAACTCTTCGACGTGGAAAATGTTTTCGTGCTTGCTTATGTAGTTCATTTATTAAATTTCTTTTTGAAGTCATTATCTAACGTATTTAGAATTTGACGGGATAAGTTGAGTTCAGTGCGAGTTCATTTAAGTACTGTTGACCATCATATTTCTTATATACCCATAGATTAACTCATTTATCTTTCTAATTTCTTTTTCAAAGAATAATTTCATACTTGAAATTGTTTCCCTAATTTCATTTAATTTCTGACTTAAAATTATATTGATTTCATCTCGTACCTCTTCAATTTGACTTTGCAGAAACAATTTATTAACAACGTCGTTTTCCTCCAAAGCTTTTTCCACATTTTTGATTCTTTTGTTTTGAACGTCAATGTTATTAGTTGTATCCATAACGAACCCCAGCAGCTTAGGAACATTTTTCACAAAAACTGTGCCACTTGTATCATTAAGATAGTGCCCAAACTTATCGATGGACATAATTTATGTAGATAAATATTATTCTATAATTTTTGCTTCATATAATTCTTCGATAATTGAGACAATTTTGTTATTGTGATTAGTATGACCTGCAGCTTGTGATGCTAACAATAGCCTAAGGCAATCTACCAACTCATTAGGATTATCCCAGTATATATAGTTAGCTTTGTATGGGTTTAGTTTCATCAAACCCTTACCCTTGTAAGGACTTTTTATTGTATGTAGTGATGACGAAGTTGATGAGTTTTTTTCACTTTCTTTTTTAAACAATTTACTGATAATATGCTTATATTTATATGCTCTCGTTCCTTTGATTTGTCCATCAGGTCTATAATCTCTTTTGTGTTCATTTGTGCTCACTAAAATATTCTTATATATATCTAATTCATGTTTATCATAATATTTTGGTGTTTTGTGAAACAGTAAAGAAAATAAACCTGGTGTAAAGGCCCATATTTGATTTCCAATCACTATTTTATCTTCAGTAAGTTTAATACTACTATTGCCAAACTTCCATTCGTTATTTAAACCTTTATGTGGACCGTATAGAGTATCTAATTCGTTTCTGCTTTCCAAGAGTGCTAGGTCAGTATAACTCTTATTATTATCTGAATTGTCTAGATTTTCCGATTGAGAGTAAAAATCATCGTTGTCATCATCATCATCATCAGTATCAACATTATCAACCTTGTTTGTGTTTCAATTACTAAGTAAGATATTTTTATTGCATAACGTTTCTTCAACAAGTTTCTTTGGAGTACTTGTCTCTAACTTAACTGATTGTTCGTTGAATGGAAAATTTGAATTTTTATAAACTTTTGTTTTAAATTCATCTCTTTCTGATTTAATACTTTTTTTATTATTTTTAGAACTGTTCACAAATTCTGTTAATGGTTCTATTATTGGCTTAAATGTATCTTTGAATTGCTCATGTGTATCTGCTTCATCAACTTTTATACTACGAAATTTTTTCTTTAAAACTTGCTTGTCTTTATTAGCTCTTTTAAAACTTTTTCATCTATTTTCAACTATTAGACACCAGATCAAGTATCAGCTATCAGATCAAGTATCAGGTATCAGATCAGCTATCCGATCAGGTATCACTTATCAGATCAGGTATCAGATCAGCTATCAGATCAGGTATCAGGTATCAGATCAGGTATAAGATCAGCTATCAGATCAGGTATTGGGGTATCAGATCAGGTATCAGCTATTAGATCTGGTAACAGATCAGCTTTCAGATCAGGTATGGTAAATACTTTAGGAAATAAGTAGATGTACTATGCGCAAGGCCAAATTAAGTACTAATGTTTTACTTTAATGTAGAGTAATTTATATCGTTATAAAATAGTCGAATTGCTTTCTATAGCGACCATTATTTAAGTCATTATCTTTGCTTATCATCAAAAATCCATATTTATCCTTCCAACACTCTCGACAAATTTCATGAAACTTTTCATAACTCATATCGCTGGCAACATGATCACTATAAACGTGCTTCATGTTTGTCTCATCTTGTTTAAACATTATAATCACACTTGCATTGTCTCTTATTAAGTGCTTGGGGATTCTCGTATAAGTTTGGCACAAGTAGAATGAATCAACATCCTTATATCGTCCCATGCAAAAATATGCTCGTATATTATTTTGCTTCCCGCATGCAACATCATCAAAGATCATAATAGAATTAGTTTTCGCTTACTCAGGAGGAATAACTTTTTCATTATCTGTAAATGTGTAGTATCCCATCCCTTTAATTGGTGAAATTAATCGCTTTAAGTATTCATATTTTCGTTGATAAAGGGATTTTGAGTATAAATAGATGTTTTCAAACTTGAGTCCATTAGGACTTTCTAGCAAGCTAATCATAACATTAGTCTTTCCACAATTTGATGGTCCAACTATTAGAGCACGAATAGAATTTGGTAAGAGAGAGCTATGTTTTATTTTAGATCTGATTTTCGTTGAAGCATCAATATTGCGAATCACAATATTTTTATGTTGTTTTACTAATTGCATTCTCATAACTAATTGCATTTCATAAATGTTACTTTTATTATAGAAGAAAAAATAAAATCAGATGCTTATATATTATAAAAAAACGTTTAGTTATAAAAAACCAGCCGTTGGAAAAGGTTTAGTGAATAGAGTAATTAACTCTCTGCCTGTTGAATTACACCTTCCTGGATATCAGTTTTGTGGACTCGGAACAAAATTACAAAAACGTTTAGATCGCGGTGACAGCGGAATTAATTTATTAGACGCTGCATGTAAAAATCACGATATTGCTTATTCCAAAACCAATGATTTAAATAGTAGACATCAAGCTGATAAAATTCTTGAAAATAAAGCTTGGGAACGAGTTCTTGCAAAAGATAGCAGTCTTGCGCAAAATCGTTTGCGTATATGGTTACTAACGCAATGAAAGCCAAAAGAAAACTCGGTTTGGGATTAAAGAAGGTTGCAAAAAAAAGTGAACAAAATGGAAAAAAGCTGTTCAGTACATCAATTAAAAATGCAACAAAAGTACTGAAGAAAGAAAAACCTCAAGACATTAACTCTGCAATTAGGTTTGCACGTAAAGTTATCAACAAGTCGTTAAGGGGAAATAAATCGCAAGTTGTAATACCACGCATATTTAATGTTCCAAAGATTGGTGGCTTCTTACCTTTGGTACCTATTCTTACTGCTCTGAGTGCAATTGGTTGTCTTTCTACTGGCGGAGCACCTATAGCAAAAGCAATAAATGCTGCAAAGAATGCCAAACAACAACTTGATGAAGCAACTAGACATAATAAAACAATGGAAGCAGTAGCAATGGGGAAAGGTTTTTACCTTAAACCATATAAGAAAGGATATGGATTGGTTTGTCAAGAAAAACAAAAAACCAAATTTTTTCGTAATACTTCCCAATAAACCCCTACCTGATGTTGATTTGAGAAACTTTTCAATAAACATTCCATACTTTAGAGGAGTTTTCATGTTGGATACACTACCAAAACGATCTAGAAAAAGAGAATGCGGAATCATTAATTTGGATTTATCTAGAGGACCTGGAACCCACTGGGTAGCATATTATAAAAACAATGAACATAAAGAATATTTCGACAGTTTTGGAGGTTTACAACCTCCATTAGAATTAGTTAAATATCTAGGCAAAAATATAAAATATAATTACAATCAATATCAAGATTGTAATTCATTTAAATGTGGACATTTATGTCTTCAATTTCTTTACAAAATAAGTGAAAAGAATAAATAAATAACACACACACACAAACAATTTTTTAAATTTTGCTGTTTTATTAATAAAAAAAGTTTATAAAATATAGTTCCTACATATTATTCCCACTGTGGGTATTGAGTATTTGTTAGAAATATACTTATTTCAGCAGCAGTGTCCAATTTTAGGGAATTTTCTCCTTGCTTACATATGCAATATATCCCAGATGCTAGTTCTATTATGTCATCATCCGATAGCGTGTTGTACCGATTTGGTAAGAACATTATGTTATTTTCCAGTTCAATTTGAATTGTGGTGCCGTATTTACTTGTCACTCGTTTAGCATTTTTTACTGTATATTTAGTTGAGTCCTTTAGCTCTTTTATATGGATTAATGTTTTCTTGTTTAAATTGTTGAACTTTGTTATCAAATTTGTTGGATTCATTGTCAAAAATGTTAATTAATAAATTAAATTTAATATTTAAATATACATGTTTTTTCTTCTTCTCTTTTTGACAGATTGCTCAATCTGCTTTTGTAAACTGACGTATTAAATATTTCTACCAATCTTTAAATAGGAAAAAAAATTCTTAAAAGAAAGATCAGTAACGTAGCTATCTCTTTTTCTCATGTTGTAATTATATTTTACGTAAATTTTTGTTTTGTCACTGATAGAATTGTAGTGAAAGAGATAGTTACATATTTTGACGTTCTAAGGTGTAACTGAAACAAAAAATTTCAAAACAAAAGATCATATAGATAGTTATATTCATGTGTTAAAGTGTAACTGAAACAAAAAATTACAAAACAAAAGATTAGAGAGATAGTTATATTAATGTGCTAAAGTGTAACTGAAACAAAAAAATTTCAAAAGAACTCACAAGTTTTTGTAAAATGTTAATTTCACAAGAATATTTTACTATAAATAAGAATGTAAACCTTTCAAGAGTACTAATATAAAAATAGCATTCAAGAAAAAAGTATTCTTTAAAAAAAGAAAATTAAAATAAAAATAAAAAAAATTAGTCAAGTACGTGAGCGGTTATTTGAATTCCCCCATGCCTTTGAGGACTTATTACTATATGAGCATAAGGAAAGCATAAATTTTTTTATTTCAACGCTGACGGAAAATGAGGACTATGGAGTTATAGAGCAGGAGGACTCTGATAGTGGACATTTTGCCAGCTGCCCTTGGTATAGTGAAGGATGTGAAGAAGGCCCAGACACATGTCGGTGTGCCATGTTTCACATTAGGAAAAAAATTATTTTTAAAATTATAGATACGTATAAAAATTTAAGTAAAAAAATTAATGAATATATATAAAATATATATGTATGTATGTGTGTGTATGCTTTTGAGTTCTAATTTATTTTAATATAAATATGTATATATAGAGATTAATAGAGCGAAAAAACTATTAGTTTAAATATTATTTTCATTGAGGATGGATAAACGTACTTTAAAAAATATATTTCACAACAATCAAGAACTAAAACCTCAAATATATGATTTGGTTTTTGAGTTTGAATACTTGCTCAATTGGAAATTGAAGATTGCATGTGGATTTTCTACAGCTTTTGGTTTTAAACCAATGATATGGCTGAATTATAAAAATAAGCAATACATTGGACTGGATCGAGAAGAGTGGTTACATCTCATGTGCTATAAGGAGTATATTCCTGATATGTTTAATCGTCGGGATTTTTTAAACTCTATAAATATAATTGATCATGAAAGAGAGAGAGAGAGATGTTGAATATAAGTTTCAATATAAAAGAGGTGTTTGTTTTTTACATACAAGGAAACTTTAAAATAAAAATTGATTCTGACACTTGGAGATCACTAACTCAAATTCGAGTATTTTTTACATCAATTTTATGTTGGCACAACATTCTGAGAAAACAAATCCTTCATTTCTATCATGAATATTATATACCAACGTGCTCCGCTTTAAACAAAACAAAACTTCAAATCAATGAAATACAAGGAATACACGAAATGGATGTAAAGATTGAATTAACACGACTTTGTTATGAGATTGGAGAAAAAATGCAACAAAAGATTGTAACAGATGTGAAAATTCATAAATTTTATTTAAGGATGGATAATAAATAAAAAAACTGTACACAAAAATATTTGTTTTTAATGTTTTTTGTTTTTAATTATTTTTTATTTTCATATTAGTGTATGTTTTATTTAAAAAAACTAAATAACTAGACAATATTTCTTAAATAAAAAATCATGTACAATAGACACAAAGATTTTTACTTAAAACTAAATAATTATAATTAGAGAAATAAATTACAGAAGCTTCAATTTGTATACATATTTTACTCATCTTCTTGAAGTTTTTCTATTTCTAATAAGAACATATCAAGTTCATAATCAGGATTTGTTTCATCAATTTCAATATGATGTCATGCATATGTGTTTATACCATCAATTTTAACTTTTCTCTTGTAATCTTTATAACTTAATATTACTTTATGTATTTGCATAGTATATAATTCATGCAACTTAGACTTAAAAGTGAGCATATTATCATAAACATTTGATCTGTTAAATAAACAATCTCTATACGAACTTAGGCTATACTTATCTAAACACACATTTTTTACTCCTTTAGATTTTTGATTTTCATTTCCATTTTGTACAGTAAAGGAGTACATTTTAGACCGTAGTCCCATGAATCCTTCCATAATCTTCCCACAATTCTCATCTTTCATCATACACAGAACTTTTTTGTTTACGAGTGGAATCCCGTAATCATTTGTTTCTGGATAGTCAGAAGTGTCAAATTCATGTTCTATATCATTTTTAATGTCTGCGTAAAAGTCTTCAGTTTGTATTGTGTATATGAATGAGTCAGTATCCATGTAATTTAATTTCAATTTTGACTTGAATTTAAGTCGCATGTATCTATAATAAAAATTATACATCTTCCATTTAGAAAGCTCTAGCACACAAAATCCTAACAATCTAATTCATAAATACATTATAACAAGGTAATAAGGCGATGACAGGCAAAATACGAAAATATTGTATTCATAAATGAATAATAGCTTATTAGCTGGTTATAAGTTGCTTATTTTTTTTGATTTTTTTATTGTGCCCTCTACATTACTTTAACCACTTAATAAAGTGACACTTGAATGTTTGTTTACAAATATTTTAATAAATCTGCGCGGATTTTTTTTTTTGAGTTTTGATAAAAGTGGTTGAAATAAAAAAGTGATTTACATAAATAGTAAAAACAATGTTCACAATAAATTTAATTCGCCGAATTCGTGAGTATAAAATATGTACATAGATACATAACGATAAACGATAATATAATAATAATAATTTAAGCGTTTGATAAACAATTATAAATAATATTTTCTTGATTTTTTTATCGCTTATGTGAGATTTTCTGCGGTTTCTCACTTTTATGTTTCTTGTTTATTCTTATGCATGTCTCCTGAATAATGTTCTTAGGCAAATGTATTAATTTATGTAAGCTGGTACATGTATGTATGTATGCATAATTGTACAAAACAAAAATACAAACATATAAACATTTTTGAAAATTAAAGAAATCCCATCCATTCATTGGTAAAAAGCAAAATAGAATTATAAACATAAGGGCATATGTAAGTACAAGCATACGTATGTTTGTATGGTACTGCATGCTTACATATGTATGTATGTATGTATGTACAATAGCATTTTAGAATTAAAACAAAATTGTGATGCATAATCGACCGCTATAAAATAGGTACTTGCCTACCTCTGTACTCAGCCGAATATAAATAATATAAATAACATATAAATTTTTTTTTGGTTTATTTATTAATAAAAAGTGAAACGCCTACTTTTTAAGTTTTTTTTAATAACATTATACGTAATGGTTTACTTTTTTTTCGACTAAAACAGACTACCTAGATAATCAATTCTTCGTTGTATGCATCACTAAACATAAATTGAGAGCGAAAGTGACATGATATTGCCAACATAAAATTACAAAAGAAGCAAAATCGTTTAATAGTTAATTCACTGATATTAATCAGTTATGAATACAAATTTTTATTAGAGCTTAATAAAGCAAAATCTGTTTCATAAGTAATGTACAGATTAAAGCTGAAATAAGGAATATTTATGAATTAGACCGAAAATATATTGGCTTATTATAACATGGCTTCACTCGATTCAGTTGAATCGCTACCATATCTTCTGAAAATATTGCTAAGCTATGAAAATTTTATTTAGATATCCAATTTTGAGCACCCAAGCGGTTTCGGTTTAATGTAGTCCAACTGGTAACAATCCTCACATCTTTCCTTTTGTCCACATTCTCCATGGTTTTCCCATATACTGCGTTGTTGAGCAATTTAAAAAATTTTTTTTCAAAGTTATTTCTAGCTTCGGCTCTGTATTTAGTATTAAGATCTATATAATCTTTCAACCATGGAGACTGCTTAAAAGTTAGAACTCTATGTATTTTTTTCAAAATCAAATCGTTTTCTAGACATTGTTTAAGTACTCTGTAATGAATTATATAGGAATGTTTTGGCGAAAAATCAGTTATTAGTTTTTTATATTTTGATGCTCCAATTTCCTTGTTTTTGGCACAGAAAGGAAGATCGTTATGCATGTTATGTAAATAAGAAGATTCTAAATCAACCTCATATACATAACCATCATTTGAATTATCATCTATTAACTGCGGATTAATATTTAGTTCTTCGCCTTTTAACCATCTGAATCCTCCATAAGGAAGATGTTCAGACATGGCCCAACCATAAAGATTGTTTGCATCTAAATACATAAGAAATTCGGAAGGTTTATTTTTATCAAAAGTGTCTAAATACTTATTATTTGCCTTGGAGTATCTTTTACAACACTGGACAATTCCCTCTTTTAAAAAAATTGTACATGTCGATATCGGTTAATAGCTCTAATTCAATGTTTGTATGATTAAGCATAGCATCCCAAGATAGCCCCGAGGCAGTATAGTATTGACAGGGGTCCAAGCTATAAATTTTTTTACAGACATTTCTAAAATTTTCAAAAATATCCGTTAGGAGAAGCACATCTGTTTTCAAATAAAATTCCATATAATCTTTCAAAGTTTTGCTGTTAAAAATTGTCCAGACTTCATTCGCTTGCGCATAGTCTTCAATAGATCATTCTTTGTTATTAAGTTTATTAAATAAATCTTTTCTAGGTGGAAGTTGTGTTTCATTAAGTTTTTCAAAAGAATCAAGATAATCATAGGGAAAAATTCCTTTCCTCCTTATGAGATTAAATTCTTGGCTTGTTTGAAATTGTGCTCTAATAGTATGAAAATCGTTGACGGTAAGATTATTTGCCAACGATTCCAAACTATCGGCCATAAAACGCATTGTATCAAGAAACCTAAGTTCAAGATCTGTACCATCAGTCATATTAATAAATTGAGATAGAGATATATATAACTCTTTATTTAACGGAAGGAATTTTATGTTTGTCACAACCTTACTTAATTCTTTCACAAAAAGATGAGAATCATAGGTTGAATAGTTATGAAAATAAATTGGAATAAACTTAAGTACTAGATAACTTAGATTGCATCTGTTATGCGCAGCACCTCGATATTTACCGCTTATATGACAATGATCTCTCACACGATCATTATTTAAGTATTGTCCACATATGTGACAAGTTTCGCATTGTAAAATGTTACATTTTCTTCATCTGTCAAGTTCTCCATTTCAAATGTTTTTGTGAGATAATTGTTATATATATCTTGACAATCTTGATTCAAAAATGTAACAAATTTTTCAGAAGCATCTTTACCCGTATAAATTCTCAGCTTATCCAATTTATTGTCATGCTTACACTTAATAAAAAAGCTGAATGCGCAGGGTACATGTGACTGATTTAATTTAGTTTTACTACTTACACTAAAGTCTATCTGTTGCAAAACACATTCAAAATAGGCGTATACAACAAAAGGGACGTCAATTTTTCTATGGTGGCTCTTGAACCGCAGTATGAAGTCTTCTGCCTTTGGCATTGTGGTAACTATTTTACCACATTCCATTTTATGTTTCTCCATAATATTTTCAAGATGGGTGTATTGCAGACAGCTGTTGCAAAATAAGAGTCGTTCGCAATGTGTCGTCGTTTGCCTTTTTAGTAGTCTGTAAGACATCAAACACGCGTATTGTATTATTTAATTTTAAATACTTTCCAATATATTACTTACTTTGAAATATCTTTTATAAAAATATAGTGATGCCCATCCACGTTTTCCAATAGCAATAAGTTAACATGCTTGGTCTTCTCATTTTGGGTTATATAAAATGGTCCAATTAGTTCATCACTCTCGTCGTCATATCCAAACACATTCACACTAACATCATTCTGTCCCTCAAATACCTTAATATATTTTAGTGACATCGGAAATGTCAAATTTGAAAAATCAATTGTAGTTCCATCTTGAAGCGAAATTATATTAGCACTAATATCTTCAATGTTATATGAAGAGCATCGATTCGGAAAATTGATAGCCGAGGTACTCATTGCAGCAATTAAGGCCCACTTAAAACAGTAATTATCACTGCTTTCAATGTTAATGCAAGCACCACGACTAGCAAGCTTTTGCGGGGTGCTAATCCAATGAACTCCTTTTACCAAAGAAGATTTATTAATATTTAGTTCAGCTCGAACTATGCGAACAAGAGTCGATCCGGAATCTCTTTCCTGAAACTCAGACATTTTATTTTGAATTTCTCTGACCTGCTTACAGAAAAATTCATTCACGTCATCTGCTCTAGTCAACAAGCTCATTTTTGCTGTATGTACTATAATTATTATTTCTAATTCTTCGCCCACAATTTTTAAATATTCTGCAACTATACTTATATTGAATTTCAATATAGTATGTTGCTTCAAATGGTACTCAAGCCTCTCTATAAAAGTCGATTCATTTTCGACAACAAAATCTTCAAAGAGAAGTTGATCTTTTTTATTTTGTATTCCATAAGAAATAATATTGTTTTTAAATGCTCTTCTGATCTCATAATATTTCATACGCTCTCCATCAATGTTGATATTATTTGTTGAGCTACTTCCTAAATCCTGTAAACCTTGCTGTTGTTGTTGTTGATGTTCATAAGTATTTGTGCACCATTGCATGGAGGTAGAGGGTTGTTGCCAATACATTTGTTTTTGTTGTTGTTGTAGTTGATATTGCAATTGTTGGTCAGTATTTGGGTACCATTGCATGGCCGTAGGATATTGTTGAGGATATTGATATTGTTGTTTTTGTTGAGGATATTGATATTGTTGTCGTTCTTGAGGATATTGGTATTGTTGTTGTTGTTGTTGTTGTTCAGGATATTGATATTGTTGTTGAGGATATATATAGTGTTGTTGTTGTTGAGGATATTGATATTGTTGTTGTTCTTGAGGATATTGGTATTGTTGTTGTTGTTGTTGGGGATATTGATATTGTTGTTGTTGTTATTGAGGCTATTGATATTGTTGCTGTTGTTGAGGATATATATATTGGTCCGCAACACCATGATTTTGGATATGATCCAAGAAACTTTTGGTATTTATATATCTTATTGCACATATTACATTTATATACCATTTTAATAATTTATAGAATGTATTGTATTTTTTAAGATTTTATATGATGACGATGCACTTGCTAAATACAATACTGTACTTGCTGGTAGATTAGAGAACGTCTCAATTTATACGAATTACGTTCTATTCTTACATTGTTACAACATACATATGTATGTATATAACAAAACTGCTGTTCATTAATTTATTTACATATACATACATATGTATGTAGTAAGTAAGTACGTATGTACACTCAAACCTCGTTTTATGCGATTGATCCGTTCCAGAGAAAATCGCATAAATCGAATTCGCATAAAACGATACACTAGCTCCATACTAAAATTAATGATTCGTCCCTGAATTTTGAAAAAACGCATAAATTCAAAGTAAAGCATTAAAACTCAAACAATATCGCATAAAAAAAGTAATTCATTCATGCCCGAATTTAATTCATGCCCGAAATTACGAATTTTCTTATGGAATCTTCATTTTTTTTAATCGATCGTATAGTTGATTCTCCTAAGTTGAACTCCTTTCCAAGAGTTCGAGAATTTTAATTTTTGTCTCTAGGGATATTGTTTGTCGTTTTTTTATTTTTATCCATACTGTAATCTGAAAACATACAAATAAAATATTTTTGAGCACAGAAACTTTAAAATAACAAAACTTTATAAGTTCTCACTTTAATCACTTTTACGATATACTAATCTCAATTTTTTATACGAGTAATATTCACTAACGTACATTTTCACAATGTATGGTTAAAAGATAACAGGAACTTTAACTGCAAGTTTTATATGAAGAACTGTCAGTTAAAGTTCAAGTTAACTCATAACCATACATTGTGAAAAGGAACGTAAGACGTGAAAACAAACACCACATAAACGATAATATAATAATAATAATTTAAGCGTTTGATAAACAATTATAAATAATATTTTCTTGATTTTTTATCGCTTATGTGAGATTTTCTGTGGTTTCTCACTTTTATGTTTCTTGTTTATTCTTATGCATGTCTCCTGAATAATGTTCTTAGGCAAATGTATTAATTTATGTAAGCTGGTACATGTATGTATGTATGCATAATTGTACAAAACAAAAATACAAACATATAAACATTGTTGAAAATTAAAGAAATCCCATCCATTCATTGGTAAAAAGCAAAATAGAATTATAAACATAAGGGCATATGTAAGTACAAGCATACGTATGTTTGTATGGTACTGCATGCTTACATATGTATGTATGTATGTATGTACAATAGCATTTTAGAATTAAAACAAAATTGTGATGCATAATCGACCGCTATAAAATAGGTACTTGCCTACCTCTGTACTCAGCCGAATATAAATAATATAAATAACATATAAATTTTTTTTGGTTTATTTATTAATAAAAAGTGAAACGCCTACTTTTTAAGTTTTTTTTAATAACATTATACGTAATGGTTTACTTTTTTTTCGACTAAAACAGACTACCTAGATAATCAATTCTTCGTTGTATGCATCACTAAACATAAATTGAGAGCGAAAGTGACATGATATTGCCAACATAAAATTACAAAAGAAGCAAAATCGTTTAATAGTTAATTCACTGATATTAATCAGTTATGAATACAAATTTTTATTAGAGCTTAATAAAGCAAAATCTGTTTCATAAGTAATGTACAGATTAAAGCTGAAATAAGGAATATTTATGAATTAGACCGAAAATATATTGGCTTATTATAACATGGCTTCACTCGATTCAGTTGAATCGCTACCATATCTTCTGAAAATATTGCTAAGCTATGAAAATTTTATTTAGATATCCAATTTTGAGCACCCAAGCGGTTTCGGTTTAATGTAGTCCAACTGGTAACAATCCTCACATCTTTCCTTTTGTCCACATTCTCCATGGTTTTCCCATATACTGCGTTGTTGAGCAATTTAAAAAATTTTTTTTCAAAGTTATTTCTAGCTTCGGCTCTGTATTTAGTATTAAGATCTATATAATCTTTCAACCATGGAGACTGCTTAAAAGTTAGAACTCTATGTATTTTTTTCAAAATCAAATCGTTTTCTAGACATTGTTTAAGTACTCTGTAATGAATTATATAGGAATGTTTTGGCGAAAAATCAGTTATTAGTTTTTTATATTTTGATGCTCCAATTTCCTTGTTTTTGGCACAGAAAGGAAGATCGTTATGCATGTTATGTAAATAAGAAGATTCTAAATCAACCTCATATACATAACCATCATTTGAATTATCATCTATTAACTGCGGATTAATATTTAGTTCTTCGCCTTTTAACCATCTGAATCCTCCATAAGGAAGATGTTCAGACATGGCCCAACCATAAAGATTGTTTGCATCTAAATACATAAGAAATTCGGAAGGTTTATTTTTATCAAAAGTGTCTAAATACTTATTATTTGCCTTGGAGTATCTTTTACAACACTGGACAATTCCCTCTTTTAAAAAAATTGTACATGTCGATATCGGTTAATAGCTCTAATTCAATGTTTGTATGATTAAGCATAGCATCCCAAGATAGCCCCGAGGCAGTATAGTATTGACAGGGGTCCAAGCTATAAATTTTTTTACAGACATTTCTAAAATTTTCAAAAATATCCGTTAGGAGAAGCACATCTGTTTTCAAATAAAATTCCATATAATCTTTCAAAGTTTTGCTGTTAAAAATTGTCCAGACTTCATTCGCATGCGCATAGTCTTCAATAGATCATTCTTTGTTATTAAGTTTATTAAATAAATCTTTTCTAGGTGGAAGTTGTGTTTCATTAAGTTTTTCAAAAGAATCAAGATAATCATAGGGAAAAATTCCTTTCCTCCTTATGAGATTAAATTCTTGGCTTGTTTGAAATTGTGCTCTAATAGTATGAAAATCGTTGACGGTAAGATTATTTGCCAACGATTCCAAACTATCGGCCATAAAACGCATTGTATCAAGAAACCTAAGTTCAAGATCTGTACCATCAGTCATATTAATAAATTGAGATAGAGATATATATAACTCTTTATTTAACGGAAGGAATTTTATGTTTGTCACAACCTTACTTAATTCTTTCACAAAAAGATGAGAATCATAGGTTGAATAGTTATGAAAATAAATTGGAATAAACTTAAGTACTAGATAACTTAGATTGCATCTGTTATGCGCAGCACCTCGATATTTACCGCTTATATGACAATGATCTCTCACACGATCATTATTTAAGTATTGTCCACATATGTGACAAGTTTCGCATTGTAAAATGTTACATTTTCTTCATCTGTCAAGTTCTCCATTTCAAATGTTTTTGTGAGATAATTGTTATATATATCTTGACAATCTTGATTCAAAAATGTAACAAATTTTTCAGAAGCATCTTTACCCGTATAAATTCTCAGCTTATCCAATTTATTGTCATGCTTACACTTAATAAAAAAGCTGAATGCGCAGGGTACATGTGACTGATTTAATTTAGTTTTACTACTTACACTAAAGTCTATCTGTTGCAAAACACATTCAAAATAGGCGTATACAACAAAAGGGACGTCAATTTTTCTATGGTGGCTCTTGAACCGCAGTATGGAGTCTTCTGCCTTTGGCATTGTGGTAACTATTTTACCACATTCCATTTTATGTTTATCCATAATATTTTCAAGATGGGTGTATTGCAGACAGCTGTTGCAAAATAAGAGTCGTTCG
Source organism: Tachina fera (assembly GCA_905220375.1). NCBI lineage: Eukaryota > Metazoa > Arthropoda > Insecta > Diptera > Tachinidae > Tachina > Tachina fera. The sequence goes on along the minus strand of LR999964.1, from coordinate 85,542,484 downwards.
CAATGTGTCGTCGTTTGCCTTTTTAGTAGTCTGTAAGACATCAAACACGCGTATTGTATTATTTAATTTTAAATACTTTCCAATATATTACTTACTTTGAAATATCTTTTATAAAAATATAGTGATGCCCATCCACGTTTTCCAATAGCAATAAGTTAACATGCTTGGTCTTCTCATTTTGGGTTATATAAAATGGTCCAATTAGTTCATCACTCTCGTCGTCATATCCAAACACATTCACACTAACATCATTCTGTCCCTCAAATACCTTAATATATTTTAGTGACATCGGAAATGTCAAATTTGAAAAATCAATTGTAGTTCCATCTTGAAGCGAAATTATATTAGCACTAATATCTTCAATGTTATATGAAGAGCATCGATTCGGAAAATTGATAGCCGAGGTACTCATTGCCGCAATTAAGGCCCACTTAAAACAGTAATTATCACTGTTTTCAATGTTAATGCAAGCACCACGACTAGCAAGCTTCTGCGGGGTGCTAATCTAATGAGCTCCTTTAACCAAAGAAGATTTATTAATATTTAGTTCAGCTCGATCTATGCGAACAAGAGTCCATCCGGAATCTCTTTCCTGAAACTCAGACATTTTATTTTGAATTTTTTTGACCTGCTTACAGAAAAATTCATTCACGTCATCTGCTCTAGTCAACAAGCTCATTTTTGCTGTATGTACTATTATTATTATTTCTAATTCTTCGCCCATAATTTTTAGATATTCTGCACTTATATTAAATTTCAATATAGTATGTTGCTTCAAATGGTACTCAAGCCTCTCTATAAAAGTCGATTCATTTTCGACAACAAAATCTTCAAAGAGAAGTTGATCTTTTTTATTTTGTATTCCATAAGAAATAATATTGTTTTTAAATGCTCTTCTGATCTCATAATATTTCATACGCTCTCCATCAATGTTGATATTATTTGTTGAGCTACTTCCTAAATCCTGTAAACCTTGCTGTTGTTGTTGTTGATGTTCATAAGTATTTGTGCACCATTGCATGGAGGTAGAGGGTTGTTGCCAATACATTTGTTTTTGTTGTTGTTGTAGTTGATATTGCAATTGTTGGTCAGTATTTGGGTACCATTGCATGGCCGTAGGATATTGTTGAGGATATTGATATTGTTGTTTTTGTTGAGGATATTGATATTGTTGTCGTTCTTGAGGATATTGGTATTGTTGTTGTTGTTGTTGTTCAGGATATTGATATTGTTGTTGAGGATATATATAGTGTTGTTGTTGTTGAGGATATTGATATTGTTGTTGTTCTTGAGGATATTGGTATTGTTGTTGTTGTTGTTGGGGATATTGATATTGTTGTTGTTGTTGTTGAGGCTATCGATATTGTTGCTGTTGTTGAGGATATATATATTGGTCCGCAACACCATGATTTTGGATATGATCCAAGAAACTTTTGGTATTTATATATCTTATTGCACATATTACATTTATATACCATTTTAATAATTTATAGAATGTATTGTATTTTTTAAGATTTTATATGATGACGATGCACTTGCTAAATACAATACTGTACTTGCTGGTAGATTAGAGAACGTCTCAATTTATACGAATTACGTTCTATTCTTACATTGTTACAACATACATATGTATGTATATAACAAAACTGCTGTTCATTAATTTATTTACATATACATACATATGTATGTAGTAAGTAAGTATGTATGTACACTCAAACCTCGTTTTATGCGATTGATCCGTTCCAGAGAAAATCGCATAAATCGAATTCGCATAAAACGATACACTAGCTCCATACTAAAATTAATGATTCGTCCCTGAATTTTGAAAAAACGCATAAATTCAAAGTAAAGCATTAAAACTCAAACAATATCGCATAAAAAAAGTCAACAAAAAAGTAATTCATTCATGCCCGAATTTAATTCATGCCCAAAATTACGAATTTTCTTATGGAATCTTCATTTTTTTTAATCGATCGTATAGTTGATTCTCCTAAGTTGAACTCCTTTCCAAGAGTTCGAGAATTTTAATTTTTGTCTCTAGGGATATTGTTTGTCGTTTTTTTATTTTTATCCATACTGTAATCTGAAAACATACAAATAAAATATTTTTGAGCACAGAAACTTTAAAATAACAAAACTTTATAAGTTCTCACTTTAATCACTTTTACGATATACTAATCTCAATTTGTTATACGAGTAATATTCACTGTACGTTACATTTTCACAATGTATGGTTAAAAGATAACAGGAACTTTAACTGCAAGTTTTATATGAAGAACTGTCAGTTAAAGTTCAAGTTAACTCATAACCATACATTGTGAAAAGGAACGTAAGACGTGAAAACAAACACCACAATAAACTATTATATTTAACTTGATGATGAAAAGGGTTTTCCCCTAAGTATAAAACTAGTATGATATTTACACTAAGTCACAGCGCGCTGCAATAAAAGTCACATGCAGTGTTGCCACAACCAAAAAAAATTTGTACATACAAAAGCGTGCACAAAAAAAGCATGCAAAAAAAATTCAAAATCTCACAAATTTGAATTCGCATAAAACGAGGTTTGAGTGTATATAAGTGTACATGGTTTGCTTGACAAATGTCAGCCTCTTTACACAAAAAAACAAAAAATAAATAAAACTAAATAAAACCAACAAAAAAAACATTAATATCTCACCAGCATACATAATTTCTTTCTATAAATACCTTTCCAGCTCCATCAGCTAAAAAGAATATTACAAAAAAACAAATGCCGAGTACATACTATGATATTTTGTAACATCGCAACAGTACTAGTGTCAACGTTTGTTATTTTTGAAATTTTTTCTTGTTGTGTGGTATTGCTTTCCCTATAAAAAAACATAACGTGAAAGACGTTGCACACATTTTAAAAAATGATTATAACACAAGAAATGCCAGACGTGTACTCGACATTACACACTCGCTTTTTTATATGCATATACGACTACTTACCCATCTGCAACGCTAAAGTTATTGTAAAAACATACACAAATACACATGCATGAGCATCCCTTTGACAATCCTAAATATCTTATACTTCAATTTCTCCAACCTTCAAGTAAGTTCGTTGCTCATAAATTACATGTTTTATATCATCTCTTCAAACTCTTTAAAAATAGGAAATAGGAAAATCAAACTAAATAGAACCAACAACAAAAGACATTCATAGATTTCCCACAAGCATACATAAGGTCTTCTAAAATAACCTTCCATGGTCACCAGCTAAAAAGAAAATAAAAAAAATGCTGCAACCACTTGACAAACAAAAAAAATCACACTTCAATTCAAAATTAAAACAAAAACATACGTACAAAGCATGCGTGCCAATGAAAATAAACTACGAGTATGTACATCAACCTACAGACATCTACAAACCATCGAGTACCCTCGTCACTTCACACCTTTGGTTAAAACAAAAATCTAAAACATACATACAAAGCATGCGCGCCAACATAATAAACTACGAGTATGCACATCAACCGACAGACATCTACAAACCATCGAGTACCCTCGTCACTTCACACCTTTGGTTAAAACAAAAATCTTAAACATACATACAAAGCATGCACGCCAACATACCCTCGAAGTGAAGTGACCCTCGTCACTTCACACCTTTGCGTTATTTTAAAATTTTCCCATAAATTACAAAATTTTTGACGTTAATTACCCAAATTTGACAATTTTTATTGCTGGGGCGCATACATTCTACTACTACTGGTTTTGGCGATTTTTTTGGCACTTTTTTGTCGTTTTGAGGATTTTTTTCGGTTTCTGGCGTTTATTTTAAATATTGGCGATTTTATTCGTTTTAGCGATTTTTTTTTTAATTTTGGCTTTTTTTTATTTTGGCGATTTTTTTTTCACATAAACAACTATTTTGGTTTTGGCGCACTTTTCGCGTTTTGGCGATTCTCTTCGGTTTTTGGCGTTTTTTTCATTTTGGCGGTTTTTTTCATTCAAACGATTTTTTCGAATTCGGCGATTTATTTTAGTGCTAGAATTTTTTTTTAATTTTGTAGATTTTTTTCGATTTGGCGATTTTTTTTAATTTTTGTCGATTTATTTCAGGTTTTGTCGATTTTTTTCGGTTTGGCGATTTTATAATTTTCGGATTTTGTAGTTTTACAGCTTTTGAAAATTTCAAGAACTTACCACTAGTTGTAAAAAAGGAGCGCAAACAGCGGAGCCACAAACCATTTTATGTACAGGCATTCTAGCAAAGACACAAACCCAAATCAAATATTTTACCATGCCTTATTTCAGACACAAACCTTTTGTATATTCACAGTAGACGCTGTTGGTTGCTATTACCAGCTTTTTCAATGTTTTCACCGTAAATGGTTCTGGTTATTATTTCTTCATTACATGGTGGGGCACTGTTTCTTATTTCTCAAGACATATGGCATTATTGGTTTTTTTAAATATTAGAAAATATTCGTGGTGAACATATTTTTATGTTTTCACCACAGATAGCGTTTGATATTGTCATAAATGGTAGGGGTGAATTAATTTCGCTGTGGTTGTTTTTTAGCTCAGACGCAAGTGCTAATAAGAATATTCAGGCATAACCTTTTGCATTTTGAGCGTAAAGGCCGCTGTTTCTTGTTTGATTTTGTATGAAATATTAAACAATATCAGTTGTCAACAGAAGCAGAGGATAGATAATTTTTTCTCAGAGATAAGCGTATTTTCTGTATATTAAACGTTACTGCGAGACATTCTTCTCATTATTGTAACAAGTGTACTTTACATAATTTCAAAATTAAAATTTGTTTAAACGCTAGAAGTAAATAAATAAATAAAAATAAGTATAAAATGAACACATTAAGCAGCAGCCCAATTTTAATATCATTGAACGGCTCACAAATGTCGCTAGATGAGTTTGTGAGATTGTTCTCCGGCAATCGGGAAGAGATGAGCGTTGTCAGCCGGGAAGAGGTATCCGTAAGCCCTCTGTCAATAGAGTTTTCGGACGACGATTTGCCTCCTAATGTATCCATTAGAGACATTTTTGAGAACGAGATAGATGAATATCATGAAATTCCAAACAACCAAATGGCATACTTCAAGAATGGAGATTTTCAAAAGGAAGAGTTTATGCTGGACGAAGAAGACGATGCTTTCTTAGCAGCGTTTGATTATATGCCAAAAGATGAGGATAAAGATGGAATAACCAAAACTTTCATGCAAGACGAAGAGGGGGATGCGTTGTTGGCGGACTTAAATTTAATATTTTGAAAACAAATGATATGTACAATTAAATTTTTTAAACATAAATTTAAATAAATATTTTAAAATGTAAAAAATGTGTAAATAAATTTTTGAGTCATCAAATTAAATAAGTATTTTAAATTTTCTAATGGTCCTCTAGGTGCAAGTGTTTATGTTAGCGTCCTTTATTGAAAATTTTTTCCTAATGTGATCATTTTCAAAAGCAACAAGTAAGTTACATACTCGTACATTGTGTGTGTGAGACTATGTATATCTGTTTAACTTGGAAGCATACACACGTATACACCCCAGCCGTGAATATTTCATTACATGCGTTGCAATACTGATTAAAAAATATTTTGGAATGCGTGTGCCTTATTGATTATAAATTATTTTGGAGTATAGTTTTTAAAGTAAAGTATGTACATACATATGTATGTATAGTTAGAATGTCAACAAAGTCATAATATGCATATTTTATGGTTAAGTATTTTAGAAGAATATGACTACTAAAGTGAAAATATGCGTTTTTTCGTTAAAAATTTAATTGAGTGTGTATCACTTTGATAAGAAAAATAAGAAACGTTTTAGGAATTGTAATAATGAACTTGTCATGGGAAAATCAATAATTTTAAAATTTGTAAACGCACTAATAATCCCAAAATTATATTTTACCTATTCAGTAAAATATTTTTTATTAAAATACATTGAAATTGATTATTGAGGGGTTTAGCTGGATCCTATGCGCATTTCACTGTTGCTAATGCAGATCATCAGGGAACCTTTACCCAAAGTTTCTTAGAACAACTAGAGTTATTATGTTATAAACTTTCATTTAAATAAATGAGAAGCTCAAAAACAAATAACAAAGTTGAAACAAGAACTTAATAATCAACATGTTTTTTATTTTCTTACTTTATCATTACTACACTGGCTGACTTTTTTTCAGCATCAAATTGTAGATATAAAGAGTATGTAAAAAGAAAATAAATGTAAATAACAACAACAGCTATTCAAGATAGAGTGTTTGCCACAAAAGTATTTTTTGACCGGGTGCAGTCAAATTAATAATTAGTGTTTTTATGGGAATTTTTACAATTTAAGCTTAAAATTTGTAAACGCACTAATAATCCCAAAATTATATTTTACTTATTCAGTAAAATATTTTTTATTAAAATACATTGAAATTGATTATTGAGGGGTTTAGCTGGATCCTATGCGCATTTCACTGTTGCTAATGCAGATCATCAGGGAACCTTTACCCAAAGTTTCTTAGAACAACTAGAGTTATTATGTTATAAACTTTCATTTAAATAAATGAGAAGCTCAACAACAAATAACAAAGTTGAAACAAGAACTCAATAATCAACATGCTTTTTATTTTCTTACTTTACCATTACTACACTGGCTGACTTTTTTTCAGCATCAAATTGTAGATATAAAGAGTATGTAAAAAGAAAATAAATGTAAATAACAACAACAGCTATTCAACATAGAGTGTTTGCCACACAAGTATATTTTGACCGGGTGCAGTCAAATAAAAAACATGTTGATTATTGAGTTTCTTGTTTCAACTTTGTTATTTGTTGTTGAGCTTCTCATTTATTTAAATGAAAGTTTATAACATAATAACTCTAGTTGTTCTAAGAAACTTTGGGTAAAGGTTCCCTGATGATCTGCATTAGCAACAGTGAAATGCGCATATGATCCAGCTAAACCCCTCAATAATCAATTTCAATGTATTTTAATAAAAAATATTTTACTGAATAAGTAAAATATAATTTTGGGATTATTAGTGCGTTTACAAATTTTAAACTTAAATTGTAAAAATTCCCATAAAAACACTAATTGAAAATCAATAATGTTTAAAAAATTCTAATCTTGCAGTTGTCAACAGAAGTAGCGGATAGAAATTGTTTTCTCAGAGATAAGCGTATGATATGTACTTGGCATTATCCGTTGAATATTAATAGCATGATTTTGTCGCTTGTTTAAGTTTGTTTCTGTGTTTTTGTACATACCATATACATATAAATAAATGATTGAACAAATTTTTTTTATAATTTTAATCTACATATTTATTTAAAAACATATCGTAAATATATGTTGTGACAATGTAAGAATAGAAAAACAAAATATATTTTTTAGTTATTTTCTTGATAAAGTAGGTATGCATTTCTTAAGGCGCAAACTCCTTAATTGTGATAGCTGCAGTAAAAATATTCCGGATATTTAAGTTGTATTTGCTTAAAGTTAATGCAGCCAAAATCCTCGATGTTGAAAACTCTAATTCGAAGTAGTTTTTCAAACCATTTCTTCTTTTCCACACCCTTAACATAGATTGAATAATGTTTTAAATTGGATTTTAAAAATTTTACAACACTCTTAAATGATATTGATCCGTCATTCTAATTCAGATGATGAAAGTTTCTTGTTAGCCAATTTGCTTCTCTTTGTTTTGCTATTGATAATCTTTTGAAGTTAAACGGTGGTTTAATAATAAAATTTATGTGCTCCTTATTGTTAAAAACAATGGCTATTTCTTTTGCATTGAAGATATTTGAATTAGATTTAAATCCTTGCATGTCGATGAAAACTTTATCCCCAAACATCTTATTTTATTATTTTTTATTCACATTATCTTTCGAACTTGACCTTTTAAGGGTATGTATTCTATTATGCGGTCGTGGATGAGTATGCAGAAAGCTGATGTATCCGTAGGTATATTGGAGTCTGTTTCGATTTAAATTTTTATATAAACAGGACCGTTAGAGAGGGCTTCGTTTTTGTGACTGACATCTACTACCACTATCGGCACACTATTTTTAAATTCTTGAGCAGTTAAAATCGGTTGTGATTCTCTCATGTAGTAGCTTTGTTGAAACCGTAGATACATATCGTGTAGAATGGCATACCGATAATTTTTAAATTTTATATTTAGATCATCATATGGGTACGATTCGGAATTTAAATGTACTTTTAAATTGTTTAAATTACAATGAACAAACTTATTTTCTTGTTGAAAAGCAATCAACACAAAACGGGGTCGTTATCTATTTGCAGCCAATTTAACATTCCATATATAGCTAGTTCCTGTATTTAGTTGAGGATTAATGTGACAACCCCAACTGCGAAATGCCATTTGTATAGAAGCACCACTGTTAATAATTTTAATCATATTCAATTTGCTCAGATCGGATAATTGTACAAGCGGAATTCTCAATGAGATATTTGAGATACTAATTTTTGGTTTGTCAGTAGCAACAGTTGAGTATACGAGTTTTTCATCGTTCTTACTACGTAAGAGAACCAATTCATGTTTACCGCTGAGTATAATTTTATTATAGTCTTCAGCGAAACCTAAAAATAGTTTCAGTGGCACATAGAAATTAAAGTGTCCATTTGAAATATTCATATCATCGAGTTTGTTCCATCATGCATTGTACAACCCAACACTTTCTGTTGGTGATAAGGAAACAAAATTTTTTAGGCTGCTTGTAATCGCTAAATGTCTTGTATGATCAATTTCTATGCCATTAAGTTCATATCGAATTTCGTCAAAGAGATGTGCCACAAAGTTATTTTTTAATTTTAGATTTAAAAACGAAGATATTTTGCTGTCATTATCATCTACAATACTTCCCTCAACATATATGTAGCTTTCGCTGGGTAGCACATATAAGTCTTGATTTTGTATTGAAATTCGAATCTCATCGTTATTGTTGAAGGATTGTAGGTATGGTGTATATGTGTGATAGTCCTTTTTAATTATACTCTCGTCTGATTGAGGTTTTTCTAGAACATCTAGTATGTAACTCATTTCTTTGTCAATTTTAAATTGAGAGACTTCAAAATTTTTTTATTTTCTTGCGTCAAATGTTTTTTGTGTAATGATCGCTTTAATTGTGGTTTGGTTTGCAATAGTGTTTTATGAGTGTATCCAATTTTATCCGTAGATTGCTTGACGTTGTATATTATCAGTATTTGCTAGATCTCAAATGTATTCGTGTTGTAATTTCCTCTCCTCGAAAATTAATTAAATCACCGTTCTGATCAACTATGCGTAGAGTAAGAGAACTTATCTCTCGGCAGTTAACTGGCAAATAGATAAGATTTCGAGGAATCTCAACAATTTTATACCCTGGGGGGGACATTGATCGCAAATTCATGTAATGTGTGTGCTTGTGAGTTATTCGTATATGTGTTAACCACTATACTGCATTCAACTCGCAAGATATTCACGATGAAAATATTGACTGGTAGATCTGAGTAATTGTCTTGGTTAGAAGCTAGAATTTTCTTATTGAATCCAAAAAGTTTTCCAATTGTGTTATATTTGTTAAAGTATATGGGATCCTTAGAGCTTTTAACTCTAACTTGCATTGTATTGTTATTACCTTCTATATCAATTTTATTTTCCGGACAATACTGCTTATAGTTATGTTTAATATAATCAACTATATCATTTAATTCATAAGATCCTATTGGTATTTTAATTACATGTTCACCAATATGAAATATATTGTTATAATCATCTTCATTGGGAATGCTATTATATGAATGAAAATCAGTTAGAGCACATTCATATTCACCATCCAAACGAATAGGAGGAAAGTAATTAGCAGATAACTCAGATGAGTTTTAGCTAAGAGTAAGTGTTATTGACATTATGATTGTCTGATTACAAGTAAGTGAAATTAAACACAGCACTTTGTATAAAAAGGAAGTTTATATTTTATTGAAATATATTAGATACAAAATATAGACTTATATATACACTTAACTACAATATATCATTTTTATTGATCCAAGAATTATGTTGATTGGTAAATCCAAACCATTTAACATATGCCTTATCGCCTTTAGTTTTAAGAACTTTTTCAACTATATATGTATTTGGATATCTGGTTTTTGAAAGTTCCACCTTTAATAGGGTTACCACAATAGTCTTCTAATATGTATGTATCTGGATGTATATTTTGAACTCTCTTAATCGTAAAAATTTCTGTGGTCCAATTTGGTGTATATCCTTTTTCAAAAACATGTTTATATTTACTTATGCGCACATGATCTCCCACATTGAATTTTGATAATTTGAATAGTTTTAAGCGGTTATATACAGTGTTTAATAATTTTTTCTCATTTTGATAGTTAACTTGAATCGGTGGCATTTTGATGGTGCGATGAATTTTTTTATTATATGTATTAATCAAGTCTTTGTAAATGTCGAGCCAGTTATAAGACCCATTAAAGCTAAACTCTTTCCACATCATTCCTTTTAATGTTCTGTTAAATCGTTCTACTATTGATGCTTTCATTCTGCTATATGTTGAGTAGTGATTAATGTTGTATTTATTCATAAATTTTCCAAAGTGTTTGTTGAAAAACTCTTTACCATCGTCTGTTTGCAAGTTTTTTGGTATTCGTCCCAGTTGAAAAATATTCTGCATAGCCTGGCTTGTTTCCAATGCAGTCTTTCTTTTCAAGGGTACTTCCCAAGCAAATTTTGAAAATGTATTAATTACAGTCAGCAAAAATCGATAATCTCTATTGTCTGTAGAATAGTTCCTCATTTCAACTAAATCAGCTTGCCAAAGATCATCTATTCCTTTCATAACAACTCTTCGACGTGGAAAATGTTTTCGTGCTTGCTTATGTAGTTCATTTATTAAATTTCTTTTTGAAGTCATTATCTAACGTATTTAGAATTTGACGGGATAAGTTGAGTTCAGTGCGAGTTCATTTAAGTACTGTTGACCATCATATTTCTTATATACCCATAGATTAACTCATTTATCTTTCTAATTTCTTTTTCAAAGAATAATTTCATACTTGAAATTGTTTCCCTAATTTCATTTAATTTCTGACTTAAAATTATATTGATTTCATCTCGTACCTCTTCAATTTGACTTTGCAGAAACAATTTATTAACAACGTCGTTTTCCTCCAAAGCTTTTTCCACATTTTTGATTCTTTTGTTTTGAACGTCAATGTTATTAGTTATATCCATAACGAACCCCAGCAGCTTAGGAACATTTTTCACAAAAACTGTGCCACTTGTATCATTAAGATAGTGCCCAAACTTATCGATGGACATAATTTATGTAGATAAATATTATTCTATAATTTTTGCTTCATATAATTCTTCGATAATTGAGACAATTTTGTTATTGTGATTAGTATGACCTGCAGCTTGTGATGCTAACAATAGCCTAAGGCAATCTACCAACTCATTAGGATTATCCCAGTATATATAGTTAGCTTTGTATGGGTTTAGTTTCATCAAACCCTTACCCTTGTAAGGACTTTTTATTGTATGTAGTGATGACGAAGTTGATGAGTTTTTTTCACTTTCTTTTTTAAACAATTTACTGATAATATGCTTATATTTATATGCTCTCGTTCCTTTGATTTGTCCATCAGGTCTATAATCTCTTTTGTGTTCATTTGTGCTCACTAAAATATTCTTATATATATCTAATTCATGTTTATCATAATATTTTGGTGTTTTGTGAAACAGTAAAGAAAATAAACCTGGTGTAAAGGCCCATATTTGATTTCCAATCACTATTTTATCTTCAGTAAGTTTAATACTACTATTGCCAAACTTCCATTCGTTATTTAAACCTTTATGTGGACCGTATAGAGTATCTAATTCGTTTCTGCTTTCCAAGAGTGCTAGGTCAGTATAACTCTTATTATTATCTGAATTGTCTAGATTTTCCGATTGAGAGTAAAAATCATCGTTGTCATCATCATCATCATCAGTATCAACATTATCAACCTTGTTTGTGTTTCAATTACTAAGTAAGATATTTTTATTGCATAACGTTTCTTCAACAAGTTTCTTTGGAGTACTTGTCTCTAACTTAACTGATTGTTCGTTGAATGGAAAATTTGAATTTTTATAAACTTTTGTTTTAAATTCATCTCTTTCTGATTTAATACTTTTTTTATTATTTTTAGAACTGTTCACAAATTCTGTTAATGGTTCTATTATTGGCTTAAATGTATCTTTGAATTGCTCATGTGTATCTGCTTCATCAACTTTTATACTACGAAATTTTTTCTTTAAAACTTGCTTGTCTTTATTAGCTCTTTTAAAACTTTTTCATCTATTTTCAACTATTAGACACCAGATCAAGTATCAGCTATCAGATCAAGTATCAGGTATCAGATCAGCTATCCGATCAGGTATCACTTATCAGATCAGGTATCAGATCAGCTATCAGATCAGGTATCAGGTATCAGATCAGGTATAAGATCAGCTATCAGATCAGGTATTGGGGTATCAGATCAGGTATCAGCTATTAGATCTGGTAACAGATCAGCTTTCAGATCAGGTATGGTAAATACTTTAGGAAATAAGTAGATGTACTATGCGCAAGGCCAAATTAAGTACTAATGTTTTACTTTAATGTAGAGTAATTTATATCGTTATAAAATAGTCGAATTGCTTTCTATAGCGACCATTATTTAAGTCATTATCTTTGCTTATCATCAAAAATCCATATTTATCCTTCCAACACTCTCGACAAATTTCATGAAACTTTTCATAACTCATATCGCTGGCAACATGATCACTATAAACGTGCTTCATGTTTGTCTCATCTTGTTTAAACATTATAATCACACTTGCATTGTCTCTTATTAAGTGCTTGGGGATTCTCGTATAAGTTTGGCACAAGTAGAATGAATCAACATCCTTATATCGTCCCATGCAAAAATATGCTCGTATATTATTTTGCTTCCCGCATGCAACATCATCAAAGATCATAATAGAATTAGTTTTCGCTTACTCAGGAGGAATAACTTTTTCATTATCTGTAAATGTGTAGTATCCCATCCCTTTAATTGGTGAAATTAATCGCTTTAAGTATTCATATTTTCGTTGATAAAGGGATTTTGAGTATAAATAGATGTTTTCAAACTTGAGTCCATTAGGACTTTCTAGCAAGCTAATCATAACATTAGTCTTTCCACAATTTGATGGTCCAACTATTAGAGCACGAATAGAATTTGGTAAGAGAGAGCTATGTTTTATTTTAGATCTGATTTTCGTTGAAGCATCAATATTGCGAATCACAATATTTTTATGTTGTTTTACTAATTGCATTCTCATAACTAATTGCATTTCATAAATGTTACTTTTATTATAGAAGAAAAAATAAAATCAGATGCTTATATATTATAAAAAAACGTTTAGTTATAAAAAACCAGCCGTTAGAAAAGGTTTAGTGAATAGAGTAATTAACTCTCTGCCTGTTGAATTACACCTTCCTGGATATCAGTTTTGTGGACTCGGAACAAAATTACAAAAACGTTTAGATCGCGGTGACAGCGGAATTAATTTATTAGACGCTGCATGTAAAAAACCTGTTCCGCTTTAAACAAAACAAAACTTCAATTAAATGAAATACAAGGAATACACGAAAGAGATGTAAAGATTGAATTAACACGACTTTGTTATGAGATTGGAGAAAAAATGCAACATAAGATTCTAACTGATGTAAAAATTCATAGATTATATTTAAGGATGGATAATAAATAAATGATTAAAAACATAAATAATGATTTATATTTTGTATTTTTCTTTTTCATGAGAGGGCGACTTTAATAAAAACAAAGAACTTTTCTGTATGTATATATGATTGATTTTCCAAAATAACAAGTCTTATCTTTAAATACGTATGTATATAAATTACAAAAACAAATATATATATATATATATATTTAAAAATTTAATTATAAGTATGTACATAAATACATGTGAAAGATATATATTTTTTTAAAACATTTCTTTTCTAAACGTTTACAATTTGTATGCATATTTTTTCCATTCAAACATCAAAACGAAAAAAGATTTAATTTAATAACAAATAACTTAATTACACTTATATCGAACAATTATCAATGGTTTTCTATTAATTTTAAAATTATATTAATGTGATATTCCAAATCCATAAACTAATGATCATTACTATCATAAAACAAAATTTTTATACGGAATATTTACATATTTTTTATTTTTATTTTGTTAAAATCTACTTTTGAATTTATTTTTTTTATTCATTCTTCAGTTTCCATTGCATTTTCTATGTTATACCCAAACAAATGTACTATGTCGTGAGAGTTTGTCAAGTCATCATAATCAGTCATATATTTAGCAATGTCATGTAAATCTTTATCTTCCAGTTCGACAAGCATTCTCTCATTAGCATCATCGTCAGAGTTTGTCAAGCCTGTGCTGATACCATAATCATCTTCAATCATATATTCAGCAATATCATGTAAATCTATGTCTTCCCGTTTTAATTTATAATGTCCCCAAGCATATGTCTGTAACCTGTCGTACCTAATGTATCTCTTGTCATCATTGTGGCTCAAAACAATTTTATTTACATTTTGGGTAAAAATTTGATGTTTGTATGCTCGGAAAATATACATGCTGTCGGAATAAACGTTTCTTAAATACAAACAGTTTCTATAGTCCGACAAAGTGACTCTTTCTGAGGCCGTTCTTTTTGACTTTTTTATTTCAGTGTTTGCTTCATTTCTAAAGGCATACATCTTACCTCTTAGTCCAACAAACTCCTTCATTATAACCCCATTATTTTCATCCTTCATCATTCGTAATATTTTTTTGTTTACCAAAGGTAAGCCATATATGTTATTAGGTGAATAACCCCACGTATCAAATCTTTCTTGAAAGTCCTTGGCACATTCCTTATAAAAGTCATTCGTTCTAATAGTGTAAATGAAGGAATCAGTGTCCATATAATTTAGATGTAAGTCAGTTTTGAACTTAGGCTTCATATAACCATAGTGGAAGTTATACATCTTCCACTTGGATAGTTACAGCACACAAAAACCTAAGTACATCGGCTTGTTGCACTTTATTTTCAGTCTCTGTAATTCAAATGCATACATATCATTACCAAAACGGGACAAGCTATGGAAATTAAGTTGAGCAATTAGAGCTCGAGCTTCCTGATGATTTCTTCTATCTGATTCCCACTTTGTCACAATACAAACATCTTTCCTTAATTCCACATTTTCCATTGTCTTTCCATATACGGCATTATTTAATAGTTTGAAAAAATATTTTTCAAAATCATTAGTTGCCTTTGTTCGATGAAAAGTGTTTAAGTCTATGTAAGTTTTCAGCCATGGTGGCTTGCTGAAACTTTATTACCCTATGTATCTTTTTTAAAACTAAGCCATTGGCAATACATTGCTTCAGTACTCGGTAATGAATCGAATACTTCCTTTTGTTTGATAAATCTGCGATTAACTTTTCTTTTTTCATAATAGCTTTGTTTTCTGGACAAAAGGGTAAATCATTGTGAAGATCATGTAAATAGTCTGGATAATCTAAGTCCACTTCTAAAATATAACCTTCACTAGACTCATCATCAATAGAATTGATATTTAATGAACTAATTTCATCATTGCTAAGCCACGAGAAGTCTGAGAATGGTAGATATTGTGACATTGTCCATCCATAAAGATTATTTGCATCTAAGTACATAAGATAATCTGATGGTTTTGAGCTATCATAATCAGACATATATTTATTATTAGCCTTAGTGTGCCTCAATGAACATTGGACCAGCCCACCTCTTATGCTTTTTTTGATCATGTTATACATATCAATATCCGTTATTAGCTCTAAACGAATTTTCGTTGTTTTGAGCATAGCATCCCATGACAAACCTGGAGCAGTGTAATAGTGGCATGGGTCTAATTCATGTATGCTTTTACAGATTTTTCTAAAGTTTTCAAAAATGTCTGCCAACATTAGAGTGTCACTTTTAACATAGAGCTCTGTATAGTCAAGAAGGTTGTTGCAGTTAAATGTTTGCCAAACATTTTGTGCATGTTTATAGTCTTCAATACTACACTCCGCATTTGTTAAAATATTTTTGAAATCTTCTCGAGCCGGGAGGTTTTTTTCAGTAAGCCTTGAATAAGAGTCTATATAATAGTATGGGAATACTTCCTTCCTTCTAACTAGTTTACATTGCTCGTCATCAGGATAGTACTTTTTAATTATTTCAAACATTTCTGGTTGAAGGTTAGAAGATAGTGTCTCTAGACTCGCCGCCATAAACCTAAATGAATCTACAAATCTTACTTTATTATTTCCAACATGAGCATTTTTGGTAATAGAAATATATTTTTCCTTATTTGTTGGAATAATGTCAATGTGACCCTCAACCTTTCCAAGCTCTCTAATAAACAAATGACTATCGTATGACGATAAATTGTGAAAGAATACCGGAATGAACTTATTTATTTGGTAATTTAAGTTGCAATGTCCATGTAAAGCAGCTCGATAACGACCCGTCAAATGACAATGATCTTGAACTCTGTCAGTACCTAAAACTCTTCCGCACATTTTGCAGTTTTCCGCATTAAGGAAATCTTCTTTTTCTTCGTCATTCATTGCAGTCAGTGCAACAATTCTATCTAGATATTGAGTAAAAATATTTTCGCAGTCCCGTAACAGTTCCCTAACAAACACTTGGGGTCTATCTAGTCCACTATATGTAACAAGTTTTGAGTAGTCGTCATTATAGGCACGTTTTATATAGTAACTAAATGAGCAAGGAATATGTTTTTGCTCATTAACTACCTTATCACTAATTCTTATGTTAACTTTTTCTAATAAACATTCGAAGTCTGCGTAGACAACGAATGGAACATCTAAATAATTTGAATAATTCTTAAATTCTAAGTACCTTTCATAATATGCAGGCATAGTTGTTATTAGCTTCGAACAACCGTCTTTATGGTGAAGAGCTATTTCAGGATCCTGAGAATACCCCAGATATGTCATGCAAAAATGTAATGCTCCATTGTGCTTCGCCAATGACGTCCTTAAAAATCTGTTAACAAAATCAAAAGTAATAAATAAGTTACAATAGTTATAGCAATAATAATAGTTATAATAACATAATAAGGTTTAAAAATAAGTACTCTTAAAAGCTGTAACTTACCTTGAAAGGTCTTTAATAAGCACGTAATGTATTTTAGTGCAAGCATCGTCCTCCAACAACATTAAACTTATATGAATATTTCGAAACTCTTCACATACACGATAGGGTCCAACTATTTGGTTTCCTTTTGTATTAAATTCAAATACGTTGACACTTATATTTGGATTTTGTGCCTCGAATATGTTGATTTCTTTTAAATCAACTGGAAATCGCATGTGTGAAAAATTTAATTCCATACTGCCCAACTTTATGATGTTGTTAGAAATATTATCAATTTCATATGCTGCACATTTCACCGCATCTTTAGTATTGCGTAGGCTCCTTAAAGCAGCAATAATTGACCATTTGAAACAATATACATCATCATTTTGTAAGTTGATGCAGGCTTGCAGTTTTTCTAACTTAAAGGGCATGAGAATATAACTAGAGCCTCTTATGATGTTGTGTTTGTTTATATTAACATTCAATAGGTTTATTTGATGTAATGCCCATCCACTGTCCCTTTCTTGAAATTCTCCCATTTTATTTTTTATGTCGTCTGCCTTTTCCAAATAAATATTTCTCAAAGTATGGGATCGATTTACCGATACCATTTTCGTAATATGTGAAATTGACTCTTCTATTAGAGAGTCTTCACAGTGCTTGATGTAAGCACATTGCAGCTCAAAATTACATTTAAAATTTATTTGTTTTTCCAAGGCCACTTCCAAAACTTTTATTACTTCGTCCTCAGCAGTTTTGAAAAACTCTTCCACATATAAGTTTTTGACATTAGGATTAGTATAAGTGTATACTTCAATTCTTTCCATAAAATCACTAGAGCTTGTATGTATGTTTTCGCTGAACCTCCTTGTAATAGCATTGCTTTTATGCATTATGGCCCCAATCAAGTCTTGGCACTTCAATCTTGCATCTGTCACAATGCATCGAGTCCTGATGCAATTTTTTGTGGTTTTCAAAACCTTTTGATGTTTTGAAAACTTTTTCACAGTTTGGGCATTGCATATTTGTTGTTGATGACACTATATGTATATATTTATTGCCTTCTGCACAGGAACTAAATAATTGTCTTAAAGAACTTCATTTTTTTGTTTGTCAGGAACACTAGTTTTAAGCACCAACTTAATTTTTTCACGAACACTTCTTTTAAACAGTATTTTAAATATTTTCAATAAACTATACGTTTGTTTGGAAAAGAGACTTTAAATTGAATAATATTTGAATTGAAGTAACATTATTTATAGGAAAAAATTCTCAATAAAGGGTGCTAACATCTACACTTGCGTCCAGAGGATGCAAACGAGCTTCATGATTAATACCGTGGACGCTAAGAGAAAATCATGCTATTAATATTCAACGGATACTGCCAGTTACATATCATACGCTTATCTCTGAGAAAACAATTTCTATCCTCAACTTCTGTTGACAACTGCAAGATTAGAATTTTTTAAACATTATTGATTTTCCCATGACAAGTTCATTATTACAATTCCTAAAACGTTTCTTATTTTTCTTATCAAACTGATACACACTCAATTAAATTTTTAACGAAAAAAACGCACATTTTCACTTTAGTAGTCATATTCTTCTAAAATACGTAACCATAAAATATGCATATTATGACTTTGTTGACATTCTAACTATACATACATATGTATGTACATACTTTACTTTAAAAACTATACTCCAAAATAATTTATAATCAATAAGGCAGACGCATTCCAAAATATTTTTTAATCAGTATTGCAACGCATGTAATGAAATATTTACGGCTGGGGTGTGTACATGTGTATGCTTCCTAGTTAAAGAGATATACATAGTCTCACACACACAATGTACGAGTATGTAACTTACTTGTTGCTTTTGAAAATGATCACATTAGGAAAACATTTTCAATAAAGGACGCTAACATAAACACTTGCAACTAGAGGACCATTAGAAGTTTTAAAATACTTATTTAATTTGATGATTCAAAAATTTATTTAAAAATTTTTTACATTTTAAAATATTCATTTAAATTTATGTTTAAAAAATTTAATTATACATATCATTTGTTTTCAAAATATTAAATTGAAGTCCGCCAACAACGCATCCCCCTCTTCGTCTTACATGAAAATTTTGGTTATGTCATCTTTATCCTCATCTTTTGGCATATAATCAAACGCTGTCAAGAAAGCATCGTCCTCTTCATCCAGCATAAGTTCTTCCTTTTGAAAATCTCCATTCTTGAAGTATGCCTTTTGGTTGTTTGGAATTTCATGATATTCATCTATCTCGTTCTCAAAAATGTCTCTAATGGATACATTAGGAAGCAAATCGTCGTTCGAAAACTCTATTGACAGAGGGCTTACGAATACCTCTTCCCGACTGACAACGCTCATCTCTTCCCGATTGCCGGATAACAATCTCACAAACTCATCTAGCGACATTTGTGAGCCGTTCAATGATATTAAAATTGGGCTGCTGCTTAATGTGTTCATTTTATACTTATTTTTATTTATTTATTTACTTCTAGCGTTTAAACAAATTTTAATTTTGAAATTATGTAAAGTACACTTGTTACAATAATGAGAAGAATGTCTCGCAGTAACGTTTAATATACAGAAAATACGCTTATCTCTGAGAAAAAATTATCTATCCTCTGCTTCTGTTGACAACTGATATTGTTTAATATTTCATACAAAATCAAACAAGAAACAGCGGCCTTTACGCTCAAAATGCAAAAGGTTATGCCTGAATATTCTTATTAGCACTTGCGTCTGAGCTAAAAAACAACCACAGCGAAATTAATTCACCTCTAACATTTATGACAATATCAAACGCTATCTGTGGTGAAAACATAAAAATATGTTCACCAAGGATATTTTCTAATATTTAAAATAACCAACAATGCCATATGTCTTGAGAAATAAGAAACAGTGCCCCACCATGTAATGAAGAAATAATTACCAGAACCATTTACGGTGAAAACATTGAAAAAGCTGTTGATAGCAACCAACAGCGCCATCTACTGTGAATATACAAAAGGTTTGTGTCTGAAATAAAGCATGGTTAAATATTTGATTTGGATTTGTGTCTTTGCTAGAATGCCTCTCCATATAATGGTTTGTGGCTCCGCTGTTTGCGCTCCCTTTTCACAACTACTCTTACCTCTTACGGTTTCCAAGATATAGCAAGTTGTCAAAATTACATAGTCAAAATTGCATTAACTGATGGACCACCCTTTAATTTAAATTTTTGATTATTTTAATGTTAATTGTTATAGTCTATATAAAAATACAGTAATTTTACAAATACAAATACATAAAATTGTATGTATATTACATGGGATTTTAAAATTTTTCGTCGCTCGTTTTTGAGCACCCCTTAAATTTTAATTCTCATGTATATGTTGTTATAGTGGCCAAGGTTCTACATACTCTGTCCAAATTTCAGGTACGTAGCTCTTACGGTTCCTGAGAAAATACCGTGTGACGGACAGACGGACAGCGTAGCGAAAACAATAGGGTTCCTTTTGTCACCTTTGATGTACGGAACCCTAAGAACTGGAACCAATGGACATAAGCAGACAGACACGTAGAAAAAATAATAATATGAATAACAGAGAAAAATTTAAAAATTTTCCTCATGCAGCCTCCGCCGGGAGATAATCTAAATTCGGATTGTCCTATGTTTTATTCAAACCAGGAAAAATAAAACAAGAATAGGTATAGGTTCTACTGAGAATCTTATTAAGAAAATCATTTTCCAGAAAATTTAATAGTTGAATTAGCACAATCAGTAAAAATAAAAAACAGCAGCAGGCTTTTTGTTGGTAAAAGAAGAGGCTAAGATTTTCAGGAATGATTTGCAAGTGCGTCTTAAAAATTATGAAAAGTTTAAGAGATATCCAACCTCCATCCGGTATTTGATGGGATATTTGGATCTACATTGTTAAAAGAAAATGGTGCTTTAATAGATTATGAAAAGCAAAGTATTGTGATAAATCGGCAGAAACTTCCTTTGTATATTGAGGGACAGAATAAAAGTGATCAGGAGTATCACCTAACATTAATAAAAACCCGAATTACATCATATTGATCAATTAAGAATAGAAAAACAATTGCGATTAGAACTTTTAAATAAGGAAGAAGGAATTGCAGTAAAAAGCTTATTGAATGAGTTTTCGGATATATTTTATAGAAAAGGTTATGACCTGACTGTCACAAATAAAGTGAAACACAGGATTCCTACTAATAATGATACACCGGTTTACACAAAATCGTACCGGTATCCAGACGTTCATAGAGAGGAAGTTAAGAGACAGATAAAGGAAATGTTAGAACAGGGTATAATCACTACAAGTGATTCACTCTATAATTTCCAAATTCGGGTGGAACCAAAAAAAGAGGATAAAACAGGACAAAAAGATTGGAGGATAGTAATAGATTATAGAAAGTTGAATCTTGAGACAAGAGAGGATAAATACCTCATTCCTATTATTGACGATGTGTTAGGTAGATTGGGACGAGCAAATTACTTTGCTACATTTAACTTAACCAAGGGATTATACCAGATAGAGGTATATAAAAATTATAAAGAAAAACATGCATTTTTTACTAATGATGGCCACTACGAATTTAGGCGTATGTTATTTTTGGGTAAAAAATTCCCCAGCATCGTTCCAGAGAATGATGACTAATGTACTTAGGAAATATATTAACAAAACATGTGTCATTTACATGGATGATATATTTATTTTCTTTACTTCCCTTCAGGAGTATAAAAATAATTTGACAAGGGTGTTCCAGGCATTGAGAGAAGCTAATTTAAAAGTGTCACTAGATAAAAACGAGTTTTTGAAAGCAGATACAAATTTCCTGGGTCACATTGTGACATCATAAAAAACTTTCTTATTCCAAGGACATTGAAACAACTCCAGGCATTTCTAGGATTAAGCGGATATTACAGGAAGTTTATCCCAGACTATGGCAAAATCTTTAACTCTGAAACTAAAAGAAAGACGGGCAGATTAACGAAAATGACACCGATTATAGAAAGTGTTTTGAGAAATTAAGAATAATATTGGCTTCTGATATGGTTTTGCCGTATGCAAATTTTCAGGAGGATTGTACGCTTATAACGGACGCCAGCAACTTTGCATTGGGTGCTGTGCTGTCTCAAAAAAATAGTCCTATAGCTTTTGCTTCGAGAACTCTTAATAACCACGAAATAAATTACAGTGTACACAAAAAAAGAAAAACTGGATTTTAAGATTGTGGATAGGAATACTGTTCAACTTAGAACCGCAAAGAAGAAAACAGAACAAAGACAAAATTCTCCGGCACCAACAGCACACAGCGCTCAAGATGCTGGATTAGGTCATAGTAGGGTAACAGAAAACCCTTTGCAGTTTGCAAACAAACAAGTCTTAATTAAAAAGCAGGAAAATGATTCGTTTGAAGAAAAACTTCAATTCGGTAAAAGATTATATAAATTCGAGGCATATGACTACAGAATAATTTTGAAAGAAATAATCAGAATGATTGAAAAAAAAGAAAATTTGATTATATATTGTGATATTCAAGAATTATACGATATGATTCAGTATCGGGTTATTTGATTAAGGAATATAAAAAAGTTAAGGATATACTGAACTTATAAACTACTTGAGAATGTAGGAAAAGAAAAATTGTTAGAAATTATTATGAGACATCATGAGCAGGGCAAGCCAAAAAAAGCACAAACAAATTAAAAAAAAGTAAGCTAAAAAGCCCAAAAAACCCTTGGAAAAAGGACAAAATAAGCTAAATATAGGAAGAAAAAGCATTAACCGAAAACACGAATTAAAATAAATACAACTTCAGTCGATGTTACCGGGGCATATTTAAAAGCTAAAAATTCACATAGGGATAATGTGTCAATATATTCATCTTTTTCTTTTATATTGAAAAATATGTTATTTTTAATATTAGCTAATGTTTTGAGCCCAACATTTTTATTAAAAACTTTAGAAAACTTTTCAAAAAACACGTTATTTTCTAAAGCCTCAATTAATTTTTTTTCACATCTTCTATAACGGATAAACTTTCATGAAAAGTTAGACCTCTGCTTTCTATATGCTTTTGCAAATACATTCAAAATTTTCTTTAATGTATGCTAAATCAGAATTTATAGTTGGGTTTTCAAATAATAATTTTGCATTGCAAATGGCCTCTGCCTCTTAATTGGAAAACTCGTTTAAAACGTTCTTTATTTCCGTAAAATTATCGCAGTAACAAACAGAAGCTTTTATCCAAGATCCCCATCTGGTCGTACAACGCTTTGGGGGTTTGCTTATTGTTGAGTACATAGAGTGCAATAAACTGGTACCAGTGGGTGCCTGAAAATTTTTAAATTTTTTTTTTTTGATAACAAGTAAATCTACTTTGAAATATATTACATGTTTACCTTAAGAAAAACGGCCTTGCAATTGCTAACAAGGGAGTTGACATTAACAAAATATAAACGAACAAAATCTGCGATTCTGTGCAACCTATATATACCTATTTAATGACCGCATTGCAGATACCATATAAGGGGCTGCATCAGTAACCTCAAGCATAACATTTCTGTATTAAATACCTACATCAGTTATATGTGTATGAATATATGTACACATGTATGTATATATTTAAATGTTAAATTTATTAAATTCAGTGAAGTGCGACTTTGACCCACGCACGAAGGGTTCCGTACGGACACGAGATATGTAATTCAATACGAACTTTAGCCAATATAAACTTAGTTTTGGAATTTTTTTCGTTTTTGGGTTTGTTTTTGGTTTTAAGCGTTTTTTTAGTTTTGGGGTTTTTTGAATTTATTGGCGCTTTCTGAGTTTTTGCACTTTTTTTCTCATATTGGCGATTTTTTTGGCTTTTTGAAGTTTTTTTAATTTTGGCGATTTTTATTATATTAGCGTTTTTTTATTTGGCGAATTTACTATTTTGGCGATTTTTTTAATTTTGGCGTTATTTTCATATAGGAGATTTTTTTTGGTTTTGACGATTTTTTTAGTTTTGGCAGTTTTTTTTCTCGTTTTGAGGATTTTGTTTGTTTTTGGCGTTTATTTAATTTTGACGATTTATTTCGTTTGGCGATTTTTTTAATTTTAACGATTTTTTATAATTTTGGCGATTTTTTTTTCAATTTTAGCGATTTTTTTTAATTTTTGCGATTTTTTTTACATAAACAATTATTTTGGTTTTGGCGCATTTTTCGCGTTTCATGTATTTGTTGTTGTAGCGGCTAAGGTGCTACATACTCTGTTCAAATTCCAGGTCCGTAGCTCTTACGGTTCCTGAGAAAATACAGTGTGACGGATAGACGGACAGACGCACAGCGTAGCGAAATCAATAGGGTGCCTTTTCTCACCTTTGGTGTACGGAACCCTAAAAATGAAGCAATTTGCATATATGTATACATATTTACCTTTCGGCCATAATATCTGCACACTATCGTTGAAAAATGCCACCATTGAACTACCATTGGCTCGTTCTACATGTGCTAAGTTAAGTAAGTAGGACTTTCCTTTTTCCTATTCATCCAATAAACCAAACACGAAATTTGCAACCAAGCGGCTCTCACAGTCACTAGTTTCATCTAATGACACCCAAATTTTTTTGTTTGCTGCTTTATTTTGGAGCTCTTTGATATATGTTTCATAAAGTGAAGTAATATATTTTTGTCTTAACATAGTTTCAGAGGGTAAAGAATGATTTCTAAATTTTTCAAAAAACGATATAATGCGACGATCATTGACTTTATGCAAAGGTATATTTGCAGTCAAAAAGATTTTGCATAACTACATATGAAATGGATTTATAGTTGGATCATCCGAGTAGCTAGTTAACAATGACTGAGTGCTACTATAATTTTCCTTCTTTTCTGTTGCTGTTTTATGTTTTAATGTGCCAAAAAATATAGTACAATTACAAATTACACAAAACAAAACAGAATTGTCGGCTTTTAATAATACCGGGTAATTTGGTGCCATACGGGTATTGAAATCTTTTTTTGTTTCTTTTGGCATTCTATTTCTAACTTTTAAACTTAAATTTTTTGCAAAACTACAAAACTACAAGTGCCAACTTGCATAATAAGCAAGGTGTATCATATAAGGCATTTCAACTAAGGAAATAAGCAAAAAAAAGTTTTTAAAGCAAAATGCTATATAACATATGCATGTATCACAATTAATAATAAAATATAAAATTTTCTTTAATTTAAAATTGTAATGAGTCTTTTATAAAACGATTTTCTCAACTTTTTTGAAAAAATTTATTTTTTTGTATACAATTTTCCGAATATCTCCGAAACTATAAGGCTATTAAAAAATTAATATGGATGTGATTTAAAGGTTAATTTGTTTTCTAGCCTTTTGTGTATTTTTTTATTTGATCAAAGCATTGGTTCTCAAGTAAATGCAAATTATGTGATGCAGCATCGTCTTTTTTCTTAATAACGGAAAATCTCGAGATACATATCCAATTCAAAAAAAGTAATTTATAGGCATTGAAGCTCAGTATCAAATGCGCGAAAATTTACTATGAAAGTACGAAACTTGGAAATCGTGTTGACCTGTGTAATTAGACCGAACCGGATGAATTGGAGATTCGAAGGACGGTAATTTCGTTTCAGATAGAAAAACTAGAAAAAATAATTGACAAAGTTGAGGGAATACGTTTGACATCAAGCTTTGGGCTTCTGGGCCAGAATGTTTTGAAAGATGAAGAAATAGATGAACATGACATAACTTTTGAAAGAATACAAAATATTATAATAACTGTAGTGACAAGTGAGAAAACATAATTTTTATCATACAACTCCTGAATTTTATGAAACCTTATTTGTCCAACCAATTCCAAATAACAATGATTTAGAATTAAGCGAAGAAAAACAAACGTAGTTATATCACAAAAGATAATGTTGTATACTATGACGCTGATTATCTAAAAAATTTAATAATGATAAAGGATAACTGTATTGAAAATGTATTGAACTTTAAAAAATGCAATGTAAATATCGAAAAAATTCATTTACAAATGTAATAGAAGTAAATTCTAATTTAATTTTTGCTTTTAATATGAACAATATAACTGTAAATCAAATATGTAATGAGATGCCTATACCCTTGATGAGACATTTTCTTATTAGAATAGAAGAATGTAAAATACAAATACTTGAAAAATGGTACGATAGAAAAATACTAAATATAATAATACATAGTTTGTTTAAGGAAATACAAATAAATATTGAAGAAAAAATAACATTGGTAAACCCAACCTATTAATATTATAAAATATATTAAAAATATAAAATATATAAATGAATTAAGAGATAACCAAAAAAAAATACTAATATAACCATGTACATTGTGATAATAATTGCAACGACTTTGGGTACTAGATCATTAAATTTAAATCTAAGAATATAATAAAGAAAACAATTGTAACGTTTCTCAAATATCCTTTAGAAATTGGGATCCAATCTTGGCCGGGGGGAGTTTTACCCAACAGTGTTATGGTGACTATGTGTCGCGTTGTAATATTTATCTTATCATATTTAAACATACTTGCAAGTTTGGTTCTCATGCAATGTGAAGCTGATAATAAGCAATTGTGATATGAATCTTATCATACTTGCCGTGTTGGTTCATGCAATGTGAATCTTATAATAAACAATTGTAATATGAATCTTATCTTATTCACACATACTTACTAATTTAACTCATTTAATCTGAATCTTTCATAATTAATTTAAGAGAAATAGTATTAGTTTCAACATTCGTTGATTCATAGTTTGAAAGGTGAATTCACCCATTTTTTTGGAACAAAATGTTTGTCTGGAAAACATTTTTTTCTGAGAGTTTTTTGCAAGAACATTTTGTCTGGAAAATCAAAGCTATCATATAAAATACCTATTTTAAACGATGCGTATTAATTTTACAAGTGGCAGGCAGCACAGCGCCAAATTTTACAATTTTCTGTTTCACACACATCTTTTTAATTGTTTAATGCAATTGTTTCCTTAATCTCTATTCTAATAAATACAAGTATACTCTGTGCTTTTATTATTCATATAACATGATGTGGCACCTCAGTTCAACTTTGGCTGAAAAATTAAAATAGTTGGTAGCTTAGTTCGATTTTGTCCGGACAAAAATTAAAATTAAATCAATTCAAGCAGAAAATGTTCCGAACAAAATTTTTTCTCTTCTTCTCTCTCTCAAAAAGAGAAACGTCAAACTATGTACATATAAAAAAAATTTGTCCTAACAAAAATTTTGTTCGGATACAATGGGTGAATCCAGCTTAAGAGAAACAATTTGTGATCGTGAGCAATTGTTGATCGCATAACTGCAACCAACGATTGCTTCAATTTGAATACAAAACCATAACGTAAGTTTAGAATTTAAGCATTATTTCTACTTTGATAATTAAATATTGAATTTAAAAAAAAATTTATATAACATGTTTGTAAATATGTATGTATATTAACATGTGTGTTTATTTCATATTTGGAATATTTAAAAACAAAATAATTTTTCATATAAAAAATATCGATATATCGAAATATCGATGTTTTAAAAAAATTATATCGATAATGTTCAAAAATATCGATACGATATTTATCGGTAAATTTTTCCCATTTGCCCATCCCTAACTGGTAGTGAAATCGTTAGTGGTTTAAAATAGTGGGCAGGGTAATGCTCATAAAAGTTACAGGTATACTTCGCGCTAGAAAGATTTTATACAAAGGTAAGCGTAGATGAGTAAGCCAATGGAAAAATCTTAAAACCAAGACGTTTTATTCGGTATTCGGGTCACGCTCTTAAAATTGAAATTCACACTAGAAAGCTGGACTTTGACATAAGAATAAATCTAGATCAGAGATCACTAACAAAAATCTAAAAACGCGGAAGATTCATTCCGGGGCGAGAACAAGAAGTTTAAACTCAAATTTAAGATCAATTTTATTGAAAACGTTCATACACATTGCACTTATCCAAAGTAGGAATTTTCTGTTTTGAAAAGTGGGTGCGACTAGTGGCCGTGATATAAATCTTAGCTTTTTCTTTCATGTACTTCGTCTTGGCAGTTTTTAGTATATTACTTATGTATTTCTCATTAGCTTTTTCCAGCAAAACTTTACACGAACCATAACCACTAGCAGAAAGATGTATGGGCAGGCCAGATGCATAAAAATATACATAACATGACACTGTATAGAGCCGACATTTTGTAGACAAAATTTAAATACTCAATTGGAAAATCCAAAAATTAAAGCACCAGCTACCCTATTGAACCCTTGCATGCACATTGGGCATATCCTTTTGATTTATGTACTTCGGCTAAATAGACTCTAATAGGTAAATATATTTAGAAAAGTGGGTGGGGTGAAGCCCACTAAAATTTACGCTATATTTTACATATTTCTTTTCAGAGGACTGTTACAAAATGGCGTACACACACGTACGTGCCACCAGTTACATTGTAATGACACAATAGTTCATAACAATTCAACACCCATCACACTCTAACCTATTGTTGTATGCCTTTTTCAACTGGCCCAGTGATCATGAAAAGATATAAAACACATTAGAAATTTTAAGTTTAAAATTGTTATAAATATTTTTCAAGAAGTAGTCATATCCTCACAAAAACATAAATGTGAAAAAGGGCCTAATCCTTGTCTAAAATTTCAGCCATTAAAAGTAGTGAGATGAAAATTTTGATCAAGTTATTTCTTGTACAATACCTTCCACTATAACCTGCCATGAATTTTATAAATATGAAATCATTAGGGTTTCATACTAATTCTAGGCAACCTGCTTACTAATTTTTTTTTGTATTTATTTATTGTATCTTCAAAAATTAACTAACAATAAGTATTCAAATCTTAAGGATAAATATAATTAATTAGGCCCGACCAGTCTCAGGCATAAACTTAGTGAGAGTAATTAATAATTCATAATTGTCATATTAAGCACAAAAATATGTTGAAGAAGTTTCATCTAGAATGTTTACTATTAGAGCCGTAGTGTCCCTCTTTTTTAAGCGTATGTGTCTAGTAAAATTCAAGATATTACGAGCAATGGGATAAGGATGAGACTCGCGTTTGTTAAGTATTTGTCTGCGTATTGGGGAATTTCTTCAGTCACTTGTGGCATATTTAAATCACGATATCAATTTGAATTTTTGATGTACCATGGAGCAGATGTTATTAGTCTTAAAATCTTCTTTTGCCTTCGTGGAATTATCTCTATATTGGAAGCTGAAGCACTGCTCCATAGTTAAATTCCGTAGCACCATATTTGGTTTAAAAGCGACTTGTATAGTAAAAGTTTGCAGTCTAGGCTGAGTGTTGAATTTCTACCAATCAGCAAATATATCTGAGTTAATTTAAGTTTCATTTGTGTTAGCTTTGAGTCAATATGGTGTTTCCATGTAAGTCGTTGATCAAGGTGTATACCAAGGTATTTTACGTGTGGATGTTGGGGAACATGTTGTTATTGATTCGAATTGTGGAACAAGTACCTCTTTGCAGGGTAAATGTTACCTGAACACAGTTTTGCTCGTTTACGTTAATTCTCCATAATTTTAACCATACTTCCAGTTGTGTAATATGTTTTTGTAGATATCGGAAAGCCTCGTAGGGTTTTCGTGCAAACTTTGGAAGGTTGTATCATCCCCAAACGTAGATGTATGGATATTACTGTTCAAAGGCATATCACAGGTATAAATCAAATACAAAACGGGTCCCAGTATGCTCCCCTGTGGCACATGGGTTAATATGGATTCGGGCACACTCATGAATTCTCCTTCCACAAACGTGAACTTCCGGGTAGTAACGTAACTTTTTAATAAATTCAGAAAATTTATTGGTAGATATGATTTTAATTTTAAAATAAGGCCTGCATGCCACACTTTATCAAATGCCTGCGGAACGTCAATAAACAGTGCAGAACAGTACTTCTTTTCTTCAAATGTTCTTCTTTTACATTGAACTAATCTATGCATTTGTTTAATGGTACTATGCTAACTACTAAAACCAAATTGATGGTCTGGGACCATCAATTTGGGACAATTTTAACATGAGTAGTTTTTCGAAAAGTTTTGACACTGTTGATAGCAGACTTATTGGCCTATATGATTTAGCCTTAGTAAGATCTTTGCCCGGCGTTGGAAGCAATTTAACTTTGGCAAACTTCCAGCTGTGTGAATAATACTCTAGTCATAAAATGGCATTAAAAATTAATAACATGATTCTAATTGCAATACGAGGCAACTTTGTTAGCATCTAGGTACTAATTCCATTAATACCTGGAGCTTTCTTCGGGTTGAGTTCCGCAATTAGATTTTGTACATCACACATCCTAAATTTAAGGGTAGAGGGGATAGCGCAAATAAATTCGGAAAATCAGCAACACCAGTGCATGTGTTTGGGGTAAATAGGGATATTAAATGCTTTGAAAGCAATTAACCTTTTTCAGTATCACTCCTTGCCCAACCTCCGGTAGAAGTGCGCAGAGGTGGTTTAAACTCAACGAGTGTTTTAATTTTTTTCTTGGAGCCTTTTAGTGCACTCTTTAAATCTAGTTTTATTTTAGGGTGATCTGTGCTGTTGTCATTCCCTTCTAGCTCTTCTTTTTTCACAAACTAGATGTTCAATATCCGTAGAATCTATTCTTTTAAACCCAGTCTGCGGATGGGAGGAAGTGGCATGTTCAGTAGCCTGTTTAATATTTTCGTTAAGATTGGCAATGTTATATTTAACATCATCATGAGTTCTCAGCTTAGTGTTTTCCGTGCAATGACAACTGAGAAATGTTTTGAATCGCAGCCAATTAAAACGACTGACAAGTTCAACATGTGAGTGAATCCCACATCTCAGTGGGCTACAGTTTGTTACGATCGTGGGAGAGTGATCGGACGATAGATGTGGGGAAGCTTCAACTTGAATTTATTCCCTAGAAATATTTTCCAAGCCAAATTTGGAAATTGTATTGAACAACACTCGACCTCTGGATGTAATAAGACTCAAATACCAGAGCGTATGTTTAGCATTATAGTCGACAGCAGCTACGAAACAAGGTGGGGGATGTAAATTGATGATAGGTCAAAATTTGTGCAAACAATTTTCGACACAAATATTCGTTGCTTGTAGATGTTTTTCAAAAATGTTGTCAATGCAGCCGTACCGTGCAATTCACTGCACATAATACAAACTGAAGGTAAATTTCAGTAAGTTTTTGTGTAACCATATTCTTGACAATAAAAGCACTGTACGGGTCCAGAACGCTTGTGTGGTTCTTCAACTGTTATTTTTCGGTATAAGAGATATTTTAAATTATAAATTTGTTGAGGGAAATTTTTTTTAAATTTTATATCGTTTGGCTCAACTGCTTACGCAATTCATTTAGTAAATTTCTTTTTGAATTCATTATATATCGTATTTTGAATTTTACGGGATAAGTTGAGTTTAGTGTGACTTCATGTTAGTACTGTCGACCATCATTTTTCTTACATACCCATAGATTAACTCATTTATCTTTCTAATTTATTTAAAAAAATAGTTTCATACTTGAAATTTTTTCCTGAATTTCATTGGGTTTTAGACATAAGCTGATGTTGATTTCATCTCGAACCTCTTGAATTTGACTTTGCAGAAACAGTTTATTAACAACGTCGTTTTCCTCCAAAGCTTCTGCCAAATTTTTGATTTTTTTGTTTTGAACGTCAATGTTATTAGTTGTATCCATAACGAAGCCCAGCAGCTTAGGAAAATTTTTCACAAAAACAGTACCAATTGTATCATCAAGATAGTGCCCGAACTTATCGATGGACATGATTTATGCGGATTAATATTATTCTATAATGTTTGCTTCATATAATTCTTCGATAATTGAGACAATTTCGTTATTGTGATTAGTTTGACCTGCAATTTGTGATGCTGTCAATAGCCTAAGACCTAATAGCCTAAACTCATTAGGGTCGTCCCAGTATATATAGTTAGGTTTGTATGTGCTTAGTTGCATTAAACCTTCACCCTTGTAAGGACTTTTCATCGCATGTAGTGATGATGAAGTTGATGAGTTTACTGATAATATGGTTATATTTATATGCTCTCGTTTCTTTGATTTGTGCATCAGGTCTATATTCTTTTTTGTATGCATTTGTGCTTACTCACATTTTTTTATATATATTTAGTTTATTCATGTTTATCGTAATCTTTTGGTATTTTGTGAAATAGTTAAGAAAATAAACCTGGTTTAAAAGTCCATATTTGATTTCTAATTACTATTTTATCTTCAGTAAGTTTAATACTACAATTGCCAAACTTCCATTCATTATTAAAATCTTTATGTGGACCGTAGAGAGTATCTAATTCGTTTCTGTCTTCCAGTAGTGCTAGGTAAGTATAACTCTATTATTATCTGAATTTTCTAGAGTTTCCGATTCAGAGTAAAAATCACCTTGTCATCATCATCATCATAATCATCATCAGTATCAAGCTTATTTGCGTTTCGATCACTATGTGAGATATTTTTATTGCATAATGTTGCTTTAGCAAGTTCCTTTGTAGTACTTGCCTCTAACTTAACTGATTGTTCGTTGAATGGAAAATTTGATTTTTTATAAACTTTCGTTTTAAATTCATCTTTTTCTACTTTAATGTTTCTTTTATTATTTTTTAGAACTGCTCACAAATTCTGTTAAAGGATCTTTTATGGGTATAAATGTATGTTTGAATTACTCATGTGTATCTGCTTCATCAATTTTTATACTACGAAATTTTTTCTCTAAAACATTTCTTGTCTTTATTAGCTCTTTTTCATCCATTTTCCACTATTAGGTACCAGATCAGGTATCAGATATCAGATCAGATAACAGATCAGCTATCAGATTAGGTACGATAAATACTTTAGGAAATAAGTAGATGTATTACGTACTAATGTTTTACTTTTATGTAAAGTAAATATAAAATTGTCGAATTGTTTCTATAACGACCATTGTTTAAGTAATTATCTTTGCTTATTTTCAAAAATCCATATTTGTCCTTCCAACACTCTCGACAAATTACATGAAACTTTTCATAACTCATGTCGCTGGCAACATGATCGCTTTAAACGTGCTTTATGTTTGTCTCATTTTGTTTTAACACATTTGCTTGTCTCTTGTTAAGTGTTTGAGAATTCTCGTATAAGTTTAACACAAGTAGAATGAATCAACATCTTTGTTTCGTCCCATGAGAAAATATGCCGGTATACTATTTTTTTTACGCATGCAACATCAACAAAGATCATAATTGAATTAGGTTTCGCTTCGTCAGGAGGAATTACTGTTTCATTATCTGTAAACGTGTAATATCCCATCCCTTTAATTGGTGAAATTAATCGCTTTAAGTATTCATATTTTGGTTGATAAAGAGTATTAATAGATGTTTTCTTGAGTCAATTAGGACTTTCTAGCAAGCTAATCATAACATTAGTCTTTCCACAATTTGATGGTCCAACTATTAGAGCACGAATAGAATTTGGTAAGAGTGAGCTATGCTTTATTTTAGATCTGATGTTTGATGAAACATCAATATTGCCAATCACAATATTTTTATGTTGTTTTACAAATTGCATTCTTATAACTAATTGCATTTCACAAATGTTACTTTTATTATAGAAGAAAAAATAAAATAAGATGCTTATACATTATAACAAAACGTTTAGTTATAAAAAACCAGCCGTTGGAAAAGGTTTAGTGAATAAAGTAATTAACTCTCTGCCTGTTGAATTACACCTTCCTGGATATCAGTTTTGTGGACTCGGAACAAAATTACAAAAACGTTTAGATCGCGGTGACAGCGGAATTAATTTATTAGACGCTGCATGTAAAAATCACGATATTGCTTATTCCAAAACCAATGATTTAAATAGTAGACATCAAGCTGATAAAATTCTTGAAAATAAAGCTTGGGAACGAGTTCTTGCAAAAGATAGCAGTCTTGCGGCAAAATCGTTTGCGTATATGGTTACTAACGCAATGAAAGCCAAAAGAAAACTCGGTTTGGGATTAAAGAAGGTTGCAAAAAAAAGTGAACAAAATGGAAAAAAGCTGTTCAGTACATCAATTAAAAATGCAACAAAAGTACTGAAGAAAGAAAAACATCAAGACATTAACTCTGCAATTAGGTTTGCACGTAAAGTTATCAACAAGTCGTTAAGGGGAAATAAATCGCAAGTTGTAATACCACGCATAATTAATGTTCCAAAGATTGGTGGTTTCTTACTTTTGGTACCTATTCTTACTGCTCTGAGTGCAATTGGTAGTCTTTCTACTGGTGGAGCAGCTATTGCAAAAGCAATAAATACTACCAAGAATGCCAAACAACAACTTGATGTAGCAATGGGGAAACGTTTTTACCTTAAACCATATAAGAATGGATATGACTTGGTTTGTCAAGAAAAACAAAAAACAAATTTTTCGTAAAACTACCCATAAACCCCTATCTGATGTTGATCTGAGAAACTTTTCAACAAAGTCCTAATTTAGACGGCCGAATATTTGGAAAGAAAACATCTGAAATTTTGTTGTTGTTTCCTTCGCGTCCAATATTCCAAGCATATTTGTACATGTATGCATGTATATGTAGCAAAGAATGAAAACGAAGTGTGTTGCCGATAACCGAACGAAAAATTATTGACTTCTCCCCACCCGTAAATTGCTAAGTGTTTCCCTTCTAATTGTTTTCGTGTCTGAATTCGGTCAAACATTCCATACTTTAGAGGAGTTTTCATGTAGGAAACTTTACCAAAACGATAGAGAAAAAGATAATGCCGAATCATTAATTTGGATTTATCAAGAGGACCTGGAACCCATTGGGTAGCATATTATAAAAACAATGAACATAAAGAATATTTCGACAGTTTTGGAATTTTACAACCTCCATTAGACTTAGTTAAATATCTAGGTAAAAATATAAAATATAATTACCATCAATATCAAGATTATGATTCATTTAAATGTGGACAATTTCTTTACGAAATAAGTGAAAAGAAAAAAAAAATAAATAACACACACAAACAATTTTAAAATTTTTTGTTATATTAATAAAAAAAAGTTTATAAAATAAAGTTTCGGCATATTATTTCCAGTGTGGGTATTGAGCATTTGATAACAATATATTTATTTCAGTAGCATTATACAATTTTAAGCAACTGTCTCCTTGCTTACATATGTAATATACACCTGATGCTAGTTCTATTATATCATCAACCGATAACGTGTTGTACCGATTTGGTAAAAACAGTTAAATAGTTAAACATACTTAGGTAGAGTAATATAATTTCGTGCTAGCCTAAATAAAAAATAAAAAAAAAATGGAAAACCAGTGATACTTATAAATGTGTTTACCAAAGGTAAATCAATTGTATACACAACAATCATTTCTCATTTTCCGTTTCATTGAAAATTTAAGTTAAATAGCTGATATTAATAAGAATCTCTACCTAATTAGATAGACTAGGGTGATGTTGAAGTGCGTGGCTGCACAGAAAAGTATCGCTATGTACCCCAGCTAATAAAGTCTAAGTTTCATTTTTCTTGTCTTTTTTAATTAATTAATAAAAATATTTCATTCAACAAGAATTGAAATTACTGAACTTAAGCCCGACTAAGAATTAGTTCTGATTAAAATTCACTACAGTTCAATTAAAGGAATCTAAACAGTTTCTCACGTACAAACATTATGATATTTTCCAGCTCAATCTGAAATGTATAGCCGTATTTACTAGTCACCCGTTTAGGGTTTTTAACAGCACACTTAGTTGACTGATGTATTATAAATTTCTACCAATCTTTAAATAGGTTAAACAAACTCTAAGAACAAAGATCAGTATCGTAGCTCTCTTTTTCTGATTTTTTAATAATATTTGATGTAAAATTTCCTTTCTTGTTACTGATAGAATTGTAAGGAAAGAGATAGTTATATTCATGTTCTAAAACGTAGCTGAAACGAAAAATTTCAAAAGCACTAAATTTTTGTTTGTAAGATTTTCATTTCACAAGAATATTTTACTATAAATAGGAACATAAACCTTTCGAGAATATTAGAGTAAAAATGGCATTCAACGAAAAAAACCATTCTTTAAAAAAATTTAAATAAAATTAAATAAATTCAGTAAAGTGCATTTTCGACCCGCGTACGTAGGGTTCCGTACGGAACGAGATATGTAATTCAATACGAACTTTAGTATCCTATATAAAATATAGTTTTTGGCATTTTTTCGTTTTTGACGTTTTTTTTAATTTTGGCGATTTTTTTTTTGGTTTTTGGAATTTTTTCCAATATGGGCATTTTCTTAGTTTTGAATTTTTTTTCTCTTTTTGGCGATTTTTTCGGTTTTTGGCGATTTTTCAATTTAACAATTTTTTTTTAATTTTGCCGATTTTTTTCATTTTGGAGATTTTTTATCATATTTACAATTATTTTGTTACTGGAGCCTTTTTCGAGTTTGGCGATTTTTATCGGTTGTGGTGCTTTTTTCATTTTGGCGATTTTTTCATTTGGACGATTTTTTCGAATTTTGCGACTTATTTTAGTGTTAGAAATTTCTTTTTGTAATTTTTTTCGTTTTGGCGATTTTTATAAATTTTTGGCGATTTTACAATTTTTAGATTTTTTAGTTTTACCGGTTTTGAAAGTTTCAAGTGTTTACCTCTTACGGTTTGCAAGATATAGCAAGTTGTCAAAATTACATAGTCAAAATTGCCTTAACTGATGGACCACCCTTTAACTTAAATTTTTTTTAAATTTTAGTGTTAATTGTTGTAGTCTATACAAAAATACACTAATTTTGAAATTTCAAGTGTAAATATACATATGTACATACAATTATGTGTATATAACATGGGATTTTAAAATTTTTCAATGCTCGTTTTGGAACACCCTTTAATTTTAGTTTTCATGTATTTGTCGAAGTTCTCGTTGCACCTTCATAGTGAATAGTCGATTAGCGGAATTTTTCTTACATTCTTGTTAAACAAACAAAAAAATATACAAAAAAATATTCGTAGTGCATATTATTCGTAATAGGTACTTACTGACTTTAATAAATAAGCTTTATGTGCTTTCCTAATATTTTTACATAGTGGAAATAACAAAAACAAACTATATGACTACCTCAAATACAAAAAATTATGAAGTGAGTTCTAACGGCAGAAATGCCTACTTTACTGTGAGTTCTGAAGCTCTTAATGAAAATAATAGAAATAATAAATCTAATGAAAGTATTTTTTTAACAGCAAATCCAATTTTTCGTCAGCGATTAACTTCGCTTTATCCAATGCCAAATAGTGATTCATTAACATTACATGTCCTAGTACTTCTTCATATAAGTCAGTTATATCATCCCCTTCAGGCTCGTGTTCATCACTTAATAAAGTTATCACTACAGATAAAAGTAGCTCAAAACCCAAGGTACAAGTCGGAATGGACAGATACATAACCGTGGTAAAGCGTGGGCTAAGCCCGAATTCTTCAAAAATTTCATCTGCTGCAAATATGTTTAGGGATAATAGCGCATCACCTACCAATCATCAAAATTGTTTTTCTTTATTGCAAGTCACCGACGACAAGCCCGATGCATCATCGCAAAAGTCTTTTAAGCCACCACCTATATATTTGAGAGAAAAAAATTCTAACGCCCTTATTAAAAAACTAGTCTCGGCCATTGGTGAAAATGCATTTCATGTGATTCCAATAAAGGGTGGTAACATTGACGAAACTAAAATTAAAATATTCGAAGAAAATCATTTCCGCAAAATTGTTAATGAATTCGAAAAAAATAAAACAAGTTTTTACCAGCTTAATAGTGCCAAAGGTATGCAGATCGTATTGAAGGGCATTGACTCTTATGTTAATCCCGAAGAAGTAAGAGATGCACTCATCATACAAGGATTTAAAGTAAAAAATTTTAACAACATAATCAATAGGGAGAAGATCTCCTAGCCTCTATTTAATGTTGAATTGGAGCCGAATGATATACAGCTGAAAAAAAACGAGACACACCCAATTTATAGCCTAAAATACCTTTTATACCGAAAAATAAATGTTTAAGAGCCACATAAGCGATCAAGTCCAGTACAGTGCAGTAGTAGAGTGGTACTGGCGGGGATAGTCCTGTTTTGGGAAAAAAGGACTATCTCCGTCATTAATACAAAAATTATGGAAACCCTAATACAAATGCGGGGATTTTCATGCTGAGATTTTCTGGACTATGTGTGTGTGTGTGTTTATGTATTTAATTGTGTGTCTGGCGGTGTCGGATACTTTTGTTGTAGTGGTAGGAAATGTTTATGGTGAAAATGTACTGACTCAATTTTGACTTGTCACCAGTACTACTCTCTAATTGTACAATACTTTGTGCTATAGGAATTTAGCATGTGCTTATCATTGAAAACCGACTAGTTACACTGAAACAATTGACTAAGTAGTGACTACGTAGTTCTTATGGAACGTGGAGACATACTAACCAAACAGCCAGAAATTTGTGTACATACAAATGCATATATGTATATAGACAAGTTGTTGACAATTCCATCACAAATATACCATATTTGTTTTCTATCTTTCTTTTATAATGAGGGAGAGAACAAACATATTAACCAAAATTGCCACTAGAATATTAATGTTGCAACAAAGACACTTGGTTCCAAGTCTCACTGTAGGGTAGTAACAATGGATCTGTGTAATTGTGTGTGTGTATGTAGTGATTGCTATTTGATAGACTTTGGTTTGCTGTTTTAAGTTATCACATTTATGTTTGCGATTTCTGGGGAAATAATCTAATAGCTGCAGAGAGTGGCAAACCCTGTTCTGAATGGCAGTGGATAAATAATGTATTTGGTAATGTATGTTGTTGGATTCATGTATATGATCGCATCTATTTTCTTTGAAGAATGTCATTGCTTGTGTGAATTACATCAACACTTTTTTATACATATTTACAAATGAATGTATATATGTTTTCAAGGATATTGACGTTGGTATTCTTATGGAGATAGAAAATATTGTGTTGGGATAGGTTTTATATGTACAAGTTAATTGCAGATGCTAAATGTTTTGAATCTAGTCAGGTTGATACGAAGACCTTTTAAATAACGGTAATGATATTTTAATTTCAGTATATTTTACTTTAATGTAGCAATTATAGGAAATAGTTTTTGGAGAAATACAGCACAAACTTCTAGAAGCACCTACTTTCACATGTCAAGATTTTTCTCGTGCCTTTATATTAAAAACTGATGCTAGCGATTTTGTTCTGGGTATTGCTGTGTATATGAACTTCATCATATATCGTAACACCAACAGCGAATTGTGAAAATGTGTATGTGTGTGTGTGTGTGTGTATGAATTTCATCATATATCGTAATACCAACAGAGAATTGTGGAATTGTATATGCGTATGTGTATGAGTATGTATATATATAAATAAATAAATATATATATATATATATATATATATATATATATATATATATATACATATATATAGATATATATATATATATATGTGTGTGTGTGTGTGTGTATGAATTTCATCACATGTCGTAATAAATCAGATTTCATTCTCAAATAAAGTATATAAGTAAAAGAAAAAATATAGATTATCATCAGTCTGCTCTGATATCTCAAGAAGTGACAACTTATTTCCCCAACCAAAATTTATAAAGTGTTTGAAATCAAAAAACTATAAAAGTGGTAGAACTAACTACTGCTTGTTAAACAAGTTTATAGTGTACAAAAAATAATTAAATAAATTTTTTATAACAGAAACAAATTGTTTATAAATAAAATAATTAAATAAATTGTTTATAAATAAAATAATTAAATTAATTAATAAATAAATAAATAATGAAATAAAATGAATACTACAAGGCTTACCATCTGCAATAACGTCTTTATGACTCAATCAAAACTAAATTTGCATATGGAAACGCACTCATATGCTAACCAATCGAATGCTATGCTTGGAACTAGTAAGCTAAATCTTCAAAACAAATACTGTGAGGATTGTGATGAGATGATCCCATCAAATGGTTATATGGCTCATGTCAGAACCACAAAACACAAAAAAAATTGTCAACAAGAACGGATTGATGATTTTCTTACTAAAATAGTAAGTTACTTCAATGGGAGGATCTAGACACACATCCTTCTCATCAAAAATGTGGGTGTCTTGTTTCCAGAGGAGTTTCTGAAATCTACCAAAAGCTCCATAGTACAACAACTCAATGAACGTAGTAGAATACATACTACATTTAAATTTAATATGGATCATGTGATTATATAAAGATGATGAATGATGAGATGAATGTTTCCCAACTTGTACATATTTCGAAAATGATGTTGGTGACTTAATCTGATGACGTAGAGGATATGTACAAGGAACAAGCCGAAGAGCTAAGAGCCAAAATTGCGGATGGGCCTTGATTTCAATAAATTCCCTCTCCGAAAAAATATTGCAATGAAACGTGCATGCATATGTATATGTTGAGAACAATGACATTTGTTGCTTTAAATGGTCTCTCATTGCTGCTTTGAATGTAAATAGTGATCTAAATCCTAAGAACAGGCAAAACTGTAGAAATTACAATATTGCAAACATTTCTTATGAGAATGTTAATATAGGGGCAATTGTATTAAATTTTGAAGGCCTAGAGTTTCTACTCCCATTGAAGCAGATAAAACAATTCGAGAACCAAAATGATGTGAGTATAAATGTATTTGGCCACAATGGAACATCGCTTATTGGACCATACTACATAACAAAAGGAGAAAAACACATTCATATTTATCTCTTATTGCTCCAGTCCAATGAGAACTGCCACTATGTGCTCATCAAAGATATATCAAAATAAAGTTAATTTGTGCATTTATGCAAAATATGTTCCCTATTTAAAAAGTTACTTCTTGTTGTTATATTAATTAACTTATTATTTTATTTTTCTCTCTTCTTTAGACTTCTTCGTTCCGGCATTACAATGCATGATCACAAGATTTATATCTGTAACATCTACCTTTATCATAAACGTGATAATTATGTGTATAATCAAAATAAAAATTTTTGTGGTAAAAAAAGTCATCAGGATGCCCGAAGATGGATTTATTATTAAGTTTAAAAACTATTAGAAACAACCACTTGTAATCTACGCAGACTTTGAGTCTGTTTTGGAAAAAGTCGATTATCCTGTAAGTAAAAGCACTACAAATGTTCAGAAACAACATGCGTGTGCATTCGGTTATTTTATTAATTGTAGTTTTAAGAGGGAAAATAATTTATATAGACATTATTTTGGTTAAGACTTGGCAAATGTATTTATCAAAAAAAATATTTGAAGATTGTACAAATATCTATCCAAATTATTTACTAAATGTTAAGAAAATGTTCATGACCCCGATAAAAATAGCTCAATATAATAATGCAAGAAATTGCCGTATATGTAAGAAAATATTAAATAACGATAAAGTTAGCGATCATTGCCATCTTACGGGCAATTATCATGGGGCAGCTCATAGCGAATGTAATTTAAATTATAAAAAACCTCAGTTTATACCAGTTATCTTGCATAATCTTTATGCAAATGATATGCACCTATTTTCCAAAGAACTTTCTTCTATAAAATATTTCACAATAAAAGTGATTCTTCAGAACACAGAGCGTTATATTATTCTTTAAATTTTCATCAGATTATATGAAAAATATGGATTCGAAATAAAATCTATAAACTCGTTTAGATTTATGGCTTCAAGTTTAGATACGTTAGCGAAAAATCTTGATAGTAATGATTTTAATACTATTCGGTCATGTTTCGTTGATGAAGCTCATTTCAACCTGATTAGAAGAAACGGGGATTTCCGTACTCTTTCATGGATTTCATGACTAAGTTTAAGTAAATTAAACTCCCTAGTAGAGAAGAGTTCTTCAATATTCTTATGACTGAAGAATGTGATGTAGTAGAGTATGAACATGCTAAAAAAATATGGAGAGAGTTTAACTGTAAAACCCTATTTGACTATACTTAACTCTACTTAAAGACATCTGTTCTCTTTCTAACTGACGTGTTTGAAAATTTTAGGAAAATTTGTTGAGATATATACGATTTTGACCTTTGTCACTATTAAACAGCACCAGGCTTATCCTGGGATGCAATGTTGAAAACCACAGAAGTTTCACTGGAACAGTTCACTGATTCCGAAATGCAAATGTTTATGCAAAACGGAATTAGAGTTGGACTAGTTCAATGCTCGCAAAGATATTTGAAAGGAAATAACAAATATTTTGAAGATTTTAATTTACCAAAACCATCAGAATTTCTCATCTATTTAGATGAAAACATTTTGTATGGTCGGGCGACGTCGGAATATCTTCCTCATGGTGGATTTGAGTGGGTATGTGATACTGATTTTGATGTTAAAAATATTTCTGATACTGCAGAATATGGGTACATTTTGGAAGTGGATATAGATTATCCCGATTTAGTGCATGATCTACATAATGATTTGCCATTTTGACCCCAAATTAAGCACGTGGGGGGATCCAAAATCAAAAATTTAGTTGCAGACTCACACTCAAAAACAAAAAATACACCATGCACTGTATAGTTTTAAAACAAGCCATTTCAAATTGCCTCATCTTAAAACAAATCCATAGAATACTTACATTTAAGCAATCCCCTTGGCTTAAAAAAAATATATTGACTTAAACATATTTCATAGGACAAATGCTAAAAATAATTTTGAAAACGATTTCTTCAAACTTTTAAGCAATGCTGTTTACGGGAAGACATGGGAAAACATTGAAAAACGTAGGGACATTAGAATTGCTTCATCTTCGGAAACAACAAACAGGAATAATGTAGGTCTCAGAGCATTAATTGCGAAACCAAATTTTAAGCAGTTGACAAATTTTTCTGATAATATGTATGCGG
This sequence comes from Tachina fera, assembly GCA_905220375.1. Lineage (NCBI taxonomy): Eukaryota > Metazoa > Arthropoda > Insecta > Diptera > Tachinidae > Tachina > Tachina fera. The sequence continues at coordinate 85,499,241 of LR999964.1, read as the reverse complement.
TAGAGTTAGACAAAATGGAAGCAATATATGATAAACCCATATACGTTGGTTTCACAGTACTGGAGTTATCCAAGTGGAGAATGTGTGACTTCCATTATGGCTTCATGAAGCCTAAATTTGGAGATAACATTTCTATCAACTATATGGATACTATATGGATACTCATTTATTTATTCAATTAAAACTGATGATTTTTACGCTGATATTAGATCGAATTTTGATACGTCAGAATATCTTATAGATAATCAATTTCATTTGCCGCTACCCAATAGGAAGGTTTTGGGTATGATGAAAGATGAAAACAATGGGGATATAATGACAGAGTTTGTTGGTTTACGAGCAAAAATGTATCCTCTATCGAATCTTCACTTGGAAGCTGTTAAAAAATCTAAAGGGGTCAAAAAGTCTGTAATTAAAAAGGTTGTCCATTAATGATTACAAAAGTTGCTTATTTGATTCCAAAATTATCTCAGATGAAATGTTTTTGTTTAGATCTAAAGCACATCAACTATATACTCAAAAACTAAATAGAATGGCACTTAGCTTTGCTGATGATAAAAGAAATATAATGAAAGATAAAATAAAAACGCGTGCTTGGGGACATTACATAGACCAAAATAATGAAACAATGGATGTAGAGTAGAATGCTTCCTACTAAATTGCATGTCAGATGACAACTAGAATTTAATTTTGTACTAATTATATTTATTTAATTATTTAATTTATTAATTTATTTATGTATTTATTTCTGTATTTATTTATGAATCTGTATATTGCTTATTAATTTACTCAGAAAAAGACAATCAGCACGACGTTGCTATGATTGTCTGTGGGTACAACTAACATCAGTACAACATTCGTTTACCAAGACTTTAATGTTCTCATAACATTAAAATGATAACGCCGAATCACCGTCCTCCGACTTTTGTTTTTAATATTGTCACAATACTCTAAATACAAATTTTTAAGGTCGTCACAATGTAAATTTGCAAACTTAAGTAAAATTTTTGTATTTACGGTGTTGAAGCGGAAAAGAATTATTGTAAATGGGGTATTTTGGGAACTAAAGTAAAATTTTTGTATTTACGTTGTTGTAGCGGTGTAGAATTATTGTAAACCGGGTAATGGGACACTAACGTCCGATTTTTGTAAATACAGTGTTGTAGTGGTATATCATTACTAAGGACGCGGTTTTGTAAACGTAAAGTCATATTTTTGTTTTTACAGTACTGTGGCGGTACAAAAATTTTGGAAGAGTCGTAATTTTGTATTTAAAGTGTTGTGGTGGTACATATTTTTTGGGCAAAGTCACAATTTCTGCCTGGGTATTTATGAATGTATCTATTAATTTTAGAATTTTTTTCACACAAAAGCTTGTTAATATTGAATGGTTTAAAACTTTTAACTTTTTACCTATACCTAAATTATTTATTATTAAAAATAAAATATTAGATTAGTGATCTTTATATATATATATATATATATATATATATATATATATATATATATATATATATATATATATATATATTTCTATTTATACGTCGAGTTAAATTTGTATTAGTACTAAGATTTTTAAGAAAAAATGTTAAATAAAATATTGAAAAAAGAATTAAAGACATATGTGAATGGTTTTTATTTGTTATTATTTCCATCTCATGCATGTTTGCAAACAGAAAATAGCAGAACAGGTATCAGCTATCAGACCAGCTTATACGGTATTAAACCAGGTTATCAGGTGCCTGGTCTGGTTTTCAGATCAGCTTATCAGGACCAGGTCTGGTTTTCAGATAAGATTTTCTGGAATGGTTTTTATTTCTTATTATTTCCATCTCATCCATGTTTGCTAACAGAAAATAGCAAAACAGGTATCAGCTATCAGATCAGCTTATACGGTATTAGATCAGATTATCAGGTGCCTGGTCTTGTTTTCAGATCAGATTATCAGGACCTGGTCTGGTTTTCAGATCAGGTTTTCAGGACCTGGTCTGGTTTTCCGATCAGCTCTTCAGGACCTGGTCTGGTTTTCAGATCAGCTTATCAGGACCTGATCTGGTTTTCAGATTAGCTTATCAGGACCTGATCTGGTTTTCAGATCATGCTATCTGATTCAGATTGAGTTATCAGTATACAAGTAGCTAGCCATTTATAACATTTATATGAATGAAGTTTCAGTTTCACATGTATAAACTAATAGCTTTTTCGCTCTATTAATCTGTGTATATATATATATATATATATATATATATATATTTTTATTTTTTTTTTAATACATATATTTATTTACCGTATCTTCAAAAATGAACTAACAATAAGTGATCAAATCTTAAAGCTAAAACATAATTATTTAGCCCGACCAGTGTCGGCCAAAACTTAGTGATAATTTAAATAATACAAAGTAGTGATAATCAAAAAGGAAAATTAAATGTATTTTCAAGCATTCCCATCTAGAGTGTTGGGTATAAGAGCCCTTGTGTCCCTCTTTTTTAGGCAGATGTGACCATTAAAATTCAAAATATTACGAGCAAGCGGATTAGGATGTGACTCGAGTTTTGTTAAGTATTTGCCTGCGTATCTTGCAATTTCTTCAGTCACTAGTGGCATTTTTAAATCACGATGCAAATTTGAATTCTTAATATACCATGGAGCAGATGTTATTAATCTTAAAATTTTGTTTTGCCTTCGTTGGATTCTCTCTACATTGGAAGCTGAAGCAGTGCCCCATAACTGGATACCGTAACACCATATTGGCTTTAAAAGCGACTTGTATATTAAAAGCTTGCAGTCTAGGCTGAGTGTTGAATTTCTGCCAATCAGCCAATGTACCTGAGTTAATTTTAGTTTCATTTGGGTTAACTTATAGTCAATATGATGTTTCCATGTAAGCCTTCGATCAAGGTGTATACCAAGGTATTTCACTTGGGAATGTTGAGGAATATTTTGATTGTTGATTCGAATGGGGGAACAAGTATCTCTTCTTAGGGTAAACGTTGTATGGACACACTTTTGTTCATTGACTTTAATTCTCCATAAGTTCAACCAGATTTCCAACTGTGTAATATGTTCTTGAAGATATCGAGAAGCCTCGTGCGGGTTTTTGTGCATACTAAGGCAGGCTGTATCATCGGCAAACGTAGATGTATGGATATTGCTGCTCACAGGCATATCACAAGTATAAATCAAATACAAAACTGGCCCCAGTATGCTCCCCTGTGGCACACCGGATGATATAGATTGGGGCAGACTCATGAATTCTCCTTCCACAATCGTAAACTTTCGGGTAGTTATGTAGCTTTCTAATAAACTCAGAAAATTTATTGGTAAATATGATTTTAATTTTAAAATAAGGCCTTCATGCCACACTTTATCAAAGGCCTGAGAAACGTCAATAAACAGGGCAGAACAATACATTTTTTCTTCAAAAATTCTTCTTATAAATTGCACCAATCTATGAGTTTGTTCAATGGTGCTATGCTGACTTCTAAAACCAAATTGATGGTCTGGGATGCACCCACTATCAGTTAAAATTGGGGACAATTTTGTCATGAGCAGCTTTTCGAAGAGTTTTGACATTGTTGATAGCAGACTTATTGGCCTGTATGACTCAGCCTTGGTAAGGTCTTTGCCCGGCTTTGGAATCATTTTGACCTTCGCAAGCTTCCAGCTTTGTGGATAATACTCCAGTCGTAAAATGGCGTTAAAAATAAATAACAGGATTCTAATTGCAATATGGGGCAAGTTTATCAGCATATTGTTACTTATTCCATCAATACCTGGAGCTTTCTTCGGGTTGAGTTCAGCAATTAGTTTCTGAACATCACGCGTCTTAAATTTTATGGGTCGAGGGGGTAGCGCAACTACACTTGGTAAATCAACAACACCAGTACATGTGTTTGGGGTAAATACGGATTTTAAATGCTCAACAAATATGTTACCTTTTTCAGTATCGCTTCTGGCCCAACCTCCGGTAGAAGTGCGCAGAGGAGGTCTATATTCAACGGGGGTTTTAAGCTTTCTAGCAGCGCGCCACAAGGAGTAATTAGATGCAGGTGTGGCATCAAGATTTTCCAGATAATTTTTAAGACATACAGTTTTTTCATATGCCAGCAGCTCTTGGAGTCGTCTAGTGCACTCTTTAAATCTAATTTTATTTTGGGGTGATCTGTGCTGTTGCCATTCCCTTCTAGCTGTCCTTTTTTCACGTAAAAGACGTTCAATGTCTGTAGAATAAATTCTATTAAACCCAGTCTGCGGATGGGAAGTAGTGGCATGTTCAGCAGCCTGTTTAATATTTTCGTTAAGATTTTCAATGTTAGATTCAATATCACCTGGTGTTCTTAGGTTAATATTTTCCGTACAATGGCTACTGAGGTATTCTTTGAACCCAAGCCAAATAACACGGTTGATCATCTTTACGTATGGGACAGGGAAGTCACTTCTTAGTGGGCTATAAATTGTAACAATCGTGGGAGAGTGATCGGAGGAGAGATCTACAGAAGGTTCAACATGAATTAATTCCCTACCGATATTTTTCATTACTCCAAAATCTATAACATCCGGAATTTTTTGTATGTCCGTAGGCCAGTAAGTGGGCTCCCCACTTGAAATGACGTCCAAGCCCATTTTTGAAATTGTGTTGAACAATGCCCGACCTCTAGATGTAATAAGACGCGAACCCCAGAACGTATGTTTTGCATTGTAGTCCCCAGCTGCTACAAAACAAGGGCCAAGAGATTTGTAGAATTCCTCGAATTGATCCTCAGTAATTGCGAATTTGGGAGGGGAGTAAATTGATGATATCACGAAATTTGTAACAAAATTTTCGACACAAATATTTGTTGCTTGTAGATGTTCTTCACAAATGTTATCAAGGACATAGTGGTTTAGTCTTGACTTAATTAGAATTGCTGACCCACCGCATGCTCTCCCCCTCGGGTCTTTTGAATCATATAGAGTGTAACCATTTATTTTAAATAAGCTCCTTGAAGTCAAATGAGTCTCAGAGACCAACATTATATTAATATTTTTTTCCACGAGGAAGTGCTCAAGTTCATTTTTATGCTGGCGAATGCCGTTTGCGTTCCAGAAACATATTTTTAACATGTTCATGGTTTGTTAACTAATGCTTGAAGCAGTGTATTCTGCATTCGCAGCATTTCTTGCATCATGCTAGTCATATTTGTTGTAAAGTTGTTTATAGTTACCACCAGATTCTCAATAGTAGCTTCAAGGCGACTAAAGTTAAAGCCTGAGCTTGCATTCGCTGAATTGTTTTGGGGTTAAACATTTTGTGAGGGACTAGAACTAGCCTTAGCAGCATCGGCATACGATACACGTGAAGTAACTGGTTGACTTACTTGAGCAAAAGAGGCGGAGTACGCGTTTAATGGTTGGGCTGGAGCTAACTTAGGTTTTTGACTCATAGTCTGTTTAACAAAAGAATATACAGGGCATCCTCTATAGTTAGCGGTGTGATTACCTCCACAATTACTAAATTTTTGTTTCTGCTTGTTCTTTTGGCTTAGTGCAGCTAGCAGTACCATGCAATTCACCGCAGATAACACAAACTGTTTGTAAATTGCAGTAAGTTTTTGTATGGCCATATTCTTGGCAATTATAGCACTGTACAGGAACTGAACGCTTACGTGGCTCTTCAACTGTGATTTTTCGGTGTAACAGAAACTTTACGCTATAAATTGGATGGGTTTCATTTTTTTTCAATTGTATGTCATTCGGCTCCAGTTCAATGCGAAATAGGGGTTGGGCGACCTTTTCTCTGTTAATTATATTAGTAACGTTTTTTACCTTAAATCCTTGGTCTAGAAGTGCACATTTTACTTCTTCGGGCTCAACATATGAATCTATGCCCTTTAGTACTATCTGTAGGCCTTTAGCACTCTTAAGTTGGTATGTGTAAAAGTTTGTTTTATTTTTTTCAAAATCATTTACAATTTTTCGAAAATTGTTTTCATCGTATATTTGGATTTTAGTTTCATCAATATTACCTCTTTTAATTGGAATTACGTGAAAAGTATTTTCACCAATGGTCGACAGTAGTTTTTTTAGAAGCGCGTTAGAATTTTTTTTCCTCACATATATTGGTGGTGGCTTAAAAGACTTCTGAGATGATGAAGCGGTCTTCTCGGTATCGTCTTGCAATAATGAAAAACGATTTTGGCGATTCTTGGATGATGCGCTGTTATCCCTAGACATCTTTGGAACAGATGAAATTTTGGAAGAATTCGGGCTTCGCCCACGCTTTACCACGGTTATATATCTGTCCATTCCGACTTGTACCTTTGATTTTGAGCTACTGTTATCTGTAGTGATAACTTGGTTAGGTGATGAACAGCCCGAAGCGAATGATTTCAATGGCTTAACTGACGAAGTACTAGGCAACTGTAATGTTAAAGAATCACTAGTAGGCATTGGACAAAGCGAAGTTGATCGCTGTCGAAAAAGTGGATTTGTTGTTAGAAAAAGTGTATTATCAGATTTTTTATTTTTATTAAGAGCTTCCGAACTCACAGTAAGTCTGTCATCAGGTTTTTTATTTTTATTGTTATCGTTATGAGCATCAGAACTCACAGTAAAATAGGCATTTCTGCCGTTATAACTCACTTCACATTTATTTGTTTTTGAGGTACTCATATAGAGTATTCCTCAAGGGCTTTTTGTTTGTTTGTTTGTTTTTTTTTTGATTACGGTTTTTTTTGTTTTTGTTATTTATGACTATGCAAAAAAATATTAACAAAGCAATTAAAGCTTATTTATCAAAGTTAATAATATGTATTACGAATATTTTCTTTTATATAATTTTTTTTGTTAAGTATGAATGTAAAAAAAAACTCCGCTATGACGTTAGTTCACTATGAAGGTACAACGAGAACTGATTTATTTATTAATATATAATATTATGGGATAATTGATAATCCAGTAACAATCCATGCTATTTAGTTATAAATTTATAAGGGAAAGCATTGAACTTTAATTATTTAACTTTTTGAACTTGTGTAGCAACAAGAACGAATTTATTTCCGCGTTCTAAAACACACAAAAAACGCAAACATGCTTACTAAAATATTCTTTAAATAAAGACCGAAAAAAAATAAACATAAAAATAATTAGTTGAATAAACCCTCGCTACAATACGTAATTGCAATTAAGCAAATATGTTGACAAAAGCAAAATGATACAAAAAATAAAAATAAATTTTTTTTAACTACAATACGAGCAATGGGAAAGTTAAACTAGGTCAGCTATGCATTGTACGTTACGACTTGGCGAATACGTGCATCAACAGCCTGAAGTATCGAATTGCTGATGACGTATTTATTTGTCCTACGTGCCGTATATATGTATATGCACACCTGTTGTCATATTTTTGTTTTTTATTATTTTTAAGTTCAACAACTTTATGTTGAAATACTTTAAATTTGAGTACCATTTATATTTAATAATTTTATAATGAAAAAAAAATAATGGTAGTAATGATAAACAGTAGTTATTCCGGAAAAAAATTAGTGAAATTGCAAAGGCAAAATACATAGTTAAACTATGCAAAAAAATATATATATTGAAAATCTATAGGTGTATGGTCAAATATTTAGCGGCTAAATTTATATAGTATATATGTATATATATATGTGATATGATATATATATATATATATATACATATATAAATAATGATAGCAAAAGAAAAATGTTTGTATTTGAAACAAAACATCCAAAAGTATTGTTGCATATTATATTGTATTATAGCATAAGATCAACTACGTTTAAGATTATAAGATACTATGTAAACGCATTTGATCCAATTAGTATTTTTGGAAAATATCTATAACTAGATATTTTCTTCCGCCAAGGGGAGAGGGATGTTGTGAATCCGAATTGAACAAGCATCGCACCCGTACATTGCACTAATTTGTTAACGTAACGTTGTTCTGTATACTGACATTTACTATACAACCCAAGGTTTTATTGAGCTATTTAAGTTGCCTTAAGTTGCAGAGTGTTGAATTATTTAATTAAACTAGATAAACGCACAATAAAAAATTCAAAATGTTTAGAAATATTTAAATAGAAGGAAAGTTTCTTTGTGAAAGTGAACATTGAAAATATGAATACATTAGTGGATTTAGGAAATTTTGCTTGAGCTTCAAATCACAAAACACACAAAAAAAGAAAAGGGAAATTTCTGAGCGAGTGTGGAATCTCATAAATTTTTTAACAATACCAAAGACTATATAGAGTTAGTAAAGTATAAATTGAGGAGCCATGGAAACATAACCGAATTTAAAAAGATAGATATTTTGTTGGAAGAACTACAAGTGCTACATTATTTAAAGAAATAGAAGAATATTTACACATTAACCGGATCTTGAAGCAGCAGAACGAAAGCTTAAGATAAACCATTGAAGAAGCTGAACAACAGATTCAAGACAGTAAACAGAAGACACAGGCATTTAAAGACTTCGCGCAGCGTGTCAACCCTAAATTGACTCCTGATCAGTTGCAGCAAGTCATCGAAAATATAAAAGTGATAGAGGAAAAAACTCAACAAATCGAAACGCTGAAGTCAAAGACACGAATTTTACAAGGAGAGACGAGAAAAGTGATTACAAGTAACACCACAACAAATAGTAACAACATGACAACTTTTATCGAACTCTTGAAAACCATGACCCATGTGGTACACACTTTCTACGGAACTGAAGGGCCAGAACTGGTAGGGGAAGCAAAGAAGTTTATTGAAGGATGTATGATATAAAAGCATAAACTAGGGGAACCAGGTAATGTCGTTGACATAATCAAAAGCATTAAAACGAGATTATTTGGAAATGCTTACTCATACTTACCCAATAAAGAGTTCGCAACAATAGAAGCCAGGCCAGAGAAAAATTTATAAAGTGCAAAACTCTAACAGAAATACAAGAATTAATTTTTAGTAGTAAGCAAGGTTCAATGGAGACAGAATATGAATTTGGAGAGAGACAAGAAGTACTACTTACAGATGCCACAGAACTAATTGCAGCACAATGGCATGAAGTTTCCCATCAAAAATCTATGATAGATTATTGCAACCAATCCGCAGTAAGGAGTTACATAAGAGGCTTACGAGATCCTAGATTGATGTCAAAATACATCGGACACGAAAAGGAAAAGGTATCTGCCCTGCTTAAAATCAACAACTCAGTATACTGCAGTCCGATGCTAGATGCATGTTATAACCAAGACAGCAATACGTGCTATAATCAAGACAGACGACAGGGCTATAACGAAAACAAAATTGAAAATGAACATGAAACCTCCCGACTATGGAATAAATAGGCAAAATTTTACAAGTTCGAAAACTCAAACTAAAAGTGGAACTAAGTATAACAACAACGAGGAGCGACGCTGTTTTATATGCCATCAACAGGGCCACATTTCTACTAATTGCCCAAAAAAACAGCCGCAGTATAAGTAGCAATAGTAGAAATGGCAACAATAGAGGCAACAATGATGTAAACAGAAGCAGATATAATTACAACAGCAATAATTCGGGAAACGAGATCAAGATTAATGGACCGGAATGCCGAAAAATTTAGAAAAATAACAAATGAATTAAATTAAAATAAAGCACAACATCTCGTAAGAACTAACTATGAAGAAGATAAAGCTTCTAATGTCATAAATTTAGATATTAACAATAAACACTTGACAGATGATCAGGATAATCAGAAACAGGAAGACAAGGATAGCACCGTACTAAAAGCTGGTACAAGACGCACTGATTTAGTAAGAAAATTCCTGAATAATATGGCAATGATGACATGTAATGTTATAAATAATAGGATAATTAAGGACGGAAACGTCGCAGAGCATCATATAAACCACTCAGAGTGCAAAAATGAACTGGAGAGTGATGTTAGTAGCAACGAAAGTTGTGAGATAAACGGTGCATATATAAGTTTTCCCTGTATGCAAAAGACGTAAAATTACTACTGTTGGTAGACAATTTGCAATTGCAAATGCACACGACACAATTTTGCCAGCAAATGGCTTGCTAGGCCGACATATGTTGTGAAATAGGTCGGTTACCGACACAATAAACAAAAATATACAAATAGTTTCCTCGCCACTTGTTTCAGAAATTCCTCCGTTATATATATCCGAAAATTTTTCTATAAGAGGAAGTTTCCAGGGAGTTGTATCAGTAGTAGTAACCAAAGCTACGGGAGAAATAATAGTAAACAAACTACAAATTTTACCAGGGGTTTTGTGGGTGAAACCTTAACATCGATCCAAGAGGGATTTATTCCCATTCTACACACCAACAACTATACAGTGAACATAAATAATAAAACAATGTTAAGTTATGATAACCCTGAGGACTACCAGATAATATCAATAACAGCCATTAATACAATAAGTACTGCGGACAACAAAGAAAGAACCAAGTTGCTATTAGAAACAATACAGCTTTCCGCAGATATGAACCCGGAAGAGCGATTATCGATCAAGAGCATTTTGAAATCATACGACGACGTGTTTCAAGTACCCGGAGACAGTCTAACTCACACAAATGCACTTAAGCATAAAATCCCAACTGATTCTACTACCTGAGGTCCACCGAAATGAAGTAAATATACAAGTAGGCCAGATGGTCAAAGATGGATTTATCTCGCATAGTACTTTACCTTGGAATTCACCAATACTACTAGTACCAAAAAAGGCAGGAAAGGACGGAGAGAAAAATTTGCGCTTAGTAGTAGATTTCAGTAAATTGAACGAGGCCACATTAAAGCAAGTCTTCTCCATTGCCGAAATCCTAGACCAACTGGAATACAGCCGAAATTTTTCTACCCTCGATCTAGCGAGTGGATACCACCAAGTTTTAATGGACCCATGGGACAGACAAAAAACAGCTTTTAGCACCAATTTGGAACATTTCGAGTTTAATCGTATGCCTTTCGGATTAACGGGGGCATCAGCAACTTTTCAAAGAATCATGAACTCGATATTAACGGGGCTACAAGGAATCGACTGTTTCGTCCATCTGGACGATATAGTGATCTACGGCAGAAACCTAGCGGATCACCAATTAAGGCTCAAGAGAATATTAGATATTTTAAGAAGGTTCAACCTTAAGTTACACCCAGAAAAATGTCTTCTTTCAAAGGGAGGTAGTTTATCTGGGCCACCAATGTTCGGAAAATAAAGTCTTGTCGGATCCCCATAAAACTAAAGCAGTAACAGACATTCCACCTCCTAGAAGTATCAAAGACATGCAACCATTTCTAGGATTGATCAACTACTAACGGAAGCTTATACCGAATTCGTCTGAAATTGCCTTACCCCTAAACAAACTACTAAAGAAGGACGTAAAATTTAAATGGACGCAAGAGTGTCAGCAAGCTATTGACAAATTTAAATTCACAGTTTCAAATCCACCTCTATTACAATACCCTGACTTTGCGAAACCATTTATTCTGACTATGGATGCTAGCAATGAAGCCCTAGGAGCTGTCATTTCTCAAGGAGAGCCTGGTAGCGATTTACTAGTATATTTTGCAAACAGAGTACTAAGTGCAACAGAAAAACGATACTCTAAAATAGAGAAGGAGTTGCTTGCCATCGTATGGGCAACAAAAACCTTTAGGCCATTTTTACAGACCACAAACCCTTCAAAGGTATAGCTAATCTGAAAGATCAAGAATGCAAATTGGGGCGCCTTAGACTAAAACTTTTAGAATATGATTTCAAGATAAAGCATAGATCAGGAAAAACGAATCAAAACGATGATGCCCTCAGTAGCCTTCCAATAGAGAAAATAAATGTAGGGGCAATAAGCATATCAAAAGCTCGAGAATTACGAAACAAGCAGAATGAGGAGAATGAAGAAATTATGCATGAAACAGAGGTAAACGAGGATATTTGAGAGGAAGATATGGCTGTTTGTTTAACGAATGCAGAAGATATAAACAAAGTAATGAAAGCATTCCACGATACACCTTTGGGTGGACACCAAGGGACATTCAAAACTCATTCCTGCATCAGGAATCAGTATAAATGGGCCGGTATGTATCGACAAATAAAAAATTATGTAACAACGTGTAGCCTATACCAGAAAAACAAATGTTCAAAAGTTGAAAAAATGCCATTGGTTATAACAAGCACTTCAAGTAAGCCTTTTGAAAAGGTTTTCATGGACCTGGTAGGTCCGTTGCCAGAATCATCTAGGGGAAACAAATACATCGTCATCTTTCAAGACGATTTTTCAACATTTTTCGCATGTGCAGCCGTACTTGACGCAGAGGCACCAACTGTAGCTAAAGTATTTTTTAAGGAAATAATTTCAAGATACTTTATTCCCAAGGTGTTGGTAACTATTAATGGTTCAAACTTCACATCCAGATTATTCAAGGAAACGTGTAAGATGCTAAAAATAAAGAAACTACTAAACACTCCTTATCATCCACAAGCGAATGGTGCTTTAGAACGAGCTCATCGAACATTGGCTGAATTCCTGAGAAATTTCGTTAACCTAGATGGAACCAACTGGGACAAATGGACTAGCCACACCATGCATGTGTATAATAATAGCAAACATTCAACAACAAAACAAACACATACGAGAGTGTTATTCGGGTTTGAATTTGAAATACCTATCTCTTTGAAAATATACTCGACACAACGCGGATGGTTATAGCAAAATTCTGAAATATCAAATCCAACGTTCACATGAAATCGTTAGAGAGAATCAAGAGAGGGCAAAATTGAGAGCCAAACAGTATTATGATAAGGGTTTAAGGGACAGAGAGTATAAAATAGGTCAAAAGGTTTGGTTAAAGAATCAAACTAGAAAAAATAAGTTTTCACCCTTATGGTTAGGACCATATGAAGTTATAGACATACCAACACGTGTAAACATAAAATTGGGGGTAAAAAAGTGTGAAAAGGTCTACCATAAGAATATAGTAAAACCCTACAAGGAACGGCATTTAATATGTATAATGTATATGGGGTAATTGATCATCCAGTTACAATCCAGGCTATTTAGTTATAAATTTATAAGGGAAAGCATTGAACTTTAATTATTTGACTTTTTTAACTTGTTTAACAACAACAACGAATTTATTTCCGCGTACTAAAACAAACAAAAAACACAAATATGCTTATTAAAATATTCTTTAAATAAAGACAAAAAAAAATAAACATAAAAAAGTTTCTATATTTATGATTTCAACGGGCTAAAGTTCGTAACACTTTTTAAGCCAAATTACATGTGATAATTATTAATGAACAAATAACATCAAAGTTAGTTGTAAATATTCTGACAACACATAGTAAAACGGAACAGCCAGCCGTTTTCGAAGGCCACTAAACCTTCATCATAAGCGCTCTTCTGTGTTGGTCCACTGTGTGTGGTTGGTGTCAGTTGATGTAGATTTCTGCCTTATATACGAAACTTTCTTGCAAATGGAATACGTGAATTGTTTTGATTCATCGTATTTCAAATTTACCATCTTTAATTTACAACAGACTTACCATTGTTGTTTATTCTTTAATAATTATGATATGTTAGTTAATTTGCTTATTTTTGTTCTACTTTTTGGTTTGTTAATATTAACAATATACTGTTGCTTTTTTGCAGAAATTGAAAAACAACTTTATTTACTACTATTGTATACTACTTGCAAACTGTTTAATAAATAAACTTTTAAATAAACATACATGCATGTGTTAAATGAGCTAAATCAATGTGAGTACACTGAAAAAATTTTGTTCATAAGTTCTATGAATTTCGACATTCATCCAATGAAAAAATTCATTAAAATTTAACCAGCGTCAAGCTTCGTTGGATAAATGAAACCAGTTTAGTTAAATTTTTTTAATGAAATGTGTCATCAATGCAATGAAAGAATTTCATCGAAAAAACGAAATAATTTCATTAAAACAATGATATTATTTCATTAAAACAATGAAATAACTTCGTTACAACAATGTAATTATTTCATTAAAACTATGATTTAACTTCATAAGAACAATGAAATAATTTCCATAAAACAATGAAACAACTTCATAAAAACAATGAAATAACTTTATTATAAGAACGAAATAACTTACTTAAAACTGTTAGTATAAATAAGCATACAAAGAGTACAAGAACAATCATACAGAACTACTTTTGATGCAAGCTGAAATACATTGTAAGTTTTTATTGTATTATTTTTATTAAAATTATTGACAATAGTTTGTACAGTAATAATAATTAATTTTAAAGTACAAGATTACAATTTATAATTTTATTGGTTAGAATTTAAAAAAATCAATGTTAATAATGAATTAATTTGTTAAGTATAAGTAAATTTATAATCATAATTTAAAAAAAATATCTTATAATTAGTTAAAAAAATCAATAATTACTTATAAAAACTTCTTCGTATTCTCTCTTTCTGCTTTTTGCATTCCAGAAAGGATATCCCACTCTTTGAATGATTTAATATTCTGGCGAATCATCGTCGCTTTCGAACTGCATGGAGATACACAATTGAATATACATACATATATACAAACATATTTTATATATTTATTAAAATACCTTTAGTTTTTTCCACTTGAAAGACTTCAGAAAAATTCCATAGAAGACCAAGAGGGACATTGCTTCCTTTACGTCAATCTGTTGCAAGTATTGCAAACTGTTGTGTGTTACCTGAGCAGATGTATATACATATATACAAAAAGATACATATACATATATGTATATCAAAAAATCCAATATTTATGTATGTAAATAAAAAGTTAATTCGAACAAATTCTGAATAGTTTAAAAAATAAAACAGTCTTAAATAAATACAAATGTCTGCAAAATACTTCTTCTTTGTCATCAATGAATAACTACATATATGTTTTGCTCTCAACTAAAGCCCACGTTTCTAAGCTGATTACATTAATAATCGTTATCGCTTCAAAAGTGCAAACCCATCATTGCTCTAAGGGAAACTATGTCATTAAGAAGCTAAGGGTTCGTGGTCACCTAGAGCGATAACATCTTTCTGAGTTCGGTCTTACAACAAGTTGAGCAAAGGAAAATAATTATACAATGAGAACCAAAGAGGCATGTGTGTGCAGAAGGTTTTCATACCTTTTACTCTTTTTTAACTAATATGTAATACATATTATGTATATGTACATATATATTTTTATCTGTAGTTTTGTGATGCAACTACAAAAAATATTACAAATTAACACCATTACTTGAACATTATAACTCAAAAAAATAATTTACAGGATACAAATTTAAGGTCATAAATTTACACACAACTGAATGGAAAAAGAAATTTTTTTCCTTTAAGAGTTAAATATACGAGATATCTACAAAAAATCGGCCCCGTTCTGTAAATCGAATCCGAGTAAATTTGTCGTTTTCAAAAAATTAATAATGGTCCTACAGACGTGTTTATAATCATACACTATAATTTTCTTCCAGATATGATATTTGGGAATCTTTATAATAAAAAACTGAAAAAAATCTAAACAAATATTTCTATTGTCGGAGTTAGTTTTCTAAAATCATGCGGTTTCAAATCGATCGGTTTACAGAACAAGGCCGAATGTTTACATATTCCGAATAACGAAATGAAGATTAATTCTGCACTAGACATACCAACGGACGACACAATCGTCCGTATTATAAAATCTAAATGTAAATAATTTTATTAATATTCAAAGAAAATATATCTAAACGTCATGAGAAATGCATTAAAACACAGCCACCCACATACTTACACACATATGCATGATTAAATAATACATGAAATTAAAAATACAAACGAAATCCCTTTAACTGAGCTAATTCAATTTATTGAACTCTCTTGCTTTAAGTATTATGGCTTTCATGCAATAACAAATAAGAGAAAAACATTTTTAGATCAAGAGAAATACTACAAACACACACATAATCTCATGTTTTGTTTCTTGTTTACTTGTAAGCTAATAAATGCGTTTGTAATATATGTGCATGTAGCAGTAGCAACTTTAAACGCTTGTAGCTGCCAAAATACTAAACCGATTTCAATAAGATATAAATTTTTCACATCTGTACCAAAAAACCTTTAAAACCACATAAATCTTTTTAAATCGGTGCAGTAGTACCAGCGTAAAAGGGATTACAAAAAACGTGTTTGCCTATTAATTATATAGATTATTAACTTAAAGTTCCAATTTTTGAGATATGATGTTGTAAAAACAAATGAAAAAACGCAAACAACAAAAACAATATGCACATCCGATAAAATATATAACACACATTAAGCTTTTGCTTAGAGCCTATATTTGTTACTTACTCATATAGTGATAGGCTGCTTCCCAATCCAAGTCCCTGAGAAGCTGCAACAGTTGTCTGCCATCTCAGAAAACAAAATATTACAAAATATGTACATACATATGTACGTACATACGTACGTACATATGTATGTACATATGTATATATAATATATTATTAAAAACACAATTATTTGCACACTACGAGTTTAAATAACACGCTTAAATAATATATTTTCATATATTATTATTTTTTATTTTTATTCAATAAGTATTATATTTATTATGTTAAATGTTGTTTTTATTTATTTTATATTTATATTGAATTTCAATTCAAAGCACACAAGGGAACTGAAATTTTTTACAAAATATTCCAATGAAATTCTTTCACAATATTTGTGAAATTTTCATTAGATTTGTGAAACTATCATTAGATTTATGAAAAAAATCTAATGAAATTGTTTCGTTGGATTTATGAAGCAAATTTCTTCCGGTGTAGTATAATTATTTTCTTGAAATTATAAATCAAACTGCTTTGTAAGTATGAGTGTGGTATGAATATTAATATATATATTTTTATTAGTATTTATATATAAATGTATATATTCATATTTTTATTTATATATTTCTTTATTTCAACCTATATGTATATTTTATTGTGAGTATGCGTACATAAGAGTAGTTGAGTTTAAACAATATCTACGCATTTAAATTAAAAATTTCATGGGTCAGTATTAATAGCAAAGACACGATTCATTGCATATCACTGATACGTATACATTTTATGCCAGATTAATTGATCTAATATGCTATGCATTTTTTAAATTTGTACATGTAAGAGTGTAATATAATTTCTAGATAATCTGCTAACTTGACAATATTTTTACCAATATAAAGAAATGAACAAGTATGCATTATACTCTTCTTTTTTAGAAAGGTAAAAATATTGCCAAGTTAGCAGATTATCTACAAATTATATGACACTCTTAGAGTTACAAAGTTAAAGAATGCATAGCATATTACAGTGATACGTATTGTGCCAAACAAGAACGTTTTTCACATTTATGTTTTTGTGACCATGTTTTTGCTAGCCTTTAATTTTGCATATTCAAAAGTACTACGTCTAAGCAGACTTTAGAAAAATAGGCGCGGTCACTTCCACTAAAATGTGCACTATATTTTACATATTACTACTCTGATTATTGTTAAAGAATTAAGTACATCATTCGGTCCTTGTTATGACACAATGGTGCACATGTTTGTATGTAGGTCTGCCCTTTTAAACTGACGCAGTTATTATGAATAGAACTATAAAATACTAGAAATTTAAAGTTCAATAAGCTTTACTAAGAAAACCTTTTAAAAAGTTCCTCACAAAAACATAAATGTGATAAAAGGCCAAATTCCTTTCAAAAATTTCGGCCATTATAATTAGTGAGATAAAATTTTTTAACAAGTTCTTGTTTGGCACAATATCTATCACTTTAATATGCTATGCACTATATAAATTTGTAACCGTAAGAGTGTCATATAATTTTCAGATAATCTGCTAACTTGACAATATTTTTCCCGATATAAAGAAAAAAGCAAATATGCATTACTCTCTTCTTTTTTAAAAAGGTAAAAATATTGCCAAGTTAGCAGATTATCTACAAATTATATGAGACTCTTACAGTTACAAATTTAAATAATGCAAAGCATATTACAGTGATAGGTATTGTGCCAAACAAGAACTTGGTAAAAAATTTTACCTCACTACTTTTAATGGGCGAAATTTTGGATCTGACTGCTTTTTGAAACGTTTTCTCAATAAAGCTTATTAAACTTTAAATTTCTAGTCTGTTATAGTTCTATTCATAATGACTGCGTGAATTTAAAAGGACAGACCTACATACAATAATGGTTTAGAGTGTTATATGTGCACCATTGTGTCATTACAAGGACCGACTGATGTACCTAATTTTTTTAAAAATCATCAGAGTAGAAATATGTAAAAATGTAGTGTACATTTTAGTGGAAATGACCCTGCCTATTTTACTGAAGTCTGCTTAGACGAAGTACTTTTGAAAATGCAAAATAAAAGGCTGGCATGAGTGAAAAGTGCATGTAAAGTTTTAATTGAGTAGTTTGTGTTTTAAATTTTTCTAGTTGGTAACTTACCTAAGTAATTTTTTTCCAAATTTCAGTTCTCTGCCGTATAACATTGCGCTAAGTTTTTATAAACATGGCCCCACATCTCTAATTTAACAACGAGTGCTTTCGGATTTTTCCTGTACACAACTCACCCCTTAACTTAAGGGGTATCGAATTTAAACTCTGTAGTTCAAATTCTAGCTTTAAATATTATGGCTATTACCCCCACTCTCCATCACTTTCTTAAACTCACAATTTTGTTATGAGCAGCGCTCAATTATTAACGGTCTCTTTTAAGGATGATAGTTTTAAGTTAAAGTTTCAGTTTAAATATTTGGCTTTTTAGATTTTTCTAGTTGGTTTCTCATCTTGACCTACTGGCATATCAAATTTCAGCTCTCTAGTGCAAATTTAATTATTTTATTTTTATGGCTATTCCTGCCCACTTTTTTAAAAGAAAAAATTTTTTAGTCAGTGCCAATTATACGTGTCAAGTTACGATTAAAACGGACAATAATATCTACATAATCAGTATAAATCTGCTGATCCGAAGTATATAAAAGAAGAGACTTAAATTTTATTGTCATGTTAACGCCCACTTTTTTAAGGAAGATTTATAATTTTTCATTATTACAAAAATTTCAATAAAAGTACTTACGCCAACGAATTAAATTTCATGTTGTAGTTCTAAAATAAATGGGCGTAGCCTCGCAAATATAGCTATATTTTCCTGTCTTTAAAATTTTTCTAGTTAGTTTCTAGCTTAGACCTACTTGTCTATCAAATTTCACCTCATTAGCGCAAATGTAAATTTTTATTCTTATTTGCGTGATAAATCCCACTTTTTCAAACTCAAGATTTTCTTTGGCTAGTGTTTATCTCTCCTGTTGAGTTTCGCTGGAAACGTTTAATAATAAATACATAAATAGTATATTTAAATGTGCTGATCCGAAGTACATACATGAAATAGGAGGGCAAATTTGGTGGGTTTTTAACTCCCATTTTGTTTGAAGAACATTTATAACCTTGTGTTATTGCAACATGTAACCCAAACTACAATAAAATTGCTTTAGTTAAATGCATTGGTTTTTTTTTAATTCTGAGCTTTGTGGACATAGCCCCGCCCCTTTGGCAATAATTTTCAGGTTTTCAGATTTTTTTTAGCTATTTCCTAATCCATACCTACTTCTTTATCAAATTTCACCTTACTAGCGCAATTTGTAATTCTAATGGGCGTTATACCGCCCACTTTTCCAATCTCAAGATTTTTTTTGGCCAGTAGTTATCTTTCTCGTCGAGTTTCGTTGGAAACGGATAGTAATACATTTATAAATATATAGTATTTTTAAATGTTTATGAAATAGTAGGCTTAAAATGTATGGGCGTGTTAACGCCCACTTTTTCAACATAAGTTTATATCCTTGTATTATTGCAACATGTATGCCAAATTGCAATAAAATCGCTTCAGTTAAAGGCCATAGTTTTGTATTTTAGATTCTGAGCCTTATAAGCGCAGCCCCGCCCACCTTGGTAAAATTTTTGAGTTTTAACATTTTTCTAGTACTTTAACTACTCGATTATCAAATTTCACCTCACTAGCACAAATTTTAATTTTTTATTTTTATGGGTGTGTTTCCGCCTACCTCTTTTAATCCAAAATTTTCTTTGGCTAGTGTTTATCTCTCGTGTTTAGTTTCGTTGGAAACGAATAATAGTAGTTACATAAATAGTATATCGCAAATTATTCTTAATTTTTTGCTTATAATCTGAAGTAAAATGTGTAAATGTTTTATCGATGTGGTGCAATGTAACATCCCTTGCAGTTATTCGGCTTTATTACACAGATCCATTTTCTTATGAAGAAACCACAAATTATTTGCACAAAAAATTTCACTTCAGAATAATAGCACTTATAACACAACATTTTGCGTTTAACATATATAATAATGTCCTTATCTTTTTTTATATCAGGATTTTGTGTAATTATTCTTCAAAAAATATTTTTTTGTTTTATACTATGACATTTCTATTTAATTTTTATTTTTTGTTTATTACATTGCACAAATTTTTCCACAAATGTATTCAAAATAAAAAATTTTTTGGCCTAACATTTTATTCGGTTAGGAATATTAATATTGTGTGTAATTTTTATTTCTTTTATATTGCAATACAATTTCAGTAAGGTGAAAAATGGTTAGTTAGTTACAATAACCGAATTTTTGGTTTCAAATTAAATCTAGGCGCACGGTAGTGCGCCAGGCCAAGTTCCGGCCATTGCACGCAGTGTGTATATTTACAGGAAGCTGTTCGTCGAGTTCGTACCCCCCCCCCCGATAACTTTGTTCCCCGCCGTCGTAAAATTCTAAAACTTAAACCATAACTAGAATAAATCCATGTAACCTCACATGCGAAGACTGAAAGTTGTAGAATAAAAACCTCCTGAGATATGGAGGTGCAAAAAGTGCATATTTAAGACATACTCACTGACCACTGACACACTCATCAAATTGATGAAGAACTTCCCCTGTTACATGAGCAGATCTAGGTAAGCAATGAACTAGAAAGTTCTGAAAACACGGAAATTTAAACCAGGGGGGTGGGGCTACGCCCATAAAAATTAAATTTTGTGCTAGTGAGCTGAAATTTGATACAGAATTAGGTCTACGTCAGCCATAAACTAAAAAAATCTGAAAACCCAAACATTTTAGCCAGGAGGGCGGGGCTACGCCCATAAAAGTCAGAATTAAAAGAGGAAATCTAAAGCGCTTATCTGAAGCTATTTTATCGAAATTTGGCATATATATTGCGATAATGCAAGGCTATAAATTTTTCGTTACAAAAGTGGACGATGACACGCCCACGGCTCAGCCTATTTAGATAAACAATTTAAGTAGATATTATTATCCGTTTGCAACGAAACTTGACACGAACGATAACTACTGGCCGAAAAAAAACTTGAGTTTGAAAAAGTGGGTGGGGCCACACCCATAAAATTTTTAAATCAAAAGATGCGCTAAAAGCTGAAATTGGATATTGAATTAGGTCTAAGGGAGAAACCAACTAAGAAGCCCTGAAAACCCGGAAATTTTAGTCAGAAGGGCGGTGCTACGTCCATAAAAACTAAAATTTAAAATTTTCGCTAATGACCTGAAATTTGATACACAAGTAAGTCTAGGTGAGTAACCAACTATAAAAATCTGAAAATCCAACAAATTTTACCAGAATAGGCAGGGCCACTCTAATACTCTTTAGAATTAAAAATTTTATATACAGCTATTAACTCAAACTATTTTAGTGAAACATTGCATACAAGTTGCACTTATGCAAGACTTTAAACTGTCATATTAAAAAGTAGGCGTGATCACTCCCATAAAATGTAAGCCTTGTATTAAATCTACTTAGGTCTTTCATATTTTAAAAGAAAATTACCATGAATTATAAGCGCTGTTCACAACAAAATCGTGACTTTAAAATAGTGGGCGGGGTAATGCTCATTAAATTTAAAGGTTTAACTCAGGCTAAAGAAGTTTTATACACAGGTAAGTGTAGATGAGTAAGCCAATGGAAAAATCTTAAAACCAAGAAGTTTTATCCGGTATGGGGGCCACGCCTTTAAAACTCAAATTTGCACTAGACAGCAGAAATTTGATACACAAATAAATCTAGACGAGAGATCACTAAGAAAAATCTAAAAACTCGGAAAATTCAATCAGGGGCGGGAACAAACCCTTTAAACTCAAACTTAAGATCAGCTAATTAGAATCAGTATATTTACAATTAACTTTGGTATTATAAAACATAACAATTATCACATTAATAATTATCACATTATCACACGGCTTAAAAAGTGCCATAAAATTTAGCCTAATCAAATCATAAATAAAGTTCAATTTTATTTAAAGTTTTCATACACATTGCACTTATCGAAAAAAAAAATTACCTTTTTTGAAAAGTGGTGGTGATTACACCCATAAGTCTTCTTTTTTCTTTCATCTACTTCAGCTTAGCAGTTTAAGATTATTACTTATGTATTTCTCACTTGATTTTTCCTACACAACTCTACATGAACCATAAGTACTAGCAGATAGAAAAGTGGTCAAGGATAGCCCCATAAAGATTTAACGTAAGATTATACTGTCGAGCGCAGACATTTTTTAGATACGCTCACTAAAATTTATGATTTACTTTTGATCTTTCTTTTCAGAAGAGTCTTACCAAATTACGTGCACACTGGCGGCCTTGTAATGACACAATAATGCATTTTTAAGGTGTGCAATCCAACAACCGTCATACTCTAACTCATTATTTTATGTAACTACGCCCTTTTCAACTGGCCCAGTGAACATGAACAAAAATAAAGTACACTAGAAATGTCAAGTTTAAAAAGTATTATTATAGAAAATTTTTCAAAAATTAGTCAGATCCTCACAAAAACATAAATGTGAAAAAAGGCCATGTTCCTATCCAAAATTTCGGCCATTAAAAGTAATAAGATATAAATTTTGACCAAGTTCTTTCTTGCACAATACATATCACTATAATCTGCCATGCATTTTATAAATATGAAATCGTCGGGGTTTCATATTAAATCTAGGCCACCTGCTTACTTGGCAATATTTTTATTCTTGTAATACAAAAGATAATAGCGGATATATATTTTCTTCTTTGCATGGAGAAAAATGATGTCAAGTAATCAGGTTGCCTACATTTAATATGAAACCCTGACGATTTCATATTTATAAAATGTATGGCAGATTATAGTGATATGTATTGTGCAGGAAAGAAGTTGGTCAAAATTTATATCTCACTACTTTTAATGGCTGAAATTTTGGATAGGAACTTGGCTTTTTCACATTTATGTTTTTGTGAGAATATTGTTTAGAATAATAGTTTTCTAGGCGCACGGCTACGCCCATAAAGCTCAGAATTAAAAACACATATCTTAAACGCTAAACTCAAGGAATTTTATTGAAATTTGGCACACATGTTACAATAATACAAGGCTATAAATTTTTATAAAAAAAAGTGGGCTTTAACACTCCCATACATTTTAAACCTCCTATTTCATGTACTTTCGGCCAGTGCATTTAAATGTACTATTTGTGTAACTACTATTATCCGTTTCCAACGAAACTATACAGCAAAGATAAACACTAGCCAAAGAAAATTTTGAATTAAAAAAAGTAGGCGGAAACACGCCCATAATAGTAAAAAATTAAAATTTGTGCTATTGAGCTGAAATTTGATAAACGAGTAGTTATAGATTAGAAAATTACTAGGAACATCTGAAAACTCAAAAATTTTACCAAGGTGGGCGGGGCTGCGCCCATTAAGCTCCGAATTTAAAACACAAATCTAAGGCCTTTAACTGAAGCAATTTTATTGAAATTTGGCGTACATGTTGCAATGATGCAAGGCTATAAATTTACGTTGAAAAAAGTGGGCGTTAACACGCCCATACATTTTAAGCCTACTATTTCATATGCATTTGAATATACTACATATTTATAAATTTATTACTATCCGTTTCCAACGAAACTCGACAGGAAAGATAAGTATTGCCCAAAGAAAATCTTGAGTTTAAAAAAGTGGGCGGTATCACGCCCAGCAAATGTAATTAAAATTTGCGCTAGTTAGCTGAAATTTGATAAGGAAGTAGCTATAGATTAGTCACTAGCTAAAAAAATCTGAAAACCTGAAAATTATAGGCAAGGACGTAGCCCCGCCGGCCAAAAACTAAGAATTAAAAAAAATCCAATGCGTTTAAATCAAGCGATTTTTTTTTAATTTGGGTTACATGTTGCAATAATACAAGGTTATAAATGTTTTTTAAACAAAATAGGAGTTAAAAACCCACAAAATTTGCATTCCTATTTCATGTATGTACTTCGATTCAGCACATTTGAATATACAATTTATGTACTCATTACTACACGTTCCCAGCGAAACTCAACAGGAGAGATAAACACTCACCAAAGAAAATCTTGAGTTTGAAAAATCAAGCTTGATCACGCAAATAAGAATAAAAAAATTTAAATTTTCGCTAATGAGGTGAAATTTGATGGACAAGTATTTCTAAGCCAGAAACTAACTAGAAAAATCTTAAAGCCAGGAAAATATAGCCATAAGGGTGGAGGTTAAATTGAAATTTAAATCGCTGGCGTAAACAGTTTCAGTAAAATTTGGCATACATGTTTTAATAATGAAAGGCTATACATTTTCCTTTAAAAAAGTGGGCGTTAACATGACAATAAAATTTAAGTCTTTTCTTTCATGTACTTCGGATCAGCAGATTTATGCTACTCATGTAGATATTATTGTCCGTTTCGATCGAAACTTGACACGTATTATTGGCACTGACTAAAAAATTTTTTCTTTTAAAAAAGTGGGCAGGAATACGCCATAAAAATAAAATAGTTAAATTTGCACTAGAGAGCTGAAATTTGATACGCCAGTAGGTCAAGATGAGAAACCAACTAGAAAAATCTAAAAAGCCAAATATTTAAACCAGGAGTTTAAGGGACCACGCTTATACTGTACTGAAGCTTTTAACTGAAACTTTAACTTAAAACAAAATCTTGAGTTTAAAAAAGTGACGGAGAGTGGAGTGAACAGCCATAATATTTAAAGATAGAATTTTAAATAGAGAGTTTAAATTCGATACCCTTTAAATTAAGAGGTGAGTTGCGTACAGGAAAAATCCGAAAGCACTGGTTGTTACATTAGGGTAGTGAGGCCATGTTTTTAAAAACGAAGATCATTGTTATACGGCAGAGAACTGAAATTTTTTAAAAAAAAATTGACTTAGGTAAATTACCAACTAGAAAATATTTAAAAAAACAAGCTACTCTATCGAAACTTTACATGCACATTTCACTTATGCTATCCTCTAATTTTGCATTTTCAAAAGTACTTTGTCTAAGTAGACTTTAGATAAATAGGCGGGTTCACTTCCACTAAGATGTACAATATATTTTACATATTTCTACTCTGATGATTCTTAAAAAATTATGTACATCAGTCGGTCCTTGTAATGACACAATGGTTCACATATCACACTCTAACCCATTATTGTATGTAGGTCTGACTTTTTAAACTGACGCAGTGATTATGAATAGAACTATAACATACTTAAAATTTACAGTTTAATAAGCTTTATTAAGAAAACCTTTCAAAAAGTAGTCACATCCTGCAATATTTTTACCTTTCTAAAAAAGAAGAGAGTAATACATATTTAATTTTTTCTTTATATCGGGAAAAATATTGTCAAGTTAGCATATTATTTAGAAATTATATGACATTCTCACGGTTACAAATTTATATAATGTATAGCATATTACAGTGATAGATATTGTGCCAATTAAGCATTTGCTCAAAGTTTTTATCTCACTACTTTCAATGGCCGAAATTTTGGAAAGGAACTTGGCCTTTTTCACATTTATGTTTTTGTGAGGATTTTAATTCGAAAAGCCAGTATTCAATCACGTTACTCTCTAAGTTATATTTAATTCAGTTGTGTCTACCAATACTCTTAAATGGTTAGTAGAAATGCACAGAAGTAGTGTGTTTATGGGGTTTCGGGGCCAATGTGCACCATAAGGATCAATGTAAAATTGCATATTATGCTATGTGTGACCGTAGTGCTATTTTTCTTCATGCTACTTTATGTGTATCAAGGTCTCCCATAAGGATTAATGTAAAAGTGCACATCATGCTAGGTGTATCCGTTGTGTTATTTACTATTTTATGTATGTATCAAAGTCCAATGTAAAAGTGTGCATCGCTAGCTAGGTATGGCAATAGTGTTATTTTCTGTCACCACGATTATTTTTAATGGAAGATAGTTTGAAATGAAAATTTTGTTGAGGCAAATTGTTTAAATATCTTTATTTAATTTTTTCTATTTTATTCACTTACAAGCGATAATTTTTTTTTGCACTCACAAGTAATACAATTGTATTGGTTATTTTGTTTGTGTGCGTTAGGATATATCATCATGTTATGTATGGCTGTGTAGGTTGTGTTTGCATTCAATAATTTTTTAACTGTGTTTTTAAATCACATATCGTGTTGTTGTCTCTTTTTAATACAAATGTGTGTGTTTGTATGCATTGGTAACTTCTATTATTATGGATAGAAGTGTGAACAAATTATCTAGCAACATGTTTAAGGCAGTTCTGGCTGTTTTTGTTACACATATTTTATAGCTTTTTTAAGAAAAAGATAAGTAATTAAAAAAAAATTCACTAAAGTGCGACTTTGACCCGCGCACGAATGGTTCCGTACGGACACGAGATATTTAATTCAATACGAACTTTAGTAGCCTATATAAAATATAGTTTTGGCATTTTTTTCGTTTTGGGGGTTTTTTTAATTTTGGCGATTTTTTTATTTTGGCGATTATTTTAATTTTGGGGAATTTTTGTTTGTTTTGGGGATTTTTTTGTTTTGGCGATTTTTTTTAATTATGACGATTTTCGGTTCTTCTTCATTTGGCGACTTTATTCATTTAAGTGCTTTTTTGTAGTTTTGACACTTTTTTTCGGTTTTTGGCGATTTTTCAATTTGGCGATTTTTTTTAATTTTGGCGATTTTTTTAATTTTGGTTAATTTTTTTTTATTTTTGACAATTATTTTGTTATTGGAGCCTTTTTTGCGTTTGGCGATTTTTTTCCGTTTTTTTGCCCTTTTTTATTTTGGCGATTAATTTTAGTGTTAGAATTTTTTTTAATTTTGACGATATCTTTCGTTTTGGCGATTTTTTTGAATTTTTGGCGTTTTTTTTTGGTTTGGCGATTTTATAATTTTCAGATTTTTTAGTTTTACCGTTTTTTTAAATTTTTTAATTAATCTGTGATAGAAAACTAAACTGTCATAATTTGTGTTTTTGCCGCGATTATATTTTATTTATACAATTTAATTATATTAATTATTTTTCAAATGTTGTGATGTCAAGTTTTAATTTTATTAAATGACAATTTTTATATTATGTCTATGATGTATAGTTTTGTTCACATATAAGTTTTACACTAATATGTAAAAAAATCATAAACCTTATTTGAATAAAGAAAAGCTCCTGAAGAAGTAGGAAAAAAGCCAACGAAACGTCGAGCACATAAAGATGTAAAAACAACTACACATCAGAAAGAAAAATTGTTTTATTAAAAATCTAAAACAAAAAATTTACCAAAGATTAGCTTAGGGAAATCCCTAAGAATACTTAAACAACACATTGGTCAAACAACAATATAAACCGAAAATTTTTTAGTTTTGACATTTTTTCTCGTTTTTGCGATTTTTTTCGGTTTTTGGCGTTTTTTATTTTTTGGCGATTTTTTTTTATTATGACGATTTTCGGATTTTGGCGTTTCTTCATTTTGGCGACTTTATTCATTTAGGTGCTTTTTTGTAGTTTTGACACTTTACTCATTTTGGCGATTCTTTAATTTGGTGATTTTTAGGGTTCCGTTCACCAAAGGTGAAAAAAGGAACCCTATTGTTTTCGCTACGTTGTCCGTCTGTCCGTCACACGGTATTTTCTCTAGAACCGTAAGAGCTACGGACCTGAAATTTGGACGGAGTATGTAGAACCACTACAACAACAAATACATTAGAATTAAAAATTAAAGGGTGCTCCAAAACGAGCGACGAAAAATATTAAAATCTCATGTAATATACATACAATTGTATGTACATATGTATATTGACACTTAAAGTTTGTAAAATTAGTGTATTTTTATATAGATTAACAATTAACATGAAAATATTAAAAAATTTAAATTAAAGGGTGGTCCATCAGTCAATGCAATTTTGACAACTTGCTATATCTTGGAAACCGTAAGAGGTAAACTCTTGAAATTTTCAAAAACGATAAAAAAAAATCCGAAAATTATAAAATCGCCAAATCGAAAAAATCGACAAAATTTAAAATAAACGCCAAAAATCGAAAAAATGCATCAAAACGAAAAAAAAGTGCCAAAGCTAAGAAAATCGCCA
This sequence comes from Tachina fera, assembly GCA_905220375.1. NCBI lineage: Eukaryota > Metazoa > Arthropoda > Insecta > Diptera > Tachinidae > Tachina > Tachina fera. The sequence continues at coordinate 85,470,802 of LR999964.1, read as the reverse complement.
AAACAAAAAAAAATCACCTATATGAAAAAAACGTTAAAATTAAAAAAATCGTTTAAATAAAAAATTGCCAATATAAAAAAACGCCAAAATAATAAAAATAGCCAAAATTAAAAAAACTTCAAAAACCAAAAAAAAATCGCAAAAACGTGAAAAAAGTGCCAAATTCAGAAAGCGCCAATAAATACAAAAAACCCCCAAACTAAAAAAACGCTTAAAACCGAAAAACCCAAAAACGAAAAAAAGGCCAAAACTATAGTTTATATTCGCTAAAGTTCGTATTGAATTACATATCTCGTGTCCGTACGGAACCCTTCGTGCGCGGGTCACAGTCGCCCTTCACTGAATTTATTTTTAATTTTGGCGATTTTTTTCATTTTAACAATTATTTTGTTACTGGAGCCTTTTTCGCGTTCGGCGATTTTTTCGGTTTTTTGCGCTCTTTTCATTTTGGCGATTTATTTCATTTGACCGAGTTTTTCGAATTTTGCGACTAATTTTAGTGTTAGAATTTTTTTTAATTTTGGCAATTTCTTTCGTTTTGGCGATTTTTTTAATTTTTGGCGATTTTTTTTGGTTTGGCGATTTCATAATTTTCAGATTTTTTAGTTTTACCGTTTTTGAAAATATCAAGAGGTTACCTCTTACGGTTTCCAAGATATAGCAAGTTGTCAAAATTACATAGTCAAAATTGCATTAACTGATGGACCACCCTTTAATTTAAATTTTTTAGTATTTTAATATTAATTGTTGTAGTCTATATAAAAATACACTAATTTTACAAATTTCTAGTGTGTATATTCACATGTACATACAATTGTATGAATATTACATGTGATTTTAACATTTTTCGTTGCTCGTTTTGGAACACCCTTTAATTTTAAATTCTCATCTATTTGTTGTTGTAGCGGCCAAGGTTCTACATACTATATTTAAGTTTCAGGTCCGTAGCTCTTACGGTTCCTGAGAAAATACCGTGTGACGGACAGCGTAGCGAAAACAGTAGATTTCCTTTTTTCACCTTTGGTGACGCAACCCTAAAAAAGGAAGGTATTACTTTTCCTTTTAAAAATACATACAACATCTAATAATAATAAAAATAAAGAAAAGTAATATAATGAACTAATGTATGTATTAATATTCTCCGCCGCGTTGAACAGTCAGATAAAACCTGTAGTGTTAAACTTCAGAAATAGCATGACGTGGTGTTGGCCTTGGCGGTGCCGGTGTTAGGTTGATTGAGGCGGTTTTGTTGCATTTGATTCCAAATTGTCTGGCAGTTATTGTTAACATTATGAGTGGCGATAGAAATAGAGCAAAGAAGCTTATGCTTGGGTGATGAATTGCTGGCTGATATATTTCAAGTGAAGAATTCTTAATGTGCCTTAGTTGTTTTGGAATATCGGTAAGCTGGTCGAATTTGGTATCCAAGACGAGGTTTGGTTCTAATATTTTCTTAACTTAAGAGGGTTTTCCTATTGAAGTGATATTACTAAATGTTGCGCAAGGTAGTGACACTAGTTTCGTGTCCACGAATGGTAAGAAAGTTTCCTTTTATTATACAAGCTGAGTTCATGGTGATTATACCACAAGTCTTGACATGTATATGTATGATATCATTGTCGCAGACTGCAGTTAGTTCTATAAGTGTTGTTGTTGTTGCATACAGCCATTGGTTTACATTGTGCAATGGAATAAAAGAGATATTGGTCTGGATATATATAGCCAAAATTACAAACAGGGGATGCTTTGTTGTTGAAGAGAGAAATTTCACATGAATAACTGCCGGAATCTTTGGCCATTTGTATTTGCAATTCTGGAATATGTACATATATGTCGACTATGACTAGAGCACATTTATTGAATTGAAGTATGTTTAGCGTCAGATATTCATCGCGGTGGTCATTAACAGCAAGATGTTCAATGTCATTTTTATGACAATGGTCGTATTGTTTATTTGTGTGGATATTGCAATGACTTTGTATAGTTGAAATTTTCCTTCGTCCACCAATGGTAACTTAATAACGAAAATTACATTTGTGTTAGTTACTGAGCCTTTAACATTCATAATTTTGTACAATTCCAGCAAAGTCGGTAATGTACGGCCCATAGGAAGGTGTCCTTGATTTTCGAAATCTCTGATCTTAACTGGTATGGTGTAAGAATAAGTGGGATTATATTGCCGTGGTTCGTATGCGTGAAGGCATCGACCAGCTTTATTTCAATTCCTTGTAAATCTGAGGCAAGTGTATTTAATTGAATTGCCAGAGACATTAGAATTTGGACTTGTCGTAGATTTGAATTCTCATTTTGAACTTTATTTAGATCTTGATAGATGGTTTTCTTAAGTTCTGAAAAGTGCAGTATTGCAATTTGCTTTGCTTAAGAATGTTAATGGTAGAATATATTACCGAAGTTTGATTTTTTAGTAACCGATGTAGATACTATTCAGTTTGCTTTACGTTAGTTATAGTTTGAGCCATTTGCTCTGCATACTCTGAGTCCAGGACTCCAAGTAGAGGATGGGCCATATTTCCAACAATATCGAGTGCAGCTTTCCGGTTTCTTTTTGAAATTAAAAGGTCTGATTCTTGAATAAGATTGTCCCAAGTGTGTTGAAGTTGAATGGAAAGCATCTCACATGATTCAAAAGCTACCGATTTCTTGCAGAGCCTTGAAAATGATGTTATAGCAACTTCAAGAACCTTATTGCTATCCCAAATTGGTGTTAAATCGTAGTATATAATGAATTTCCAGGTAGCTTTCATCAACTTAGATTGGAAGAAAATTTTGTAATATTGATTGGAGAGGCTAATATTATCGGCAGCAGAAGGCGCGAAACAAAAAGCATATTGAAAACTCCCAATGAGGCGTATGACACTACCTTTCGTTTTGGCTGTATAGCATTACCTTCCGATGAGCCTTGCTTCTTTTGTGACTTTGAGTTGTCATATCCGGAATGTTCTGTGGGGGAGTCGTTGAACAACGGTGCAAGTTTGCGTATTGGGCTCTTGAAAATTCCCTTTGCTGTTTTGACGTCGCAGACCCTGATAAGTCCATCATCTCCTTTGTAAATGCGGTTGATTCTACTCAGTAGCCATTGTAGCACTGGAGTATTATCTTCCTTGAGGATAAGAAGCATGCCTTCAATGACGTTTGGTGAAGGAGATTTCCATTTCCCCCTTTGCTGTAGCTCATGTAAATAGTTTTGAGTCCATTCCTTCCAGAATTTACGATCATCACATTAATTATTTTTACTTATTCGATGTACCATCGGTACATGCATGTAAGTATTATTGTAGTGGTCTATGTTACTGGCTGGAATAACTAAAATAAAACTGTAGAATGCAACAACAAGTAACATAGACCACTACAATAATACTTACATGCATGTACCGATGGTACATCGAATAAGTAAAAATAATTAATGTGATCATCGTAAAAAGATAAGTAAGAATAGTTAAACATACTGAGGTAGAGTAATATAATTTCGTGCTAACCTAAATAGAAAAATTAAAAAAGTGGAAAAAACAGAAAATTAATAGTGATACTTATAAATGTGTTTAACAAAGGTAAATCAATTGTATACACAACAATCTTTTCTCATATTCCGTTTCATTGTAAATTTAAGTTAAATAGCTGATGTTAATAAGAATCTCTACCCAAGTAGATAGACTAGGGTGCTGATGAAGTGCGTGGCTGCACAGAAAAGTATCGGTATTTCCCCCAGCTTAAAGTCTAAGTTTAATTTTTCTTCTCTTCTTTAGAAACTCACATTAATTAATAAAAATATTTCATTCAATAAGAATTAAAATTACTGAACTTGAGCCTAACTATGAATTATTTCTGATTAAAATTCACTACAGTTCAATTTCTAATAAATCTTAACACATAAGCGATCGTGTATTGAATAGTTTTAAATGAGTTCCGGTGGTTTATCCGATTTATAATGTCTGCATAATTTTGCTGCAATGCGGCTATTGATTGAACATGCTGCGTCACTTTACGTTCTTCGTTGCAAGGTGTCTCAATTGCTTGTGAAGTTGAGGTTGTCCATTCACTCCGTTGTCCTGAAAGAAATAGAGGGCCTTAAAACCACATTGAATGTTGTGATAGATTTTGGGGGGCCATTCCTCGAGATATTGCGTCGGCTAGATTTTATTTAGAACTAACGTGTCGCCATTGATGTGAAACGCTTAGGCTTTGAATTTTTGTTATCCTGTTTGCTACAAAGGTGTAAAATTATGCTGCTGGCGAGTTTATCCAAGCAAGAACAATTTTTGAATCTGACCAAAAAAAGTTTGCTGTATTTTGCAGCGAATATCTTGTTTTACCCTATTTGTTAGTTCAACACCTAATACCGCGGCACATAATTCCAAGCGAGACAACGTTTTCCTTTTTATTGGTGCTACTTGGGACTTGGCACATAGCAGTCTGGTTAAAACAGTTTTGTCTTTATATGTTGAACGAATGTAGATTGCTATTCCATAGGCTCGTTCAGATGCATCGATAATCGTATGAATCTCTGTAGTGACTGGTTTTCCGTGTTTTAATACGAATCTCTCTATTTTTAGTTTGCTTAGGGTTTCTATATTTGTGCGAAATTTATTCCATTCATTCTGAAGATTCATGGGTAACTCGTCATTGCATGAAAGCGGTAATTGCCACAGCTCTTGCAAAAATATCTTTGCTCGTACAACTACTGGCCCAAAAATCCCTAGAGGATCAAAGATTTTGGCTAGTTCTGAACTGACTATTATTTTTGTTACCCTTGTGGCCGTTGGCTTTAGTGACCTTCCTCATAATTGATCAGTCTTTGGGAGCCATATTAATCAGAGTGTTTTTATTGAACAATCTGAATCCTCGTCTAAGTCTAAGTTTATTTTCTGGTCTTCAGGTGCAATTCCATTTAATGACTGAGGATGATTTGAAGACCACTTCCGCAGCTTAAAACCAGCTTCTCTTAGGATTAAGCTTAGTTGTTGTTGTGACTCTAATGCTGTGTTAATAGAATCAGCTCCGGTGAAGCAATCATCCACATAATTTGAATTTGCCGGTACATTTTCTCTATGTCTGCAGTGAAGACAAATCTGTGCATCATAAATCGCAACAGTACCGAAAACAGCTCACTATGTACGGTTGTTCCGGCAGGTATTATGTCATTTAAAGAGGAACCGCTGGATGTTTTAGCTTAGCTGTCAGGTTTCAGTACGCAGTGGTTTGCCATGACGTAATGTAAATTAGGAATGTCTTCTTCTTGTATTTCTTCCATGTGACCCAACTCTGCTACTCCTGCATGAATTTTTTTGTATCTTGTTCTAAGCTCAGGATTAAGGTTCAATCGTTTTTCCAATGCTAAAAATTTATTGAATGCCATTGTTTAGAACTTCCGAGAACGGATGGATTTTCTGCGAATGGTAGGTGCACAAAGAATCTCCCATTCTCGTTTCTTTTTACGTTTTGTGCAAAATGATCCTCACATCGTTTCTCAGCCAAAGATAGTGCTCGTTCTGTATTATTTGTGTCTTCAAGCTTCCAGAACTTTTCAGTTAGCTTGTTTGATGTTTGCTCTTCTGGGGTAAACACTGCACAAGCTACAGAGTTGTCCTTTCTTTCTTGTAATTTACCCGTGACGATCCAACCCAAAGCTGAGTTTTGCAGAATTGGCAGTTTTTGATTGATATTTATTTGTTGTGGGCGCATCAATTCATGGTAAAATTCTGCTGCGAGCAATATGTAAATTTTATCCATTTGATTGAAACATGGATCAGCTAATTTAATATTTTCAGGAAGATTCCCATCTGACGTGTCGAAAGCATTTGTAGGCTGGTTGGAAGAACAAATGCTTCGATTCTGGTGGAATATCTGCCTGAATATGTAATGCGCAATGAAGAGTTTGAGGAATTCAATGACAGTTTATTCATTACGCGGTTTGTAACCAAATTGACTTGTGATCCAGAATCTAATAAAGCTTGGAATGTGCATGTGAGACCATTGGCTTCAACTGATTTTACTCTTGCAGTGGCTAGTAAAACGTAAGTGTTGTCGATGCGGTGTTTGTTTGTTGTATCTACGTTTGGCTTATTTTCATTCGATACAGAAGCTAGTTTTTGTGTTCTTTCTGCCGAAGTTTCTCTTGCTAATTTTAAGTGCAACAATGTGTTGTGTCTTTTTGTGCACTTTGAGCAAGACCGTGACGTGCATGCTTTGGCAGCATGATGTGATTTAAAGCAGTTGATGCAAAGCTGTGTCCATTGTAATATCCCAGATGGGGACATTTTTAGGAACTTTTCACAGTAATATATGGGATGCCCAGGCATTCCACATGCTTTACAGTTTGGGTTGATATAGCTGCAGTTATAAGTTTGGCTCTATCCCTCCCCCCACCAGATTCGTGAGACCTTCCGCGAGTTTCCAATGCTTGGAAACGGTGCTCTATAAATCTAAGCAGATTTTTAGACTTACGAGGTTTTTGTTGTTTTCTAGCGATTTCTAAAATAAAGCTTGAGTTGGTTCATCGAGTTTTTTCAATAAAATGTGAACAATTATGGCGTACCAACAGTTCACTGGCAGTCCTTGTGCGCTTAAACCATGGATGCATTTTTTAGTGACATTGTAAGATGATTACATTAACGAATACTTTTTAGTACTAATTTATTACTAGGAAATTCTGCTCTTATATACAATTTTTAGGGAGACAATATTTATGAACTATTACATCTTTTCTTTGTTCTTAAAACTAAAGATAATAACTACAAACTAAAAACTACGATAAGCCAGGCGCCTGGGCACAAACATTAAAACTAAGATAAGCCAGGCGTCTGGACATACATTAAAACTAAGATAAGCCAGGCGTCTGGACATGCATTAAAACTAAGATAAGCCAGGCGCCTGGACATACAAATTTACACAAACAAAATATCATTTTATGTAGGTATATGCTTCTACATATTATCTGTAAATGTTCATATTTGAACAATATAATGTATATTTTTTAGCGCTTGTGGTGTTTCGGTTTTTATTTGTGGATGAGAAAGCAAGTTGTTTAGTAGCGTTGTCACAGTGAGCCTTTTGTTATCGTACCAATCAACCAAAATGTTCCATGTAATTTCGTAATTTGCTATTGTAATTGGCAAATGCTTTACAAGTGCTTTTGGTTCGTCTGCTGGATATGTAGTTAAGTAAAACATTTTCTCAACTTGGCTCATTGATGCGTTGTGGATTAGCTGGATATAAAGATCTTTAAAGGCTACCCATTAAATTTCGGAATATGAATTTTTGGTAGATGGGGTTGACAATGCTCAGTGCTGCGTGCTAGCTCTCATTGAATGTCTTGCACCTCAGCTTGCAGTTCGTAAAAGTCATCCACTTTGTATCCGTCTATTTGTTCTTCATTAGTCAATTGCCATAACGTATCGTTGTTTGTAGAGAACTCGTACATATATTTATTAATGAGCGATAATTTGCCTTGATAATATGCTACTTGTAGATTTACCTCTGCTCTGACTTCATCAATACTTCGTCTTAATAAAGAACTTTGCTTGTGGTATCATCAGGTAGTGTCTTTTCCTGCATACCTCTGCTTGCACCTTCTTCTATTTGTCTCATTGATGGTGTTGGTTTCTTCACTTTCTTATTTTCGGACTCAAATAGTTCTTTGTATTTGAGTGTATCGTCCGAAATACGTAAGTATTGATCTGTAAAATAATTGTGTTGTAATGGTAGATTTGAGAGGCATCTTATTTTTTTGTCAGTGGTCTCAAATTCTAGCCTAGTCTTGTCAAGCCGTTGTAGACGCTCCAAGAAGTACTCTGAAGTTTTTCTTAAAGAATAATTTTTTTTTGAAATTGCTGATTATTGCCTCTATTTGCAGTCTCCTGTTGGGCTGCTACCAGGTCTTCAAACGATTCCATTGCTTATATACAAGGAACGATATTTTCTATGATTGCATCGTATTTTGATGTGACCCTGTTTCTATTTTCAGTATTGTTTGGGTCACTAAAATGCTCTAGCTTCAGGACCGTTGGTGTGAAACGTCTGATGATGGGATCCTGTACCTTGTTACAGGACCTTCGAGTTGAAATATATATTCTGATGATGCAATCCTGTACTTTGTGACAGGAATGTCATGTTGTAATATGTCTTCTGTTGATGGAATCCTGTACCTTGCTACAGGACCGTCGATGTCACCAAATGTTGCGCTTACAACTATTTGTAAATGGTAGAGCACCAAAGGTTTGCTTTGGAGCTCAGAGTGTGTGATTTTTTGTTTTGTTTTGATTAGATTTTAGCCCAGGTAGAATCAACATATTCTAATATGATTTGAAGTTAAGTCTTAGTAGAAGCACTAAGACTAGTCTAGCAATGAAGAAAGTTAATTTTTTTTTGCCATAATTTCTTAATTTTTGCCAGTCTTTATATACAATTTTAATTTCATACATTTACAATAAAATTATTAGCAATGTACATTTTCAGCACTTGTCATAAAGCCTGACTTTGCATTTTATCAATTATTGTTCTACTACTCTTAAAGGTAAATGACTGAATTAATTGTATGAGTATAAGAATAACTAAAGGTAAATGACTGATTGCAATATGAAACGTATTAATTTGTAAATAAAACTTGGTTAATGAACTTAGAATACAACATAAGCATAATTTACATTAATTATATTCTTATAATAAATCATTGGTTAAATGAACTTAAAATACTACATAAACAAAATTTTATATTTGTTATAATAAAAAAGGGAAGATTTTCCTTTAAAAATAAATACAACTTCAAATAATAATAAAAATAAATAAAAGTAATATAATGAACTAATTTATGTATTAACAATACCACAATCACAACAACAGTTTTCAGATGTTTTCAATTCTTTCTTATTATTAAGAGACATTTTTATTTTCAAAAAATAAAAAACGAACTAAAATAAACTAAATTTATTGTATATCTTTTAAACTTTATTGAAATTAAAATGTTTGCATTTAGTTACATTGTAGATATTGTAATAAGTTTGTATTAGTTGTTTTTCTTTTTCTTCTGCTTCCATATGTTGTCTTCTAGAGCACGTGTCTGATCCACATGATTAATTTTCGTTAGCCCAACAGCAATTATCATAATGCTATCCATATTTATTTTTCATTGTTTTCAAGCTGGTTGTAATCTTCAAATGTGTTTGAACATTGATGGGATTGTATTTGTCTTCATCAGAAACAATATGAGAGCATCTTTTTAATAAATAATGTATATCTTTTAATATCATTATAACTACTGAGTATGAATACATGAGTGCTAAAAATGATTATGAATAACCATTAGTGTTGAAAGTTTCGTTATTAAATTTTCTGTCAAACATTTTGCGATTGATTTGACTTCCTTTGTTTCCATTTTTGCAACTATTATGTATTTAGTTAGCTCACATTGCGTTGTTAATATATATCGAAAGTTTTCAGAAGGTCGTAAAAGACCAACTGTGCCTATAACTATAGTAGAAAAATTTTAAAACGGTTCCTTAGTGTGTCTTACTTTCTTACTTGTTTCTTTTTGACATAGATCACACTTTAAGACGTACTTTTTTTACCATTTTGTACATATTTTCCAATATGTATTTTTGTTTCAATTTGATTAAGGTGTTTCTTATTCCGAAATGTCCTCCAGATGGTGTGCTGTGATACAATTTAAATAATGTATTTTCCCTGTTTTCATCTGTCATTCTTTGAAGATTACTATATAAAGTTATTTTAACATCATTTTCTTTGCACATGTCTAACTTTTCTTAAACTGTTTATACTTATTTTCTTAAATATTTTGGCACCTCTTTCTATTACGAATCTTACATAATTCGTTTTGCACAAAACAGAAGGTATTTTCTCTAATATATTATCTACATAATAAGGATTATCACTACATCTGATGGGCATTTCATTTAAAAGAGAATCGTTTTCATTTTTTATTTTCCTCTTTTTAATATCAGGCTCAATATGACTTGTATTGCCATTTTTATTTTTCTTAAGTTTACTTTTGTTCTTTTAATTTGTTCTGTATTTACCTAGCTTTTTCGTTTCTTCATTTTATATCTTCTTTTTATTCATGTTTCTTATTATCACCAGCGATTTTTTCACACTTTCATAATTTTATTAGGATTCATTTCTTTTAATATATCTGAGTCCAATTGTATCATCGACAATGCATATGGGTTAGTGTTGTTTTATCCTCTCTTGAACTATTCTTGTTAATTTAGAACTTGGATTTTTATGTAAATATAATGACAATAAACTTTCTACCATATATGTAAGGTCTTTTTATCCAGTATATATATATATATCAGTGTTATTGCTTTTTCGTTTAATTTGTTCAATTTCTTCTTTGAGATTTCCAAAATATTGTAACCAATTTGCATTAATCATTTAATCTTATAATATTTTATGCATTCTGCCTATGAAATATTAGTTGTTATTTTTATTCTTACTTAAATTCTATTTGTCGTTAAAAGATTAGTTTTAATGCAAATCCATAGATTTTGTTTATCGTAACATCAATTCAATTTGTTTTCACAATTTCAAATTAAGTTTTTTTCTTTTTTATACAATTTATTTAATATTACAGAATTAAAATAAATTTTATTTTTTTAGAAGTTTTTTTAATATTTAGATATATTTTAAATTTCTTTATTATTACTTTTTTATTTCTATTTTTGCAATTCGACATTATTATATGTTTATTATTCAGTTTGTAGTTTACATTTTTATAATCCAATAGCTCCTAGGTGGGGCATTGTTAAGTTAAATAGACTTGTAAAATATTCTGTATAACATTTTTAAGTTAAGCATTTTTTTACAGATGAAGTTTTTTTAAGCAAGATGTACACCAAAAATTTTGTTTTGGTAAAAAAAATTTGTTGTAGATAAATTTCTAAAAAAATTGGTTACCCAGCTAAAAAAATATGTATGGAGCATATATGATATCGCATATATTGTTCGGATCCGAAAAATGAGGGTATATGGGCATATATGATTATATATATTCATACATTTTCATACATGTATGTATGTGTAAATTCCGTCCACAGTATGCAAAGTTCATATTCATACAATCTTGATTCACAAAAGCGCACTGCTGTGCAATAAATTCAATTACTAAAATTAATTTTTTTTAGACTTGAGAGAGGTTGTATTAAATGAAACATTTGTTTGGACAAATAATTCAAAAAGAACTAAGAGTCATTTCACTCATCACTTCAATACAGTAATATGAACTTTGTTTCTTATCTAGAGAATTTTGTTATTTTCTATAAAATTAATGACTGGATTATCCTTTTTATTATTTGATATATTAAATGAGCCCACAATGTATAAAATCATACAGGAATGGTTTTTTTTAACAAAAAGTTTTTCTTTTTTAAACGTTGAGGGTACGCATATAATCTATGCATACCGTATGTATTTTCTAATGGATTTCCAATTCAGCAGTGATAAAATTCCAAGTTTTTTTGATTGCAAAAACGATATTATGTGAGATATCATGTATGCATACATTCTTATAAAATCTTATATTTATATATGGATATACATATAAAGAGCTTCATAATTAAATTTTCATATATGAGCTCATATGTTATAATACATTTCATATATTAGATCATATATAATAGTTTTGCCATGTATAATCCCATATATTTCCATACATGAATTCATACATATTCATATATAGTTATATACATTCATATATTAAAAATATATGGACCATATATAATTTTTTTTAGCTAGGTAGGAAATGTTTATTGTGTTGTTACCATGTGTAAAAAGGTGTAAAGCTGTTAAATTTTAAGTATTCTTAACAGTCGCATTATTTGCTCTTCTATTCTTGGGACGCATAAGATATCGTTCTCGGTAGGAGTTCCTTGCATACCTATCATCTTCCATATACCTGCTAACCAGTCTATTTTATCTTTCATAGTAAATTCTTTACACTCCCAACCTTTTGAATCTTTAAGGCGTTTTTGGCTTTTATTATATCTTAACTTCTTATCTTAGTTGAAGATGTCGGGCTTCTGGTTCTGCGAGGAACCTTCCTTCAGTAATCCCTTCCAGCGTTCTTTTGCTTCTTTTATGTCCTCAAGAAGTTCCTCCCAGGGTTGGTCCATTAATAAAAGGATTTAAAGAAAATATTATAAAAAATGTATAGTATATAGATGAGTCCTGCTAAGCCTAAGCTCTCTATGCAGGGGTATATATTTAGGTCCTTTTCATTTGAAAGGATAAGCAATAGTGCTGAATATTCCTTATCAATGAAAGGGAAGGTTCATCATGCAATGTATTTACAATAAAATACACAAGGATTTGTTCAGTGATCAAAGTATATTGATATTTTATTTAACATTCTTCAGCTTATATACTAACAGTTAGAAGTATGCTTTTTCTTATTTTTTCTTATTCTGATATACATATGTACATTCATACATTTGGAATACATTGTATTAAATATACATTGTACCAGGCTGAGTATGTGTTTTCATACATTTGAAGTTCTGCGTCATTTCGAAATGACGCAATAGCGAACGTTGAACGAAAATTATAAGAATATTATGTTACCGAGATTCCAGCGTTTATGACTAAGTATGTTAAAAATTCTAAATCGTTACTGACCTAACTTAAGAAGACGTTAACTTAAAGTTAGTCCAAATTGTTTACATACATAATAATATACATACATACATAATAACATACACAAAATTTCACAACCAGATACAAACCATATTAATATTAGATACAAAGAAGTTTACATCCAGGGCCCTATTTCACTAAACTACAAGTCTACAATTACAAGTGTTTTTGCCTGTAAAATTGTGAACTTGTGAATAATTGTGTTTCATCAAACTACAATTACAACTTTGTAGCTACAAGTGATATTTACAATTCACAATTCTACAAGTCATACTTCTACAAGTGGTTTTGTTTCACCAAACTAAATTTACAATTTTACACTTGTAGAATTGTAGAAAAAAGCTTAGGGTCGACGAAGACTCTCAAAAAAATTTTACAAGTTACAAGTGAATGATAAATTGAACTGAAATTGAATTTTGAACAATTTTTTAATAAAAACTAGCTCAAATAAACACAAAATTAAACCAATATTAATTAGCACTTATTAATTGATTATAATAAAACAAACTATGTCACATTGTTTGCTTATTACAAATTATCGATAAGCGGCAACCCCTATAATCATGTTTTATAAACAAATAAACACACGTGCAAGTCAAACATACTATAAAATATTAAATTGTTCATATCTTTTTTGAATGCAAAATGAACCATTTATATGATTCCAGTGATGAAAGCGATAATGAAATCGCATTAAAAAGAAGAAGAATATTTAGACCACGTCTTGAATACGAATTTTTGGAATCCACGTTGGAGTACAATGAGCGTTTCAGGCTAAAACGGGACGAATTTCTTTTGCTGATACATTTGTTGTCTCCAATACTGGAGAGAGAGAGACAAATAGAACCCATTCTCTCACGGTGCAACAGTGGCAAATAACTCCAAACACAAACTACATATGTGTCATAACAATCAAAGCAAATAATCGTTATACATTAGAGTACACATAGTTGTAAATTTATTTAAGAAAAGTTTTGACATTTTGATATATTTCGTGAGTATTCTAATATACATATATTCACACATTTATTTAATTTATAAAAATATTTTATTTTTTTACAATTGTATAAATTGTGATTGTAGAAATTGTAGTTCACAAGTTCAAAAAGCTACATTTGTTTTGAAAATTTTGATGAAACACAATTCATTATCACTTGTAAGAATTAGACTTGTAATTGTAACTTGTAGACTTGTAGAATTGTAGTTTAGTAAAACGGGCCCCAGGGCCCTATTTCACTAAACTACAAGTCTACAATTACAACCCAGCTAAAAAATTATATATGGTCCATATATTTTTAATATATGAATGTATATAACTATATGTGAATATGTATGAATTCATGTATGGAAATATATGGGATTATACATGGCAAAACTATTACATATGAACTAATATATGAAATGTATTATAACATATGAGCTCATATATGAAAATTTAATTATAAAGCTCTTCATATGTGGATCCATATATAAATATAAGTTTTTATATATGGAGCCATATAAGAATGTATGCATAAATGATATCGCACATAAGATCGTTTTTGCAATCAAAAAAGCTTCGAATTTGATCAATGCTGAATTGGAAATCCATTAGAAAATACATACGGTATGCAAAGTTTATATGCGCATCCTCAACTTTTAAAAAAGAAAAACTTTTTGTTAAAAAAAAACACTCTTGTATGATTTTATACATTGTGGCCCCATTTAATATATATAATAATCAAAAGGATAATCCAGTCATTCATTTTATAGAAAATAACAAAATTCGCTAGATAAGAAACAAAGTTCATATTACAGTATTGAAAACTATTGTTAGACGGATTATTTTTTCTTTTATAATTAATTGCATTAGTTTTCAAACTGATTTATTAAGCTAAATGTTATGTACGAATATGATTTATGTGTTTTTAAAATAATTGATTCACCTTTTGATGAATGAAATTACTTTTATTGGTTTTGAATTATTTGTCCAAACAAATGTTTCATTAAATACAACCTCTCTCTCGTCTATAAAAATTTAATTTTAATAATTTAATTTATTGCACAGCAGTGCCTTTTGTGAATCAAGAGTGTATGAATATGAACTTTGCTTACTGTGCAGGGAATTTACACATCCATATATGAAAATGTATGAATATATATAATCATATATGCCCATATACCCTCATTTTTCGGATCCGAACCATATATGGGATATCATATATGCTCCATACATATTTTTTTAGCTGGGAAGTGTTTTTGCCTGTAAAATTGTGAACTTGGGAATAATTGTGTTTCATCAAACTACAATTACAAGTTTGTAGCTACAAGTGATTTTTACAATACACAATTCTACAAGTCATACTTCTACAAGTGGTTTTGTTTCACCAAACTAAATTTACAATTGTACACTTGTAGAATTGTAGAAAAAAAGCTTGGGGTCGACGATGACTCTCAAAAAAAATATTTACAAGTTACAAGTGAATGATAAATTGAACTAAAATTGAATTTTGAACTATTTTTTAATAAAAACTAGCTCAAATAAACACAAAATTAAACCAATATTAATTAGCACTTTTTTAATTGATTATAATAAAACAAACTATGTCACATTGTTTGCTTATTACAAATTATCGATAAGCAGCAACCCCCATAATCATGTTTTATAAACAAATCAACACACGTGCAAGTCAAACATACTATAAAATATTAAATTGTTCATATCTTTTTTGAATGCAAAATGAACCTTTTATATGATTCCAGTAATGAAAGCGATAATGAAATCGCATTAAAAAGAAGAAGAATATTTAGACCACGTCTTGAATGCGAATTTTTTGAATCCACGTTGGAGTACAATGAGCGTTTCAGGCTAAAACGGGACGAATTTCTTTTGCTGATACATTTGTTGTCTCCAATTACAAAATAATAATTTTCAACTTTTTAAATACAAGTGGCAAATAACTCCAAACACAAACTACATATGTGTCATAAATATCAAAACAAATAATCGTTATACATTAGAGTACACATAGTTGCAAATTTATTTAAGAAAAGTTTTGACATTTTCATATATTTCATGAGTACTCTAATATACATATATTCACACATTTATTTAATTTATAAAAATATTTTATTTTTTTACAATTGTATAAATTGTAATTGTAGAAATTGTAGTTTACATGTTCAAAAAGCTACAATTGTTTTGAAAATTTTGATGAAACACAATTCATTATCACTTGTAAGAATTAGACTTGTAATTGTAACTTGTAGAATTGTAGTTTGGTGAAACGGGCCCCAGATACGAACCAGTTCGAAATAAATAATAACAACTTATTAAAAGGTATTGCTAAGACAGACGGCATTAAAATAAAAACTACAATATATAATATTAAACGAAGAAGATAGACTTAGTTTATTGGAAGATATGTACATTTAACGCTTTAACAAATCCCCTGAATAAGATAATTAAAAAAATTGGTGATGATTATTAATCCGGTGATTTTTTGGAAGAAACATATACACCTATAGCGAAACCTTTATAGCAGATCACTAAAAATACCTGATTACAAATCAGATGCTTATCAATCAAATAGTATCTCAGATTCAAAATTTCCATGACTACCATCTGATGATAGTTCTGATAACTTTGATTATACTGAGGGTTATGATGATAATATGATTAATTATAATCTTTAACTGATAAAATTCAATTTGTTATTCAATCGTCCTGTTGCGAGCTACATTGGTTTTGATCTAAAATGGTTTCAGCAGCAGAATTATAGGAAATATTGCATGTTTATTGTTATCATATTGATAAAGACTACAATAAATTACTTCTGAGAATTACAACGAATTAAATGTGCATAGCAATGTCTACACTCCTTTCACATATTATAGTAATAACTTGCATAGTTATGATTATGATAAAATAACAAAAGATTATATTCCAGATGTTAACATATGTTTATACAAATAACATTATAATTTATAAATTTAAAATTTATTTGCTAGTGGTTCAGCTTGGTCTATATGCATTTCATTGTTGCTGTAACAAATCATCAGTAGACTTCAACCACACATTTTGAATAGTCACAAACCTCTTATCTTATGCACAGACTATCAAGAACTATTTGAGAATTCACAAATAATAATATTTTTGAAAATCACAAAAGAAAAATAAGCATAGTAGGCTTAGAAACTCATACAAAACCCAGCAAATAATTTATATTCGATATGAATGTAATTTATTTTTCTACACCTTTATACAATTAGAAATACATTGGATAACAATAAAAGTAATTACAAGGCAAAATGAGAAATGAAATCTAAAATTAAACATTTAAGAAATTTATTATTCGACATATTGTCTTAATTATATTTTAGTTTAAAATTTATTTGCTGGTGGTTCAGCTTGGTCTATATGCATTTCATTGTTGCTGTAACAAATCATCAGTAGACTTCAACCACACATTTTGAATAGTCACAAACCTCTTATCTTATGCACAGACTTTCAAGAAGTATTTGAGAATTCACAAATAATAATATTTTTGAAAATCACAAAAGAAAAATAAGCATAGTAGACTAAGAAACTCAGACAAAACCCAGCAAATAATTTATAATCGATATGAATCTATTCTATTTTTCACCACCTTTATACAATTTGAAATCCATTAGATAACAATAAAAGTAATTACAATGCAAAATGAAAAATAAAAAATTAAGTTATTTGCTTAAATTTACATGAAAACACTGTTTCGGACTTAAATTCGTATAAAAAGAAACACATTGTTAAAATAGGTAACTATTTACCATTTTTCCTAGATGAAAATATTTTCATAGAACAAAAAAAAAGGAGAATTTTTCTTAATTTCGCTTCCGATTCAGTGACCAGGTATCGAAAAAAAGAGAACTTCTTGCAATTATAACCCTATACTTCCAGATCGCAAACTCTAAGTTTTCATTACCTTTTTGGAGTCTGTTTTTTTGCTGGGTTATATTGTAGTCCGAGGCTATTAAACCTTGAAAATAAAAAAAAAATTGACATATGGGAAAAAAGTTCTCGGAGGAAGTAATCCTACCTTTGAAAAATTAATTTTTTGTTTAACTTTTCCCAATGCTCTAAATTTGGACCCTGGAGATCGTAAGATGCCATTTTGTTTAGTTTTTTTAACAGTGACAAAATTATTATTTACAAAAATAATGCAAATATTAAAAAAATTTACACCTTAAAATTAATTTTAATATATTATGGGCATGGGGAAATATCTCTACCTTCAAAGCAAAACATATTGTAACTGTAAAAAAGGTTTCTTACTCATTATTAAAATGTGAAATTTTAAAAAACCTCAAAGATAATTGCGCAAATTTTTTTGCGTATAAAACATATTATATATAAAACATAATTCCAAATTTTCTTATCTTCACTTTTAAAAACATTCTTTTTTTTCTTTGCAAAAAAGTGCATATTTTTTTAACTTTGAAGCGAACTGTTTCAACATTAATATTCAGGATAATTTGTTTATCTTACTAATAGAAATAGCTTGTGATGAAATCTTTCAGCGAAAAATAATCAACGTAATACCACAAAAATATAATATAAACATGTTCAAATCAAAAAACAAATAACATTAATTTTCCCCACTTTCCTGATTTTAACAGTATCTCAGAGCTACAAATCACAACTTAAAGTCTTCAAAACTTACAATATGTTGTACAATTTTGTTGCATATCGAGCTGTGCACTTAGTTCTTAAGATGTCCTTAAATACACTTTTGCTTTTAGGTAGGTTAAAAAATACAACATGTAAAATGTATGACAGTGGCAAATTTGAACAGAAAGGACATATCAGTTTTATGGCCACTTGTATAACTTTTCGTTAGTTAAAGGTAGGATTATATTGATCTAGATCTAATTTTCCAAATTACATGAGATCAATTAATCTGGCATAAAATGTATACGTATCAGTTATATGCAATGAATGGTGTTTTGCTATTAATACTGACTCATGAAATTTTAAATTTAAATGCGCAGATATTGTTTAAACTCAACTACTCTGATGCACGCATACTCACAATTAGATTGATTTATACATATATATATATATATATATATATATATATATATATATATATATATATATATATATATAAATATAAGTATTAATAAATATAAATATTAATACTCATACCACATTCATACTTACAAAGCAGTTTGATTTCTAATTTCAAGAAAATAATTATACTACTCACATTGATTTAGCTCATGTAACACATGTATGTATGCATAGTAGTAAATAGAGTTGTTTTTCAATTTCTGCAAAAAAAGCAACAGAGAAACAAACACACTAACTCATAATGAGAGTTTTGATTTTCAAATGTCCTATTTACACTATGCAAGTCTTATTGCTAAGCTAATAAGTTTCTTGGGAGAATACGATGGAAAAAGAGACGGTGCTGTTCCTCTCGTCTCTCTTTCCCAAAAACTAATTACCTTAGCAATAAGACTTGCATTCCCAGGTAAAAAAATATGTATGGAGCATATATGATATCCCATATATGATTCGTATCCGAAAAATGAGGGTATATGGGCATATATGATTATATATATTCATACATGTATGTATGTATATGTAAATTCCTCCCCACAGTATGCAAAGTTCATATTCCAATTCAGCAGTGATAAAATTCCAAGCTTTTTTTGATTGCAAAAACGGTCTTATGTGGTATATCATGTATGCATACATTCTTATATATATATATGGATCCACATATGAAGAGCTTCATAATTAAATTTTCATATATGAGCTCATATGTTATAATACATTTCAAATATTAGTCCATATATTAGTTCATATATAATAGTTTTGCCATGTATAATCAAATATATATTTCCATACATGAATTCATACATATTCATATATCGTTATATACATTCATATATTAAAAATATATGGACCGTATATAATATTTTTAGCTGGGCAATAAGAATATTTTTTTAAATACAAGTTTTTGTTTTTTAACATTGAGGCTATACGAACTGTATGTATTTTGTGATATATTTCCAATTCACCAGTGATAAAAGAGTTAATAAAATACAAGTTTTTTTGATTGCAAAACGATTTTAAGTGAAATAAAAGGTACCCAGCTAAAAAAATATGTATGGAGCATATATGATATCCCATATATGGTTCGGATCCGAAAAATGAGGGTATATGGGCATATATGATTATATATATTCATACATTTTCATACATGTATGTGTAAATTCCCTCCACAGTATGCAAAGTTCATATTCATACACTCTTGATTCACAAAAGCGCACTGCTGTGCAATAAATTAAATTAATGAAATTAAATTTTTATTTGAAATTTATTTGCTGGTGGTTTAGCTTGGTCTATATACGTATTTCATTGGCGCTTGAACCAAATTATCAGTAGACTTCAACCACAAATTTTGAACAGTCTTTATGCACAGACTTTCAAAAACTATATGAGAATTCATAGAATAATAATAATAATATTATTAATAAAATTAATTTTTTTTAGACTTGAGAGAGATGTTGTATTTAAAGAAACATTTGTTTGAACAAATAATTCAAAACGAACTAAAAGTCATTTCATTCGTCAAAAGGTGAATCAATTATTTAAAAAACACATAAATCATATTCGTACATGACATTTAGCTTAAGAAATCAGATTAAAAATTTTTCTTTTTTAAAAGTTGAGGATGCGCATATAAACTTTGCATACCGTATGTATTTTCTAATGGATTTCCAATTCAGCATTGATCAAATTCGAAGCTTTTTTGATTGCAAAAACGATCTTATGTGCGATATCATTTATGCATACATTCTTATATGGCTCCATATATAAAAACTTATATTTATATATGGATCCACATATGAAGAGCTTTATAATTAAATTTTCATATATGAGCTCATATGTTATAATACATTTCATATATTAGTCCATATATTAGTTCATATATAATAGTTTTGCCATGTATAATTCCATATATTTCCATACATGAATTCATACATATGCATATATAGTTATATACATTCATATATTAAAAATATATGGAACATATATAATTTTTTTAGCTGGGTATGCATACATTCTGATATACTTATATGGCTCCATATATTACATCTTATTTCTATATATAGACGCACATATGAAGAGCTTCCCAGCTAAAAAAATTATATATGGTCCATATATTTTTAATATATGAATGTATATAACTATATATGAATATGTATTAATTCATGTATTTAAATATATGGGATTATACATGGCAAAACTATTATATATGAACTAATATATGGACTAATATATGAAATGTATTATAACACATGAGCTCATATATGAAAATTTAATTATGAAGCTCTTCTATGTGGATCCATATATAAATATAAGATTTTATATATGGAGCCATATAAGAATGTATGTATAAATGATATTTCACATAAGATCGGAATTTGGAATTTTATCACTGCTGAATTGGAAATCCATTAGAAAATACATACGGTATGCAAAGTTTATATTCTTACCCTCAACGTTTAAAAAAGAAAAACTTTTTGTTAAAAAAAACATTCTTGTATGATTTTATACATTGCGGTCCCATTTAATATATCAAATAATTAAAAGGATAATCCAGTCATTAATTTTATAGAAAATAACAAAATTCTTTAGATAAGAAACAAATTTAATATTACTGTATTGAAAACTATTGTTAGACGGATTATTTTTTCTTTTACATATAATTATTTGCATTAGTTTTTAATCTGATTTCTTAAGCTAAATGTTATGTACGAATATGATTTACGTGTTTTTTAAATAATTGATTCACCTTTGATGAAAGAAATGACCTTTAGTTCGTTTTGAATTATTTGTCCAAACAAATGTTTCATTATATACAACCTCTCTCAAGTCTAAAAAAATTAAATTTTAGTAATTTAATTTATTGCACAGCAGTGCGCTTTTGTGAATCAAGAGTGAACTTTGCATACTGTGGAGGGAATTTACACATACATGTATGAAAATGTATGAATATATATAATCATATATGCCCATATACCCTCATTTTTCGGATCCGAACCATATATGGGATATCATATATGCTCCATACATATTTTTTTAGCTGGGTTCTTAATTAAATTTCTATATATGACCTCATATATTATAATACACTTCATATATTCGTCCATATATTATTTCATATATAATACTTTTGCCATGTATAATCCCATGTATTTCCATACATGAATTCATACATATTCATATATAGTTATATACATTCATATATTAAAAATATATGGACCATATGTATATAATTTTTTTAGCTGGGTTGTGTAAATTAGGACTAAGCCAGGTTAGCATTTTGAATCATACTTATTTATTTTGCATCGTCCATATGCATTGAGTTTAGGAGAGCCCAAATCAGTAACCCGCACGGCATACCACAATTGTGGATATATACATACACATACCTGTTTATGCTCTTTCGTATAGTCGTCACTGAGCAAGCGATGAATGAAGTTGTGCGCACATGTACTAAGTTTTTTGTTGTTTTTTGTTTAGTTTTTTTAAGCACACCTAACGAAATTAAAGTTCAAAATTTAAAAATTTGTACAGCAAATAATAATTATGAAAGTATATAAATATTTAGTGCCAAAAAATACTTTTGGCAATATGCAATTCATTGAAATTCTTTTAATTGAACTGTAGTGAATTTTAATCAGAAATAATTCATAGTTAGGCTCAAGTTCAGTAATTTCAATTCTTATTGAATGAAATATTTTTATTAATTAATGTGAGTTTCTAAAAAAGAGAAGAAAAATTAAACTTAGACTTTAAGCTGGGGGAAATACCGATACTTTTCTGTGCAGCCACGCACTTCATCAGCACCCTAGTCTATCTACTTGGGTAGAGATTCTTATTAACATCAGCTATTTAACTTAAATTTGCAATGAAACGGAATATGAGAAACGATTGTTGTGTATACAATTGATTTACCTTTGGTAAACACATTTATAAGTATCACTATTAATTTTCTGTTTTTTCCATTTTTTCATTTTTCCATTTAGGTTAGCACGAAATTATATTACTCTACCTCAGTATGTTTAACTACCCAGCTAAAAAAATATGTATGGAGCATATATGATATCCCATATATGGTACGGATCCGAAAAATGAGGGTATATGGGCATATATGATTATATATATTCATACATTTTCATACATGTATGTGTAAATTCGCTCCACAGTATGCAAAGTTCATATTCATACACTCTTGATTCACAAAAGGCACTGCTGTGCAATAAATTAAATTATTAAAATTAAATTTTTTTAGACTTGAGACATTTGAAGCATTTGTTTGGACAAATAATTCAAAACGAACTAAAAGTCATTTCATTCATCAAGAGGTGAATCAATTATTAAAAAAACACATAATTCATATTCGTATATAACATTTAGCTTAAGAAATCAGATTAAAAACTAATGCAATTAATTATAAAAGAAACAAGTAAGAGTGCTATATTCGGCTGTGCCGAATCTTATATACCCTTTACCAAAGTGTGTTTATGTAGTATAGAGATACATACATAAGCACAGAGATATGTAGGTACATATTAATTTTGTGAAAAATTCATACTTTTTTCTCTAGTGCAATTTTCAGGTTTTTGGCATTATATTTAATTTGGTGCTTTTTAAATTTTGGCGATTTATTTTATTTTGCTGATATTTTTAGTTTTGGCGATTTTTTTCATATAGGCAATTTTTTGGTTTTGGCGATTTTTTTCGGTTTTTGGCGTTTTTTTAATTTTGGCGACTTTGTTTCGTTTTGGCAATTTTTTTGATTTTGACAATTTTTTTTTCATTTAGGCGATTTTTTTATTTTTTTGCGATTTTTTTCATATAGGCAATTTTTTTTGTTTTGGCGATTTTTTTCGATTTTTGGTGTTTTTTTAATTTTGGCGATTTTTTTTTCGTTTTGGCAATTTTTTTTTAATTTAAGCGATTTTTTAAATTTCTGGCGATTTTTTTTCATATAGGCAGTTTTTTTTTGTTTTGGTAATTTTTTTCGGTTTTTGGCGTTTTTCTTTAATTTTGGCGATTAATTTTCGCTTAGACGATTTTTTTGATTTTGGTGATTTTTTTCATTTGGGCGATTTTTTTTTATTTTTGGCGAATTTTGTTCATATAAGCATTTATTTTGTTTTGGCGATTTTTGCGGGTTTTTGTCATTGTGGAAATTTTTTTTTTACACTTTTTTCTCATTTTGGCGATTTTTTTCGGTTTTTGGCGTTTTTTTAATTTTGGAGATTTTTACCGATTTTTTTCATATAATCGATTTTTTTAATTTTAGGCGATTTTTTTTTCATATAGGCATTTTTTTTTTGTTTTGGCGATTTTTTTTTGTTTTTAACGTTTATTTCATTTTGGCGATTTATTTTCGTTTTGGCGATTTTTTTTAAGATTTGGCGATTTTTTTTCGTTTTGGCGATTTTTTTTTTATTTTGGCGATTTTTTTGAATTTTTGGCAATTTTTTTTTCACATAGGCAATTTTTTTTTGGTTTGGCGATTTTTTTCGGTTTTTGGCGTTTTTTTTAAATTTGGCGATTTATTTTCGTTTTGGGGATTTTTTTGGATTTTGGCGATTTTTTTCATTTAGGCGATTTTTTTTTTAATTTTTGGCAATTTTTGTTCATATAATTTTTTTTGTTTTGGCGATTTTTGCGGTTTTTGGCGTTTTTTGACATTGTTGGAAATTTTTTTTAGTTTTGACACGTTTTTCTTGTTTAAGCGATTTTTTCGGTTTTTGGTGTTTTTTTTTTAATTTTAGCGATTTTTTTCATTTAGCGATTTTTTTCGTTTTGGCGATTTATTTTAATTTTTGGCGATTTTTGTTCATATAAGCATTTTTTTTTGGTTTGGCGATATTTGCGGATTTTTGTCATTGTGGGAATTTTTTTTTTGGTTTAACACTTTTTTCTCGTTTTGGCGATTTTTTTCGGTTTTTGGCGTTTTTTTTTAATTTTGGGGATTTTTTTTCATTTTGGCGATTTTTTTGATTTTGCCGATTTTTTTTCAAATGAGCTATTTTTTTTAAATTTTTGGCGATTTTTTTTCATAAAGGCAATTTTTTTTTGATTTGGCGATTTTATTTCGGTTTTTGGCGTTTTTTTAATTTTGACGATTTATTCTCGTTTTGGCGATTTTTTTTGATTTTGGCGATTTTTTTTCATTTTGGCGATTTTTTTCGTTCTGGCGATTTTTTTAAATTTTTGGCGATTTTATAATTTTCGGATTTTTTAGTTTGACCGTTTTTGAAAATTTCAAGAGTTTAACTCTTACAGTTTCCAAGATATAGCAATTTGTCAAAATTACATAGTCAAAATTTCATTAACTGATGGACCACCCTTTAATTTAAATTTTTTAATGTTTATTGTTGTAGTCTATATAAAAATACACTAATTTTACAAATTTCAAGTGTCAATATACATATATACACACATACATACAA
Organism: Tachina fera; assembly: GCA_905220375.1. Lineage (NCBI taxonomy): Eukaryota > Metazoa > Arthropoda > Insecta > Diptera > Tachinidae > Tachina > Tachina fera. The sequence goes on along the minus strand of LR999964.1, from coordinate 85,445,632 downwards.
TTGTATGTATATTACATGGGATTTGAAAAGTTTTCGTCGCTCATTTTGGGACACCCTTTAATTTTTAGCTTTTATATATTTGTTGTTGTAGCGACCAAACTTCTACATACACTGTTCAAATTTCAGTCCCGTAGCTCTTACCGTTCCTGAGAAAATAGCCTTCTTCCTAAAACATGAAATATGTTTAATTATTAGGAAAAAAATTAAAGTTTTCCAACCCTGGAAACGTTTTTTAATTTGTTAAGTTTTTAAAATTTTTTTTTAATTATAAATACCAATTTTATTCATACCGAAGTATAAAATAAGTTAATTTAATAAAAAAGTAATAAAAACTTGTTTTCGGTAGTTATTTTCTATGGGTAAATTGAGTTTGAGTTTTCCAGCTCTGAAACCGTCTGCTCGATTTTGCTGAATTTCAATAGCAAAATTTTTCGGAATATTTCTGACACACCAGTCCAAGAACGAAGTCTCTAGCTCTTCTGGGAGCTTGGGAAAACCGATTTCACGTACAGACAGACGGACAGACGGACAGACGGACATCGCTTGTTCGTCTTCGCTATGCATAAGGATCCAGAATATATATACTTTATGTGTCGCTTATTAATATTGTAGAAATTACAAACGGAATGACAAACCTATATATACCCTTTTACCATTTTTTGGTAAAGGGTATAAAAATAATCCCTTTAACAATAGTTTTCAATACAGTAATATGAACTTTGTTTCTTATCTAGAGAATTTTGTTATTTTCTATAAAATTAATGACTGGATTATCCTTTTGATTATTTGATATATTAAATGGGGCCGCAATGTACAAAATCATAAAAAAATGTTTTTTTTTTGTAACAAAAAGTTTTTCTTTTTTAAACGTTGAGGGTACGCATATAAACTTTGCATACCGTATGTATCTTCTAATGGATTTCCAATTCAGCAGTGATAAAATTCCAAGCTTTTTTGATTACGAAAACGATCTTATGTGAGATATTATATATGCATAAATTCTTATAAATAAAATTTTATATTTATATATGGATCCACATATGAAGAGCACCATAATTAAATTTTCATGTATGAGCTCATATGTTCTAATACATTTCATATATTAGTCCATATATTAGTTCATATATAATAGTTTTGCCATGTGTAATCCCATATGTTTCCATACATGAATTCATTCATATTCATATATAGTTATATACATTCATATATTAAAAATATACGGACCATATATAATTTTTTTAGCTGGGTTATAAAAAATTTAAAAATAATAGAGAATGTCCGATCACTGTCGGACATAAACTTGTTAATAGTTATTAATAATACATACATAAGTAGTGGTAGTCAAAAAAGGGGGAAAAAAGTATTTTCAAGTAGTCCCATCTGGAGTGTTGAGTATAAGAGCCCGTGTATACCTCTTTTTTAGGTAGATGTGTCCAGTAAAGTTCAGAATGTTATGAGAAAGCGGATTAGGATGTGATTCTAGTTTTGTTAAATATTTTCCTGTGTATTTTGCAATTTCTTCAATCACTAGTGGCATATTTAAATCACGATGGATATTAGAATTTTTGATGTAGCATGGAGCCGATGTTATTAACCGTAAAATTTTGTTTTGCCTTCGTTGAATTCTCTCGACATTGGAAGCTCAAGCAGTGCTCCATAACAGAATTCCGTAGCACTATATTTACTTCAAAAGCGACTTGTATAGCAAAAGTTTGCAGTCTAGGCTGACTCTTGAATTTCTGCCAATCATCCAATATATTTGAGTTAACTTAAGTTTCATCTGGGTTAACTTAGAGTCAATATGATGTTTCCATGTAAGCCTTCGATCAAGGTGTATACCAAGGTATTTCACATGGGAATGTTGAGGAATATTTTGATTATTGATTCGAATAGGGGAGCAAGTATCTCTTCTTAGGGTAAACGTTATATGAACACACTTTTGTTCATTGACTTCAATTCTCCAAAAGTTCAGCCATATTTCCAGCTGGGTAATATGTTCCTGAAGATTGAGGGATGCCTCATAAAGGTTTTCATGCACACTCATACAGGCTGTATCATCGGCAAATGTAGAGGTGTGGATATTATTGCTCACAGGCATACCACAAGTATATATTAAATACAGTACCCAGAATGCTACCCTGTGGCACACCAGAACATATAGATTCGGGAACACTCGTGAACTCTCCTTCTACAACAGTGAACTTCCTATCAATAATATAACTTTCCAAAAGCTTTTGAATGTTTATTGGCAGATATGTCTTCAATTTTCAAACTAGGCCTTCGTGCCATACTTTATCAAATGGCTGAGGAACATCAATAATGAGAGCAGAACAATACTTCTTTTCTTCAAATGTTCTTCTTACAACTTGGACAAGTCTATGCGTTGGTTCAATGGTGCTATGCTGACTTCTAAAACGAAATTGATGGTCCGGGATGCATTCACTATCAGCTAAAATCTTGGACAATTTAGTCATGAGCAGCTTTTCGAAAAGCTTTGAGATTGTAGATAGTAAGCTTATAGGCCTATATGACTCAGTCTTGGTAAGATCTTTACCTTTGGCTTTGGAATCATTTTTATCTTGGCAAGTTTCCAATTATGAGGAAAATAATGCATTCTTAAAATAGCATTAAAAATAAATAGCAGGATTCTTATTGCAATATGAGGCAAGTTCATCAGCATTTTGTTACTAATTCCATCAATAGCTGGTGCGTTCTTCGGGTTAAGTTCAGCAATTACTTTTTGTACTTCACGCATCTTAAACTTTAAGCGGTGATGGGGTAGAGAAACTACACTTGGTAAATCAGCAGCACCCGTACATGTATTGGGAGAGAATACAGATTTTAAATGCTCAGCAAATAAGTTACCTTTTTCACTATCGCTTCTTGTCCAGCCCCCGGTCGAAGTGCGCAGTGGTGATTTAAGATCAACTGGTCTTTTAATTACTCTTTTTCTAGTAGCGCGCCATAAAGAGTAATTAGATGTTGACGTGACATCGAGACCTTCTAAATATTTTTCCAGTAATGCAGTTTTTTCTGACGATAGCATCTCTTTGAGTCGTTTAGTACATTCTTTAAGTCTGATTATATTCAGGGGTGATCTCTGTTGTTGCCATTCTCTTCTAGATCTCCTTTTTTCACATACCAGGCGTTCAATTTCCGTATAATAAATTCTATTAAAGCCAGTCTGCAAACGGGAGGTAGTATCATGTTTAGCAGCCTGTTTAATATTTTCGTTAATTTTGGCAATGTTGAATTTAATATCATCAGGTGATCTTAGCTGAATGTTTTCACTGCAGTGACTACTAAGATATTTTTTGAATCCTAGCCAGTTGACCCCATTAATCATTTTCACATATGAGTTATTTAAATCACTCCTTAATAAATTCTATTAAAGCCAGTCTGCAAACGGGAGGTAGTAGCATGTTTAGCAGCCTGTTTAATATTTTCGTTAATTTTGGCAATGTTGAATTTAATATCATCAGGTGATCTTAGCTGAATGTTTTCACTGCAGTGACTACTAATATATTTTTTGAATTCTAGCCAGTTGACCCCATTAATAATTTTTACATATGAGTTATTTAAATCAGACACGGGCGTTTCTTGGCACAATTGTGAAAATAATATTCACACGTATTCTTACCCTCTTTAATTTAGTCGTCGATGAGACAGCGATGAATGCACATCAGGCGGATGCTTACATATTTTTTTATATTTTTTTCAAGAATATTTGTCCAGCAAACATACTTGTCTCATTTCAAATTGATGATGATATGCGAAGCATTTTTTTTTTAATTCTGTGAATGAGGGTGCGACACATCGAATTGTATTAAGAGTGAGCTCTGAAGCTTCTATAGCAGGGAATTAATAAGCTGTAAATTTGGATGAAAAGGTGAAACTGTAGAACTGAAATCCAAAATTTGTCATTGCCCTATCGAAATGTCAATATTTTTAATATGTTTCCCATCTGAAAATGATCTTCCATGCCGATAAATATCAAAGCTTATTATGTTTGATACATCCAACCGCATATTTTTATTTGGTGAATTTTCACCTTTGTGCTCCACCAAGCAACGATTCTTTTATTTTTTTTATTGAATAGAAAACATGATGAATTATAGTCATATCTTTTTTAATTTTTTTATTTCACTGTTTACTTAGAAAAAGATTTATTTTTAATTAATAATTTTACTTAATCAACGTTTTCTCTCAAGATAAAAAATATGTCTTTTTATGTATAAATATATAATGCACCATTATCTTTCAAACGCTTGGCTTTGTGTTTGGTGGGTAGCTCGCAACCTCAACACATAAAAAATTTACCACTACATTGACAGTGCCCACCATTGCATTAATGTGTGTATTCATAAATAGACGAGCATGAAATATTTTATTATCATACATACTAAAGACCTGCAAAAGACGTCTTATAAGAACTTTTAAGACATGAGGGCAATTTCAAATGCTTTACTACAGTGAAATCTTCTGAAACAAACGATAAGCAACGTGTTCGGCAATACATTTGTTTAACTCAGACACGGGCGTTTCTTGGCACAATTGTGAAAATAATATTCACACGTATTCTTACCCTCTTTAATTTAGTCGTCGATGAGACAGCGATGAATGCACATCAGGCGGATGCTTACATATTTTTTTATATTTTTTTCAAAAATATTTGTCCAGCAAACATACTTGTCTCATTTCAAATTGATGATGATATGCGAAGCATTTTTTTTTTAATTCTGTGAATGAGGGTGTGACACCTCGAATTGTATTAAGAGTGAGCTCTGAAGCTTCTATAGCAGGGAATTAATAAGCTGTAAATTTGGATGAAAAGGTGAAACTGTAGAACTGAAATCCAAAATTTGTCATTGCCCTATCGAAATGTCAATATTTTTAATATGTTTCCCATCTGAAAATGATCTTCCATCCCGATAAATATCAAAGCTTATTATGTTTGATACATCCAACCGCATATTTTTATTTGGTGAATTTTCACCTTTGTGCTCCACCAAGCAACGATTCTTTTATTTTTTTTATTGAATAGAAAACATGATGAATTATTGTCCTATCTTTTTTAATTTTTTTATTTCACTGTTTACTTAGAAAAAGATTTATTTTTAATTAATAATTTTACTTAATCAACGTTTTCTCTCAAGATAAAAAATATGTCTTTTTATGTATAAATATATAATGCACCATTATCTTTCAAACGCTTGGCTTTGTGTTTGGTGGGTAGCTCGCAACCTCAACACATAAAAAATTTACCACTACATTGACAGTGCCCACCATTGATTTAAATCACTCCTTAGTGGGTTGAAAATTGTAACTATTGTGGGAGAGTGATCGGAGGAGAGATCTAGAGAGGACTCCACATGAATTAATTCTACATTTCACAAACTAACGATTAAGTCCTTTACGGCAACACTCATTCGACTTAATGAATAAGCATTTATCAAATTAATAACAAAAAGTCGCCTGACTATTGCGACAAAAAAGTCTGCATGTAAACGCGCGTGGATTTAAGAAATAGTAAATTAAAAATTTAAAAAAAAATAATAATAAATTACTTCTGAGAATTACAACGAATTAAATATGCATAGCAATGTCTACACTCCTTTTACATATTATCGTAATAACTTGCATTAATATGATTGTGATAAAATAACAAAGGATTATATTCAAACTGTTAACATATGTGTATGCAATTTACATTATAATGCATATTTATAAAATAATTTTTGACTATAAACCTATATCTCAAAAGTAAAAGATATATTAAAGTATTTTAAATAAAATTTATGTTATAAATACAAATGTATAATTTGCTTTTATTTATTTGATCCAAAAACATATGTTAGTATATTTGTTCTTCTCATAACAATAGAACTGACCAATGCACACAAATCCACATACACACAATTTCAGATAGGTAAATTATCTAACGCAAGCACTACTCACACATAACATGATAAAATTTCCTAATGCAGAGACTAAAAATAACTAAGATCTTTTTCTTATTTTATTGCGCAATGCAAAATGATAAACTGTAAAAGAGAAAGTCGATCTTAAAAATTTAATTTTAAATGAAAAAAAAAATTCTAACCCTCATAAACTATTACATCTCGCACGTGTACCTCTTCTATATGCACTAAACAATTCAATACAATAACATACAAGACTAAAGCCACTAACAAGAAAACAACAACTCAATATCTACACAACAGGTAATGGGTTTCACAACCCTACACAGAAAAAAATAATTTGTAAATACAATTAATTTTTTTGTTACATCAATGAAATAATTATTTCATTTTGAACCTACAACGATTTTTGTAAATACAATTAACGAAATCGTAATTTAAAGGAAAATCTGAAAAATATTTTCAATTAAGTATACCATCCAATATTTTGTTAAAAAATATTTATTTTTTTTCAACATTTATTTTTGTTAGAGTTCAAAGTTTTTTAATTAAAGCTATAGTTATATTAACAATATGAATTGTTGAATTTCCGCACAAATTTTGATTATCATAATTGTTTAATTAACAATATTATTTTTATACACCGTCACAATCCTCGAAACGATTTTTTACTTATCTGCGAAAAGCACTAAATGTCTTTGGGCGGAGATGAACCGGCAACCTCAGGGATAATAAACTAACTTGCTTTTTGTATTACTGATCCTTTTTCTTGAAAAGCTATAAAATATGTGTAATAAAAATAGCCAAATAGACAGACAATTATAAAATTCAAACCCAAAATGTGCAATAAGAAAAGATTTACATACCAAGTGTTCTATATAGTAGACATATGTTTAACATATGTCAAGATTTCTCCGTATACGACACACATTTTGGTGCTGCAAATGTACATTTGTTTTCTTTCATCCTCTTTTTTAATTACTGATCCTTTTTCTTGAAAAAGCTATAAATATGTGTAATAAAAATAGCCAAATAGATAGACGATCATAAAATTCAAACCCAAAATGTGCAATAAGAAAAGATTTACATATCCATTGTTCTAAATACTAGACATTTGTTTAACATATGTCAAGATTTCTCCATATATGACGCAGATTTGTAATGTATAAATATTCATGACATATTCATGAACCTCACCAAACAGTAAGAGCATCATGATATTCATAAAAAACAGTAATATTTAAAAGTTGTAAGCAAATTGAACTAACTTAAAGTCAACGTCTTCTTGAGATATGTCAGTAACGATTTAGAATTGTTAACACACTTGGTCATAAACGCTGGAATTTCAGTAACATAATATTCTTATAATTTTCGGTCAACGCTGGCTATTGCTAAATAATTTGAACTATGCCGACGTGAATAAATTGTTACTAAACCGAAATGGGGCTGAACTTCAAATATATGAAAACGCATACTCAGCCTGGTATAATGTATATTTAATACAATGTATTCCAAATGTGTGAATGTATGTATTTTATTGTAAATACATTACATGGTGAACCTTCCATTTCATTGATAAGGAATAGACAGCACTATTGCTTATCCTCTTAAATGAAAAGGACCTAAATATAAACTCCTCCATAGAGAGCTTATGCTTAGCAGGGATCATCTATATACTAAACGTTTTTTTATTATTTTTTATTTAAATCCTTTCATTAATGGACCACACCTGGGAGGAACTTCTTGAGGACATAGAAGAAGCAGAATAACGCTGGAAGCGATTACCGAAGGAAGGTCCCTCGCAGAACAAGAAGCCCGACATCTTCAACTAAGATAAGAAGTTAAGATATAAAGCTAAAAAAGACCTAAAGATTCAAAAGGTTGTTAGTGTAAAGAATTTACTATGGAAGATAAAATAGACTGGTTACCAGTATATGGAAGATTATAGCTATGCAAGGAACTCCTACCGAGAACGATATCTTATACGTCCCAAGAATAGAAGAGGAAACAATGCGACTGTTGAGAATATTTAAAATTTAACAGCTTTACACCTTTTTACACCTGGTAACAACAAAATAAACATTTCCCAAACAAAATTTTTTAGAAATTTATCTACAACAAATTTTTTTTAACAAAACAAAATTTTAATGTACATCTTACTGAAAAAACTTCATATGTAAAAAAATGCTTAACTTAAAAATGTTATACAGAATATTTTATAAGTCTATTTAAATTAACAATGCCCCACCTAGGAGCTATTGGGTTATAAAAATGTAAACTACAAACTAAATTACAAACATATAATAATGTCGAATTGCAAAAATAGAAATAAAAAAGTAATAATAAAGACAATTTAAGAAATATCAAAATATTGAAAAAAAAATGCTAAAAAAATTATTTTAATTCTGTAATATTAACTAAATTGTATAAGAAAAAAAATTAATTTGAAATTATGAAAACAAATAAAAACTATGGAGTTGTATTAAAACTAATCTTTAAACGACTAATAGAATTTAAATAAGAATAAAAATAACAACTAATATTTCATAGATAGAATATTATAAGATTAAATGATTTATACAAATTGGTTACAATATTTTTGAAATTTTACAGAAGAAATTGAACAAATTAAACGAAAAAGCAATAACACTGATATTTATACTAGGATAAAATTTTTTAGACCTTGACATAAAAATCCAAGTTCTAAATTAACCTTTCTGTCAACAGCTGCATACCGGGGTATGTTTTGATTGTTAAAAACACTGTTTCTCTGATTGTGGCTAATGAAATTTCATGATATCCTTACTAGAAGTGTTTTCTAACATATTCTAAGGTTTGGATTAAATTAGACAAATCGGAATATGGGTGTGGTCATTTGTTCATTTCTAACCCTTATGTCAACAACTGCATACCTGGTTATGTTTATGAAAACAATATAATATTGCGTGTATTCATAAGATTTCAGAGTTTTCAGTAAAGTAAATATAATAAAATTAATACAAACAATTAAATAAAATAAATTATAATAAAATCAATTATTAAAAAAATTTTAAATACAATTTTTGCATTGCGGAATATCAGTGCAATGTGTGGCACATACGGGGTTTTTACATAATGAGCAAGATTTCCTGGTTGGTCGACGTTTGTTACATATGTAGCAGTTACCTTTGATATTAATTCTACCGGTACTGTCCCTTTCTACCACACCTTCTGCAGCATCTGAAACGCTCAAAGGACCTCCATTTATGGATTCAATTACATTTCGAGTAGGGAATACTCTTGTTATATAGCTATTCTTGGATCTTTTGCTTGGTGTGGTTCTATAATCCGACCAAACCTATGTACATACATAAATATGTGTGCACATACATAAGTATGTATACATTATTATCTTAATATTGAGCATATGTATGAATATAAATAACACTATTGCCCTTACCTTTTTCCAACTTGCTATATCCCTTACAGGTGGTCCATTAGCGTTGAGGTCATCCTACAATTGCGTCCACAAGTTATTTGTGGTTTGTTTTGCATTTGCTGACTTCGAATGCCCCTTCGCCAAATCACTATGTTGCACCATGAATTCTACTAGAATTTCAAATTGTCATTGCTTTGTCAACAGTTTCTTTGATTTCTCCCTAAAAATAACAAATTAAATATCAAAAATAAAAGATTTTAAGTATGTACTTACATGGTTTTCTTCCTTTGCATTTGCTCTTTGGTTGTCGCAAGTATTTGTGTGTATAAAATATTTTTGAAGTATTACAGAGTGCCGTGCTACCAGACTTGCGAAACAGAAAAATAAAGATAAACGTCAAACGTACAATAGCATTAAAGAGTATCAATTGTTCATTTTCGCTCAGATTTTCTTACGCATCGTAATAAAGAGTAACCATCCTCGTAAATGATAAAACAAATCGCCACATATTGAATTTCAATGCCAGATGTCTTGCTTCTGAGTTTAAATACATCAATATGTCATTTCATCGTAATTTATTTTTAGCATTAAGCTTTTTACCTAAAACCAACCACAAATGTTTATAAAGGTTTTTCGAAAATTTTCTCCTTCCATTTTATAAAATGTACACCCACATGAATATAAAAATTTCGAAATATAAAACTTTTGAACATTGTCTTTACAGGCAAATGTGTTGAAAATAAAGTAAGCCAAATATTATGAAAATCGGCTAATAATAGTAGACTTAATTAGTAATTTCGAAGAAAAAAAGTTGTTAAATTTTTATATTTTTGTATATTTATTTAATAAAATTAATTAATTTATAAAGTTATTTTTATATATAATTAATAAAATTAATTTTTCAACTTTGTCTTACCAATAATGGAGAAACCATTGATTTTGTTAGCTTACGATATTAATATGACAAGTTAGTGTTAGTTATGCGATGATGTTTTATTGGTCAATGTCGGACACACTGACTTCGAGTTATGGTGAATTATAATGGTATACCTGTTAAATATTATGTATGTTAATAAAAAGAATTCTTACGTGACATATTTTGTTAACTATTTTTTTGAAGCTTACTACCTAATACCTATCCGAGTTGCTTATAAATTTCTCAAGGGCAAACCATCGCGGGGTTGATTAATTTATATCTCAAAAAAATTAATAATAATTGAAGTTTATTAGCTGGTTGTTTAGCATGTCTATATACGCATTTCATTGGCACTTGAACCAAATCATCAGTAGACTTCAACCACAAATTTTGAACAGTCACAAACCTCTTACTTTATGCACAGACTTTCAAAAGCTTTATGAGAATTAAAAAAATAGTAATATTTTTGAAAATCACAAAAAAATAAGGTTAGTAGGCTTTGAAACTGATACAAAACCCAGCAAATAATTTATATTGAGGTACATATATAGACATGCTAAGCCACCAGCAAATAAAGTTCAATTATTATATGTACACTTTTTTTTCGCGAAATTATCGTATTTTCATGACATTTTTTATGCGCATTGGTTCTAAGTTCATAAATCCACCTGCTTACCAAATATTCTAGCTATAACTATAATAGTTATGGATATAACACAATTAACATTTTATGGTACGTAACAGTGTAATTTACCTTGTGGTCAATATTATCGTATATTTCATCAAGGCTGCCACATTTTTCGCCAAAATGACGATTTGACGAGTTCTTCCTTCAAATTTACGGTATTATAATATTCTAAATATCGTCCGTATAATGTCAAACTTCCAATATGCAAACTTCGTTATTTAAGATAATTAACGGAAACAAAATGTATATTTTAGTTAATTTAATTATTTTTTTTCGAACTTCATTTGTTCCTATATTTTATGAATTGAACAGGTTAAAGTTCATATCGCTTTGTAAGCCAAATCACATGTGATAATTTTTAACATCAAAGTTAGTTGTAAATATTCTGACAACACATAGTTGAACGGAACAGCTCGCATACTCCATACTCCAAAAACAAAAGTTTCGTTAAATGAACACACAAAAAAGTAATATGAATGATTTTGTAAAAAATTAATTAAATTTTCACCTATATAAAATTTGATAATATCAACTAAGTTTTTGCACTCAAATTAATTAATACAATTAAAAATTTAATTAATACAATTAAATTCTCAATTAAAAATATTAATCGGTGAACACTTTTTTCTGTCAAACTGATGACGAACATTAATTCCCTACAATATTTTTTTAATGCATACTGTTCGTTACCTTAATGTACAAATCGGGATTTTATTTCGCTAGAAGCGCGTATAATGTATCGAAAAATGCAAAAATCTCGATTTAAAAAAAATTAGTTACGGTTTTCTATATTAATGCACCGATACACATAAGTACATATTTTAGTTGATATACTCGTAGTTAACGTTGAATATTATAATATGAAAAAAATTAATAAACCCAATTTTTTTAAACTTTTTTGGTACTATAGATATGTAATTTAAATTGATTGAAAATTTATCGTAAGTACTAAATATACTCAGTATCATTAAAAGTTTTCTGCGCGAAAATATCGTATGCGCCAAATATGGTTATTATATTGAAATATACAATCACTATATATTTAAAGCTAACGAATTTATACACATTTTTATTTTAACGCCAATGACGTTATCCAATTCAGAAAATTAATAAAAACGTTCTCCTGTAAAATTTAGTTTTTAACATACGATAATGTCGCCCACAGCGGTCGATATGAACGTAATTATATAAATTAAAGATATTATTATTTTTGTGTCTTGAATCCGAGTAGGTATCTGGAAGGATTCGTTATTAACCGACTTCAAAAAAAGGAGGAGGTTAACAATTTGCCTCTATTTTTTTTAAAGCTTCATAACTCGGTACATTTGTGACCGATTGTAAAAATTTTTTTGTTTTCTGAAAGGGTTTAGCTTCCCATTGGTCACATTTTAAAAAAGTGGGCGAAGATACGCCCACAGTTTTCTTACTTGATTTTACGATCTGTTACTTATTTGATTCCAGCGAAACCTGGCAAACACCTTTGGTTCTTGTAATTATACAATTTAAAGTTGAAAAAATGGGCAGGGCTATTCCCATTAAAATGTATTATAACATTTCACGTGGTTCTACTCAACCGATTTCTACGAAACTCCCCACACACCTTGAACTCTAAAATTAACACATTTTTTAAAAAATGGACGGGGTCACGCCCATTAAAATTTAATATATATTTCACAAGCTTTTATTTCACCGATTTTTATTAAACTTGGCACACAGCCTAAGCTTAAATAAAGGCACAGTTTTGTGTTGAAAAAAGTGGATGGGGCACTCCTATTTAATTTTAGTATGATATTTATCGTGCTTGTGCATAACCAATATTTATGAAACTTGGCACACACCTTGAAGTATTAAAAATACAAAATTTTGTTTTAAAAAAGTGGGTGTAGTCACGCCCTATGGAATTTAATACTATATTTCACTAAAAAGCTAAAAAGGACGTTTAAAAAAATATTAAATCGTCTTCAAAAATAAGCACTAAAAAACTAAAAATAATATTGATCTAGTTAAATACAATATTTTACTTAGTTGCCAATATTGCTGGCACCAATTTCAAACAACACTATAGGTAACATATGTAAAAATATTTTATTTAACTAGAGCAATGCTATTTTTAGCTTTTTAGTGCTTATTTTTGAAGTCGGTTTAATTTTTTTTAGTTTTATTATATTTATATTGCTTATGAATAGCTTTTGAGTGCCCAAAATCAATGAAGCCTGGCAGAAATTTACCCAACAAAAATAATGGAAGCGATTCTAGTGGAACTACATTTTAATTGCTTCCGAAAAATCTATATTTTTAATTTGCCCAAAGTGAGCAAAAACTCATGTAGAAGCTTATTTTACTCATACAAAACCTTGTTACGCCTCCATAGTGTTAGAAACTACTCACCAGAATTTAAGAAAGATTTATTTATTTCAAGGAAATTTATAAATTAATTTTAGTCTAAAATTTAAAAGTTATTTGCTTAAATTTACATGAAAACACTGTTTCGGACTTAAATTCATATAAAAAGAAACAAATTGTTAAAATAGGTAACTATTTACCATTTTTAATCGATGAAAGTATTTTCATAGAACACAAAAAAGGGAATTTTTCTTAATATCGCTTCCGATTCAGTGACCAGGTATCGAAAAAAAGAGAACTTCTTGCAATTCTAACCCTATACTTCCAGATCGCAAACTCTACATTTTCATGACTTTTTTGGAGTCTGTTTTTTGCTGGGTTATATTATAGTCAGAGGCCATTAAACCTTGAAAATACCAAAAAATTGACATATGGGAAAAAAGTTCTCAGAGGAACTAATCCTACCTTTAAAAAATTAATTTTTTGTTTAACTTTTCCCAATGCTCTAAATTTGGAATAATGCAAATATTAAAAAAATGTACTACTTATACCTTAAAATTTAAATTTTGATATATTATGGGCACGGGGAAATATCCCTACCTTCAAAGCAAAACATTTTGTAACTGAAAAAAAGGTTTCTTACTCATTATTACCCATGCAAGAAAAAAAGATGAAAAATATGAAATTTTAAAAAATCTCAAAAACAATTGCGCAAACTTTTTTTTGCATATAAAACATATTATGTATAAAACATAATTCCAAATGTTCTTACCTTCACTTTTAAAAACATTCTTCTTTTTTCTTTGCAAAAAAGTGTATATTTTTTTAATTTTGAAACGAACTGTTTCAACATTAATATTCAGGATAATTTGTTTATCTTAATAATAGAAATGTGATGAAATCTTTCAGCGAAAAATAATCAACGTAATACCACAAAAATATTATAAAAACATGTTCAAACCAAAAAACATTTAACATTAGTTTTCCCCACTTTCCTGATTTTAACAGTATCTCAGAGCTACAAATCACAACTTAAAGTCTTCAAAACTTACAATATGTTGTACAATTTTGTTGCATATCGAGCTGAATATTGTTTAAACTCAACTACTCTGATGTACGCATACTCACAAATAGATTGATTTATACATATAGGTTGAAATAAATAAATATGTGAATATAAATATATACATATATATATAAATATAAATATATATATTTATATTTATTTGTATATATATATTTATATATATATATATATATATTTATATATATATATATATATATACATATTTATGTTTATGTTTATTTATATATATATATATATATATATAAATATAAGTATTAATAAATATAAATATTAATATTCATACCACACTCATACTTACAAAGCAGTTTGATTTCTAATTTCAAGAAAATAATTATACTACTCACATTGATTTAGCTCATTTAATACATGCATGTATGTTTATTTTAAAGTTTAGTCATTAAACAGTTTGCAAATAGTATACAATAGTAGTAAATAAAGTTGTTTTTCAGTTTCTGCAAAAAAGCAACAGAGAAACAAACACACAACCTCATAATGAGAAATTTGATTGTCGTATGTCCTAATTTACACTATCCAGGTCTTATTGCTGAGCTTATTAGTTTGTTAGAAAAAAGACGAGGGAAAAAGAGACGGTGCTGTTACTCTCGTCTTTCTTTACCAAAAACTAATTAGCTTAGCAATAAGACTTGCATTGTGTAAATTAGGACTAAGCCAGGTTAGCATTGTGAATCATACTTATTTATTTTGCATCGTCCATATGCATTGAGTTTAGAACAGTCCAAATCAGTAACCCGCACGGCATATCACAATTGTGGACATATAAATAAATATACACACCTGTTTATGCTCTTTCATATAGTCGTCACTGAGCAAGCGATGAATGAATTTGTGCGCACATGTACGAAGTTTTTCCTTGTTATACCCTTTACCAAAAAATGGTGAAAGGGTATATATAGGTTTGTCATTCCGTTTGTAATTTCTACAATATTAATAAGAGACACATAAAGTGTATATTTTCTAGATCCTTATGCATAGGGAAGACGAACAAGCGATGTCCGTCTGTCCGTATGTGAATTCGGTTTTCCCAAGCTCCCAGAACAGCTAAGACTTCGTTTTTGGACTGGTGTGTCAGAAATTTTCCGCAAAATTTTGCTATTGAAAATCAGCAAAATCGGGCAGACGGTTTCAGAGCTGGAAAACTCCAACTCTATTTTCCCATACAAAATAACTACAGAAAACTAGTTTTTATTACTTTTTTATTAAATTACTTTACACTTCGGTATGAATAAAATTGGTATTTATAATTAAAAAAAATTTAAAAATTTAACAAATTAAAAAGACGTGTCCAGGGTTGGAAAATTTTAACTTTTTTTCTAATAACACAGTACGACAGCCAATCTGGGGGGTGAGATATTCCAAGTCAGGGTGATGGTACTAGGTCAGTATAGTAAAACCCTCAAAGGGTTTGGCATTCGAATGTGTCAGTTTTTTTATGACCTTTTAAATTTTTTTCTTATCTTGATGTTTTTTCGCTTAGTTGTAACATTTTGGCAAAAACGTAGTTTCACACAACCCGAGAACCACTTGTCCGATTTTGATGAAACAAATTATAATTTCTCTAATCTGTTTCTATACCGTTTTCCTATATGTGCAACACTTTCGAAGTTAAAAATTAATGTATGAAGGGAAAGAAGTATTTTTTGCCTAAAAATTTAAATATTTTTTTTTAAATTCATAAAAAATCCAAAATGGAAAAAAGTACCAAAACTAATTACTTTCGCGTAAAGTCACATAACTCATGAGCAAAAAAAGGAATAGATCATGAAAATCGTTGCACGCGTTTGTCTTTTATTCACAATTAGGTAAATGTATGAATTTCAAATATTTGCTTCAGATATGCACAAAATTATTTGGAGAAAACATTGACACTCACAAGCCGAACTCTCTCATATTTTTCTACTGTACTAAAAGAGAAATATTGATGTGGCAACACTGGTTCTGTAATGTTCACATAAAACATGCATTGCCATTATACATTTTCTCTTTCTCACACTGGTTCTGTGATTTTTGTCATTCAACAAGTGCCGACGAACGCGAACAGTAAAAGTGATTTTTCTCCAGTTTTTTAAAAGTGAACAAAAGAGAACAGAATATGGAACTGTGCAAGCCAGATATGTATAAATAGCTTTTGCTACTGCTGTGGTCAATATGTCTCAACACATAAAAAAGGGAAAATTTCAGTACTGATTTTGTTCAAACATACGAATTGTACTTCAACCAAAATGTTATAGTGAACGAAAATTGGGTACCAAATATAGTGTGTAAAAGCTGCTACAACCGTCTAATGGATTGGAAAAATAGAAGACGTGAAAGTATGCCATTCGGTATCCCAATGACTTGGACCAATCCTGGCGAAGGTCACAATCCATTGAATTGCTATGCATGTGCGAATAAAGGAGCCGCAAAAAGGATAAGAAAATCGTATAATTACGTTGGTGTTGCAAGTTTCGCAACACAATTGCTTCATTCGGACCACATTCCTGTGCCAAAAGCTTCCAGCCCAGATATTTTCTCTTCTACGACTGCTCCGACATATCATGCACGTGATGATCCCCCATGTGAGCCATCAGTATCCAATGTGCCAATTTTAATAAATCCAAATAAGCTTGATTCAATTGTTGCCAAGTTGGAATTAACACAGCATAAATCGGAAGAGCTGGCTTCCATTTTGAAATCAAACAATTTGTTGGCACCCGGTGTAAAAGTCACAGCTTATCGAAGTCGTCAGGCAACACTCCAAAGTTTATTCCTTGTGAATGATGAAAAAACTTCTGCATATTGGCCGGATGTAGGAAAATTGATGGACGCAATGGAAATAAAATATGAAGCAGATGACGAGATTATTTATTGACAGTTCAAAACTCAGCTTGAAGGCGGTTTTACTGCATAAGACCAATAAAAAACCTTCAGTTCCAATCGCCTATAGCACAGAAACGAAAGAAACATATGATGCACTGGAAAATATTTTAAAAATGGTTAACTACGCCAAACATATGTGGCGCATATGCTGCGATTTAAAAGTTGTAGCAATGCTTTGTGGTCTTCAAACGGGCTATATAAAATATATGTGTTTTTTGTGCGATTGGGACACACAATTTTCCGGTGACCAATATGCATGCCACGGATGGAAACTAAGAGAGCACAGCAGGTTACAAACGCCCAATATTATTCGTGAGCCTCTAGTGCCGAAGGAGAAGATATTGCTGCCTCCACTGCATATTAAACTTGGAATTGTTAAGAATTTTATCAAAACTGTCGCCAAAAGAGATGAAGTTTTCTTGAGTTTGAAACTAAAAGTAAAATTAAAGAAGGTAAGTTATAATATCACATTCATTTCCCATGATTTTTCATCTTAACAAATTAATTTTTTCCAATCAGGCGTACTAAATGGTCCAGATATACGAAAGCTGATTAAAAGTGGCGCATTCAACAATATTTTGATTGACGCTGAATTGAATGCATGGCAGGCAATCAAAGAAGTAATAGAATGCTTTTTGGGAAAGCATCGTTCTAACAAGTACGATGTTTCTGTCGCAAGGACGTTAAGAGCATTCTCGGAAATTAATGTCCACATGTCCTTGAAAATCCATTATTTACATCATCATCTGGACTACTTCAGCAAACAATTGGCTACCGAATCTGATGAACAAGGTGAACGCTATCATCAAGTTGCTATGCCATTTGAAATGAGGTAATACTAATTTTTTATTTTTTCAAACTCATTTTAATAAAACAAAAACTTACAGATATAGAGGCAAAAAGTCGCCGAGTGCAATAATTGCGGAAATTTAGTAGTAGTGAACTACCAATTCTCCGCCAATTAAACTTGCAAAATTGTTGGCTGAAATTGTTAAATTGTGGCTGAAATTGTTAAATTTAGGTAATTAAAATTTGAAAATTGTTAAATTCTTGGAAATTTGATACCTGCGAGGGTGGTTCAATAAGTCCGTCCAGATTTTTGTTTACATAAGGAGTTTTTTGTTTACATTAACTTTGTGGGAACGGGTGATTTTTTTTGGGTAGTATTAATTGTGGGAACGGGTGATTTTTTTTGTGTGTGTGTGGTGTAAGGGGTTTTATAAGATTAAGATTTCTCAAGTGTATATGCCGACGGGAAAATCATGAAAATGATTTTTCCTAATACCATTGGTGAAAATAGTGATTATTCATTTTTCCTAATGCCTACGGCAATGCATGATAATTTTTCCTAATGCCTACTGCAAGGCATGATAAGTTTTCGTAATGCCGACGGCAATGCATGATAAGTTTTCCTAATGCCTACGGCAATGCATGATAAGTTTTCGTAATGCCGACGGCAATACATGATTATTATTTTTTTCGTAATGCCGACGGCAATACATGAGTATTATTTTTTCAAATGCCGACGGCAAAACATGATTATTATTTTCTAGTACCAAAGGGAAAATTGCCAGTGTTGCCAGACTATAGAAATTCGTTATCTTAATACTATATCAGTAATATCAGAGAAAATAGATTTGATGAGTACTACGCGATTCTCATATGAATCGGGGGAATATGTGTATGATTTTCTCACGCTAATAAATTGTTTATAAATAAAATAATTAAATAAATTAATAAACAATTAATTTAATTATTTTATTTATTTATAAAATCTTCTCTTGTATATGAACACCCTATACTTGTGTGTGGATGATCCAGCTAGTTTGTCGCTGGTATTTATTTATTTGTTTAAGAAATATAATTGAATGTGTGTATGTATGTATGTATGTATGTGTGTATGTATGTATGTAAGTATATGTGTATGTGTATGTATGTATGTATGTATGTGTGTATATTTGCATGTGTATGTATGTATGTATGTATGTTTGTATGTGTATTTGTATGTATGACTGAGGATGCTTGTGTGTAAAATATTTTGTAGAATACATTTATATTTTGCAATGTAATCATTTTCTTTGTCTACGATTATTTTAAAGCAGCAAAGTTTCAATTAAGTACAGTCATCAGCAGAGAAACAAAAAGTAAATATGCTGCAAGGATACTGCTACTAATTTTTGTATAAATACGCCAACTTTTCTAACCATCACATCAGTACTTCATTGTATTTACAACCATCAATATAAATTGTGTTAAAGTGAAATAATAACTATAAAATAACTAAAAATGAGTTCTTCAGGTTATCAGTGTGAAAGATGCCATAAGGTATATAAATACCAAAAGTCCTTTTTGGATCATGTAAAAAATCATAGTGTGCAGGATCAAGTGGTCGTAAGCCGGAACAGAAATCTAGAACAACCGGAGACATCTCTTGCAAATTATCAACAGCACCTAAATATGTCTCATCATCAGCAACATGCTTCTCTACATTACCCCCAATATCAAGGACCAATGAATTATCAACAATACGGTATGCCATGGAATAATCAGTTTTTGGGATTAGGAGTGCCAATGCAATATGAGTACCCAACTTATAATTATAATCCCGTCACACCAGATAATCAAATGCAGCAGTATTCCAATTTGATGCAATGGCAACCTCTTAATTATCATCAACAAGAGCAGCAGCAACAACAAGCTCAACAACAAGGTGTGGATATCCATGGAGGGAATTTGTACAACGATGCTATGGACATAAGTTTGCCGGAAAGTGATGGAGAAGAAGAAGAAAGAAGAGAAGAAACTCTGCCAACTCCAATGAGTGCTTCACATTCTAGGACAGAAGAAGTAGCAGAGAATGGGAAATGTTTCAAAATATCCAAAGCCTTCAAAAATCATATCGCCACGTATGCTATTTTAAATAGAAAGGACCAACTTCTTCTGGAAGAGTTTATGAAGGAAAACATAAATATTTTTATTGAGAGACTTCACATGACTTTGTGTAAGCATTCAACTATTAAATTTCATGTGAGTATTGTGGCGGAGTATATCAAAATTGTTGAAGAAGATTTGGAGTTGTGTGTTATAACACATGTAGCTAAAATGAGTTTGGTGACGAAGGCAGACAACATAAAAGAAATATTCCGTAAACAGATTGAGGAGATTTCAACCAAAATGTCCGAATTTGAAGAGCGTGATTCTGGTTGGACTTTATCACGCATAGTCCGAGCAGAAATCAACATCAACAAATCGTCGCTCGTCAAAGGATCAAGTTGGATATCCACACCTCAAAAACTAGTAAGAAAATTTGCTTGCATCAATATACAAAATGATGATGAATACTGCTTCAAGTGGTGTCTGATTGCTGCCATGGATACCACAACATACGATCACCCACAACGTTGCAGTTCTTATGGTATTCAGGACATTTCAGCAGACATTATTTTTACGCGAAATGGTGAAGTGTAAAATTTCAAAAATTTAAGCTTCCCATTAGCTCTAAAAAAAATTAACGTGTTTGAGGTGAACAATCCTTGAATAAGCGTTAACGTATTTGGGTATGATGAGGGGACAAATGAAATCATTGGTCCCTATTATGCGACTAAGGAAGAGAAAATTACTCATGTAAACTTGCTTCTTTTGGAGAATGGTGAAGTTCATCACTATATTTTGATAAAGGACATATCAAGGTAAGTTAAAAAATTTTACAACACTTTAATTTAATGATACATATACTTGTTTTATATATATTATAATAGATAAATTTTACTAATAAATTTTTATCAATTTTTTTTATCATTCACAGACTTTTACGAAGTCAGATAACGAAGGATGGACACAAACTGCATTTCTGCAACACCTGTCTGCAGTACACTAATAGCGAGAGTGGAATAAGTCATCATAAGACTGAATGCGGTAAAATTGTGACAAGTATGCCATCAGGTCCGGATGCAATTCTCAGCTTTAAGGGACATCAAAGGAAAATGGATGTCCCCTTTGTGGTTTATGCTGACTTCGAGTGCATCCTGAAAGATATAAGTGATAATGTAAGTAACAAAACTAGTTTAATTAAAAAGCACACTCCTTGTGCATTTAGTTATTACATTAAGTGTCTCCATAACAGTAAGTTAGATAAGTTAAGGGTTTATACTGGGAAAGATGCCCCCACAAAATTTGTATCATATTTAGTTAAAGATTGTGAGGATATTTACAATAATTATTTAGTTAATAATAGGCAAATGGATACTTTATCCCCTTCTGATGTGTATAGTTTTTATAGTGCGGTAAATTGTCATATTTGTCAAAAATTTTTAGGTAAAGATCGCGTTAGAGATCATTGCCACATTAGTGGTAAATATAGAGGTGCAGCCCACAATAAGTGTAATTTAAATTATCAAATTCCCAAGTTTATACCAGTTTACTTTCATAATTATTCAAACTATGACTCACATCTTTTTATTAAAGAACTAGGTGAAATTTCAATGCAGCTGAAAGTACTCCCTCTCAATAAGGAGCTTTATATATCCCTCTCCCAATTTTCAGAAATGAGTGATGGTCATAAGCTTGAAATAAGATTTCTTGATACAATACGTTTTATGGCTGAGAGTTTGGAATCATTAGCCTGCAATTTGTCGGATAATGATTTCAGCACTATAAGGTCCTTATTTCAGTCAGAAAACGAGTTTCAGCTTATTAAGAAAAAAGGTATTTTTCCGTATGAGTACCTTAATTCATTTCAAAAATTAGATGAGTGTCAGCTCCCTTCACGCAGTGATTTCTTCAATAAGTTGAACAATAAAGAGTGTTCTTTAGAGGAATACTCACATGCTGTAGAGGTATGGAATACTTTTGGTTGCAAAACTATGAAAGACTACATGGAACTTTACTTAAAAACAGATGTCCTCTTACTGACAGATATTTTTGAGAACTTTAGAAAAGTTTGTAAGGGTATTTATGAGCTCGATCCATGCCAGTATTATACAGCACCTGGCCTTTCCTGGGATGCAATGCTCAAATATACAAAAATTTAATTAGAGTTATTGACAGACATAGACATGTACAATTTTACGAAAAAAGGTATACGTGGGGGGATCGTACAGTGTAGCCAAAGATATTCGAAAGCGAATAACAAATATTTGGAAGATTTCGATGCATCAAAACCATCAGAATTTCTTGTCTACTTAGACGCAAATAACCTTTACGGTTGGGCAATGTCGGAATATCTTCCTCATGGTGGATTCAGATGGTTATCGCAAGACGAGCTGAATCTGGATCCAAACAGCATAGCTGATAATGGAACAGACGGTTATGTATATGAGGTCACGTTGGATTATCCCTCTCATTTACACGACTTGCATAATGATCTTCCTTTTTGCGCTGAAAATAAGAAACCTATGCAAGCGAAGTACAACAAGTTGATAACCGATTTCTCTACAAAGCAATCATATGTGATACACTTTAGAGTTCTAAAACAGTGCTTAGAATATGGCTTAGTTTTAAAGAAAACTCATCGTATTCTAGCATTTAAACAATCTCCATGGTTAAAAGGCTACATTGACTTAAATACCAGACATAGAGCCACTGCTAAAAATGCTTTTGAAAAAAATTTTTTCAAACTTCTCAATAATGCAGTGTATGGTAAAACCATGGAAAATGTGGACAAGAGGAGAGATGTTAAAATTGTCAATAGTTGGGAGAGAATGAACTGTAATCATTTGGGTGCCCAAGATTGGATATCAAAACCAAATTTTCATAGTTTATCTATATTTTCAGAGGACCTTGTAGCAATCGAAATGACAAGAGTCAAAACCTGCTACAATAAACCAATTTACTTAGGATTTTGTGTACTCGAGCTGTCCAAGTGGAAAATGTATAATTTCCATTACGGGTACATGGAGCCTAAGCTTAAGACAAAACTCTCCTTAAACTATATGGATACGGACTCTTTTATATATTCAATAAAGACGGACGACTTTTATGCTGACATAAAAAATGACATACAAGAACAATTTGATACATCGGACTATCCTACAGACAACATTTATAATTTTCCTCTAGTTAATAAAAAGGTGTTGGGTATGATGAAAGACGAAAATTGTGGAAAAATAATGAAAGAATTTGTCGGGTTGCGATCTAAAATGTATTCATTTAGTGTTCAAGATCAAAATGATGTAAAGAAATCGAAGGGGGTAAAGAGAGCCATATTAGATAAATATAGTTTAGCTACTTATAAAAATTGTTTATTTAATAAGACCAATGTATATGATAGTATGTTAACATTTAAATCTAAGCTACATCAAATATATACTAGTGAATTAAATAAGGTAGTATTAAGTTATGGAGACGATAAGAGAAAAATTAGGTCAAATAACATTAACACATACGCATGGTATCATTTTCGTATTAAGGAAACTAACCCTGAATACGAACTTGACATGTTGCTAGATGAGATTGCTAGAATGCAAGAAAATGGCTAAAATTAATTAATTTTTAGTTAATTAGTTTTAAATTTTTAAGTTGTATATAAAATCTTTGTTATTAAGAAAAATTATTGTAAATAAAATCCTATTTATTAAAAGAAAAATTATTGTAAATGAAATCCTATTTATTAAAAGAAAAATTATTGTAAATAAAATCCTATTTATTGTTGTTAAAATTATATAATTATAATTATAAAATCCTATTAATTTAGTTATCAAGAAAATGATTGTACATATGTAAATAAATTTTTAAGAAAAAATTTGAAATAAAATATTGAAAAAAAGAATGAAATATGTGACTGGTGTTTATTTCTTTAATGGTTTTACTTCGTTGGATCAAAAAACTTTTTGTTTTTGCTTATTTGAAAATTCTTGTTTTCATATCGCTTAAACATCCACAGTCTTGTTTTCATATCATTTAAGCATGCACAGTCTTGTTTTCTTTGAGAAGTTCTGTACAAGAGAAATTGAATTTCACAATATTATTAAATTCCATTAAATTTCATAAAGAGAAACAACCAAGACAATGGAAAATATTTTTCAAATGAGGTGAATATCAAAAAACTTACAAGCAGATGATTCCTAATTTTCCTTTAGAAAAAATAATATAACACGAGGAATATTTTAATAATACAATTTTATTTTATATTTATTTCTTTTGTTTCTTTTAATAATACAATTTAGTTTAATTTTTATTTATTTTATTTATAATGATGGAAACATTTCGTAGTATCCAATTATTAGATGTTCTAATATACTTTTTCGTAAAAAATATATTGTACATCTACAAGTATCGGGTCCTTCCTCACACTCAGGATCATTCCAAGGACAGCTTTTGAAGTGCCCTTCTGTGTTGTCTTCATCTTCCATAACTCCATATTCTTCGTTATCATCCAGCATATTTTGGAAAAATTTTATCATCTCCCAATGATCAGAAAGCCTGAAGCTTTCAAAATCTCTTATAAATTGGTTTAGAGTACGTCTAATTTGGCTCATTTTATTTGCTGATAAATGAATGATGATGAATGTTGGAAGGTTCCTTAAAGACTAATTTTCTCAGTAAATTTTTAAACATCTCTATTCCATTATTCTTTTAGCACTCTATCTCTCTCTATCCCTTTTTTCTCTATAACTATCTCTTTCTGTCTATCACTATCCACCACTTATTCGCTATTTCGCCATAATTATTTTTGATTAGTCTTCTTGAAGTCATCATCGCTTCTTTTAAGATCATTTCCAGTTAAACATTCAAAGTGAGAAGAACTAATTAAAAAAATGGACTCCACATCAAATCTTATTTCAAAATTTAATAATCTAAACAGCAAGACTTTAATCCACATGAAGGAGCTTGAATCATCAACAAAATACACTATTAAACATGTGTTACGTGTAACAACAAAATATGGACCAACTCTAAAAGTGGAAATAATTAAACACATAATGTTCCTGCCTAAACGGTATAATATTTTAACAGATGACGATATTAAAGATCTATCCAGTGGATCTTATTGCTTAAGCAGAGAAGGCGAAGAAAATCTAATCGTTGAGAGTGAGCTGAGTGAATTTCTAATTCAAAATTCCCAATTTCCTATTTGGCAATAAAATAAATTAATTATGTATTTTAAATTATAAATAAAAAGACATTAAAGAGTTTTGCAAGATATAAATGTTTGTGTTTTTATTTAATATTTTCAGTTATTTCATAAAGAAATTTAAGACATAAGTGACCACAGGTAAATGTATTAAAATTCTGATGTTGGTTATAGTTGTATGTATTTTACATTTGTACCAAGATATTTGACTACTTCTGAAGGAGGTTGTAAGTTTTCAAAGCTATCGAAATATTCTTTTTCATTGTTGTTTTCATAATATACTACCCAATGTGTACCAGGTCCTGTTGATACATCTAAGTTGATTATTCCACATTCAATTTTCTTTGTTCGTTTTGGTAGAGTATTCAACATGAAAACTCCTCTAAAATATGGAATATTTATAGAGAAACGGTTTAGGTCCACATCAGATAGTGGTCTGTTGGGCAGCATCTCTAAGAGTTTTTTGATTCTTCTTTGTGAACTAAGCCATAACCTTTTTTATATGGTTTTAAGTAAAGTCCTTTGCCAACTGCTATAGATTCCATCGCTCTATTATGTCTAGTTGCTTCATCAAGTTGATTTTTGGCATTCTTTGTTGCATTTACAGCTTTAGCTATGGCAGCACCTCCAGTTGTTAGACTACCAATTGCACCCAGAGCAGTTAAAATCGGTATAAGAGGCAAAAATCCACCAATTTTTGGGACACGTATTACACGTGGTACTATAATTTGAGATTTTTTTCCTTTTAATGATTTGTTGATAGTTTTTCGTGCAATTTTAATAGCTGAGTTAATATCTAATGGCTTTTCCTTATTTAGTATTTTTGTTGCAGCTCTAATTGATGTTCTAAATAGTTTTTTATCATTTAGCTTGTTCTTTCCAACATTTTTCTTTTTCTCCACACCCATCCCAAATTTTGTTTTGGCTTTCATTGCGTTAGTAACCATATATGCAAATGATTTTTCAGCAAGACTACTATCTTTTGATAAAACTCGATTCCAAGCTGAATTTTCCAGTATTTTATCAGCTTTATGTCTAGTACTTAAATCCTTATTTTTTGAATACGCAATATCGTGATTTTTACAAGCAGAGTCCAATAAATTAATTCCTTTGTCACCTCGATTTAAACGTTTTTGTAGTTTTGTTCCAGGTCCACAGTACTGATATCCAGGAAGATGAAGTTCAACAGGTAGAGCGTTTATTATTTTATCTACTATACCTCCTCCAACGAAGGTGTTTTTATGACTAAACGTTTTCTGATATCGTATAACCATATTATCTAATTTTTTCTTTAATAAGAGCTAACAATTATGAAATGCATTTAGTTACAAAAATGCAGTTAGTGAAACAACATAAAAATATTTTAGTTCGTAATATTGATCAATCATCGAACATTACTTCAAAAATAAAGCACAGCCCCCTCTTACCAAATTCTATTCGTGCTCTAATAGTGGGACCATCAAATTGTGGAAAGACTAATGTTATGATTGGCTTACTAGAAAGTCCTAATGGACTCAAGTTTGAAAACATCTATTTATACTCAAAATCTTTATATCAGCCCAAATATGAATATCTGAAGAAACTAATTTCACCAATTAAAGGAATGGGATATTATACATTTACAGATAATGAATCAGTTATTCCACCTGACGAAGCTAAAACTAATTCAATTATGATATTTGATGATGTTGCATGTGAAAAGCAGAATAATATACGTACATATTTTTGTATGGGGCGACATAGGGATGTTGATTCATTTTACTTGTGTCAAACTTATACTAGAATTCCCAAGCATTTAATAAGAGACAATGCAAATGTTATTATAATGTTTAAACAAGATGAGACGAATATGAAGCATGTTTATAGGGATCATGTTGGCAGCGATATGAGTGAATGAAAAGTTCCAAGAAATTTGTCGAGAGTGTTGGAAGGATAAATATGGATTTTTGGTGATAAGCAAAGATAATGAATTAAATAATGGTCGCTACAGAAAGCAATTTGACTATTTCATAACTATATAAACTACTCTTGATAAACATTCACTTTAGTTATTAATCTAACTTTAAACTTCATACATCTATTTGCTATAAGCTGAGCTGCTACCTGAAAAGCTGATCTGATAACCAGACCAGGTCCTAAAAAGCTGATCTGATAACCAGACCAGGTCCTAAAAAGCTGATCTGATAACCAGACCAGGTCCTAAAAAGCTGATCTGATAACCAGACCAGGTCCTAAAAAGCTGATCTGATAACCAGACCAGGTCCTAAAAAGCTGATCTGATAACCAGACCAGGTCCTAAAAAGCTGATCTGATAACCAGACCAGGTCCTAAAAAGCTGATCTGATAACCAGACCAGGTCCTAAAAAGCTGATCTGATAACCAGACCAGGTTCTAAAAGGCTGATACCTGATCTAATAGCTGATACCTCTTACTTACTATTATTAAGCATGGATGAGAAAATTTTAAAACAATTGGTGTTGACAAGAAATGTCTTAAAGAAAAAGCTTCGTAGTATAAAAACTGGTGAAATAGATACACATGAACAACTAAGAGATACATTTAAACCTATAACAGAACCACTCAAAGAATTCATAAATAGTTCTAAAAAAATTAAAAGAATTCCCATGAAAGAAGAAAGTAAAATGAAGGTAGAAGTTGAAAATAATACAAGTCTTAAGCCTGAAAAAACATCAGTCAAGATAGAGTCAAGTACACCAAAGAAACTAGCAGAAGGAACAATATTTGATAATACCATCTCATTAAATGATGCTAATACTGTAAATGATGATGACGATGATGATGATGATGATTTTTACTCACAGACTTCCAATACAGAAGATACTTATACTGACTTATCAGTCTTGGAAGGAAGAAATGGACTAGATACAAACTATGGTCCACATAAAGATTTCAATAATGAATTGAAATTTGGTGATACAGGGTGGCCCAGAAAGACCGAAGTGGTGTGAATTCCTTATAACTTTTTATTTAAGACATATTTTTCTAATTTTTTGTTTTTTAAATACAGTAAATTTATAGGGAATATTTTTAGATTAGTTATTAAAAATTGTATCCCGCAAGTGGTGGCCATTTTCTGCTTCGCACAAATGTGCTCTTTCCATTTCCATTATTCATAACTTATTTATGAGTGACGAAGCCCATTTCCAATTAAATGGGTTTGTTAACAAGCAAAACTTTAGGATATGGGCTAAGGAAAACCCGAGAGTACTTCATCAACGACAATTACACCCAGTTAAGTGTACTGTTTGGTGCGGTGTTTCTTCAGAAAGGATCATTGGTCCATATTTTTTGGAAAATGAAAGAGATGTCGCCATTTCCATCAATGGTGATCGATATCGGGCCATATTGGAAAATTTTGTAAGGCCAGCCGTGGAATACCATCCGCAAATATGGTTCCAACAGGATGGAGCCACAGCGCACACTCCGAGGGCCACAATGGCTATTTTACGCGACATCTTTGGGGAAAGAATAAATTCGCGTAGAAGCAATTTTAATTGGCCTCCGCGTTCCCCGGATTTAACCGCTCCAGACTGTTTCCTTTGGAGTTATTTAAAAGGGAAAGTTTATGTTAATAAGCCTAGGACTATTGAGGAATTAAAAACCAATATTCCAGACGAAATTAACAACATAACACCGGAAGTTTTGCGAAAGGTCATGGAAAATGTGTTGAAAAGAGATCATTTGTGCGAAGCAGAAAATGGCCTCCACTTGCGGGATATCATTTTTAACAACTAACCTAAAAATATTCCCTATAAATTTACTGTATTTAAAAAACAAAAAATTAAAAAACTATGTCTTAAATAAAAAGTTATAAGGAATTTACACCACTTCGGTCTTTCTGAGCCACCCTGTAGTACGCTCAAACTTAATGAAGATAAAATACAAGTTGGTGGTCAAATATGGGCCCTAACACCAGGGCTATTTTCTCTAATGTTTCATAAAATACCAAAAAATTATGATAAATTTGAACTCGAAATCTATAAAAAGATTTTAATTACTACTAATGCATATAGAAGAGACTATACACCTGATGGTCAAATAAAGGGTACTAGAGGATATAAATATAAACATATTATTAAGAAATTTATTGACGAGAAAAACCAGAAGAATTTACCCCAATCAACAGGATCTAAGCCAAAAGGTAGCTATTTAGGTGATGGAATGATGGAATTTAATATTCATAAGCCCAACTATATATACTGGGATGATACAAATGAGTTAGTAGATCGACTTCGACTACTGCTCGCATCACAAGGTGCAGGTCATACTAATCACAATAACGAGATTGTATCAATTATTGAAGAGCTACGTGAAGCGAATATAATACATTAACTTTAATAAAGTATATAAAGCATGTCTGTTGATAAATTTGGACACTACTTAAACGATACTAGCAACATAATTTCTTTGAAAAATGCACCTAAACTGTTGGGGTTATTTGTGGATACGAACAACAACATTGATGTCCAAAACAAAAGGATCAAAAATGTTGCAGAAGCTCTGGAGGAAAACGATGTTATCAATAAATTGTTTCTGCAAACTCAAATCGAAAAACTAGAAGAGAAATTATTAACATACTTTAAGGTAGACAATACTGTAATTCAAGAAGATCTTCAAATGCAAATCGAAGAACTACAACGTGAAATAAAATTAGATATAGAAGAAAATTATAAAATTCAAAAAGATATCCAAAAAATGAAAACATCCTTTGAAGAACAAATTGAGCAGCTTAATGAGAAAATTTATAGATTGGAAAATTACATGTTTGTATCAATAGCTGAAAGTCCTTCAAGTAGATCACAACACTCTCCAAAAAATCAGTAAAAATAACTTAATGTCTTCAAAAAGAAATTTAGTAAACGAACTCCATAAGCAAGCACGAAAACATTTTGTGCGTCGCAGAGTTGTAATGAAAGGAATTGATGATCTTTGGCAAGCTGATTTAGTTGAAATGGGGAACTATTCTAAAGAAAATAAAAATTATCGATTTTTGTTGACTGTAATTGACACATTTTCAAAATTTGCATGGGCAGTACCGCTAAAAACAAAAACTGCACTCGAAACAACCAAGGCAATGGCAGATATTTTTGAATTGGGGCGAGTACCAAAAAACTTACAAACAGATGATGGTAAAGAATTTTTCAACAAAAACTTTGAAAAATTAATGCATAAATACGACATTAATCACTACTCAACATATAGCAGTATGAAAGCATCAATTGTAGAACGATTTAATAGAACATTGAAAGGAATGATGTGGAAAGAATTTAGCTATAATGGTTCATATAAGTGGATTGATATACACAAAGATTTAGTTAATGCATACAATAAAAAATTTCATCGCACAATTAAAATGTCTCCTATTAAAGTCAACTCAACAAATGAGCAAAAGCTGCTAAATACAGTATACAGTCATTTGAAGATGTATAAAATGTCGAAATTTAATGTAGGAGATCATGTTCGCATAAGCAAATATAAGCATATCTTTGAAAAAGGTTATACTCCAAATTGGACCACAGAAATATTCACAATTATCAAAGTTCAAAATACAAATCCTGCAACATACATATTAGAAGATTATCTTGGTAATCCTATTAAAGGTGGATTCTATACTGATGAACTTTCAAAAACTAGATTTCCAAATACATATTTAGTTGAAAAGGTTCTCAAAAGTAAAGCGAAGGAAGTATATGTTAAATGGCTAGGATTTTCAGATCAACACAATTCTTGGATAAGTAAAGATGAAATATTATAGTTGGAAGAAAAACTAAAGCACCAACAGCATCATATCAAGAACAATAATAGCATTAATATTAAGAAATTAATGTTAATTTTAAAATAAGAAAATGAAATAAATATGTAAATTATGCTTATAAACCATACTGTGTACTAAACTTTATTTAATTGTAATCAGTCTGTTATAATGTCAATAACACTTACTCTGAGGTCTAACTCATCAGAATTATCTGCTAGTTACTTTCCTCCTATTGAATTACATGATGCATATGAGTGTGCTCTAACTGATTTTCATTCATACAACAGTATTCCAAATGTAGACACTTACAACAATATGTTTCATATAGGAGAACATAAAATTGAAATACCAATTGGATCTTACGAATTAAATGATATAGTTGATTTTATAGAAGAGCAATACAATCGACTTTGCCCAGCAAATAAAATTTTTATTGAAGCCAATAACAACACAATGCAAGTTAAAGTTAATAGTTCCAAAGATCCTGTATATTTTAATAAGGACAACACAATTGGAAAACTTTTAGGATTCAATAGCAAAATCGTAACACCAAACAAATATTATTACTCAGATCTTCCAGTTAATATTTTTAAAGTGAATCTCTTGCGAATTGAAAGTAGTATCGCTATTAACACATATATGAATAACTCCAAATCGCATACACTTCATGAATTTCCGATAAATGTGCCTCCAGGCTATAAAATAGACGAGGTTCCAAGAAATCTCATCTATTTACCTGTGAACACCAGAGAGATAAGTTCACTAGCGCTGCGCGTACTTGATCAACACGGTGATTTCATTAATTTCCGAGAAGAGGAAATTACAATACGAATACATTTAAGGCCAACTAAATAATGCTAATATACAACACAAATACATTGAAAAATATAGCTGCAAAAACAACAACAACATTAAAGCGAACAGCTCAACAAAAATCTCTAACAACATCAAATAAAAATTTTCTGAAGTCATTGAATTTGAAATTAAAGACAAAATGAGTTCAATAATAGATGTCTTAGATAAACCTTTGTCTGATGAAAATATAATCAAAAAGGACTATCATACATATGTACCATACTTACAGTCTTACAATAATAACGATGAAATTAGAATTTCAATACAAAATCAAGATTTGTACGTGCTACCCAGTGAGAGCTACATTTATGTGGAGGGGTTTGTTGCTGATGATAATACGACCAAATCTTCATCATCTTCAGAGAACTTTATACTAAAAAACAACTTTGTGGCATATCTGTTTGATGAAATTCGCTATGAGCTCAATGGAATTGAAATTGATCATACAAGATATTTAGGAGCCACAAGCACCATAAAAAATTTGGTTTCTATGTCACCAACTGAAAGCAACGTGATGCAAAATGCTGGATGGAACAAAATTGACGATGTCACTCTTGTAAATGGATTTTTCAATTTCTATGTACCTCTAAAAATGCTTCTAGGATTCGCTGAAGACTACAACAAAGTTATACTAAATGGAAAACATGAATTGATACTCTTGCGCAATAAAAACGATGAAAATCTTGTGCGCTCGAGTGTTTCTACTGAAAAAGCTAAACTTACAATTTCACTCATCTCATGGAGAATCCCACATCTACAATTATCGGACTTTAGCAAATTGAATATGATAAAAATTATTAATAATGGTGCTTCTATACCTATGGCATTTCGCAGTTGGGATTGTCATATTAATCCACAATTAAACATAGGAACTAGCCATATTTGGAACGTTAAACTGGCTGCAAATAGAGAACGCCCACGTTTTGTATTGATTGCTTTTCAACAAGAAAATAAGTTTGTTCATTGCGATTTGACTAATTTAAAAGTACATTTAAATTCAGTTTCATATCCATATGATGATCTTAACATAAAGTTTAAAAATGAACGATATGCAATTCTATATGATATGTATATAAGATTTCAACAAAGTTATTATATGAAAGAATCTCAACCGCTTCTAACTGCACCAGAGTTTAAGACAAAAGCTCCTATTATTGTAGTAGATGTCAGTCATCAGAATGAAACACTCAATAATGGCCCGATTGATATAAAAATAGAATTTGAAACAGCAACTAATATTGCAGCAAAGACAACAGCTTACTGCATTCTTATTCATGATCGTATAATAGAATATATACCTATCAAAGGACAAGTTAGAAAAGTCTTATAAATTGAGTAATATGGATAAAAACATAATTTTTATAGACGTAGAAGGTTTCAAGAGTAATTCAAATGATTTCATCGCAAAAGAAGTAGCGATTGTTTTCAACAATTATGAATATAACCATTTCATTATAAAATCCCCATTTGATTTTAAATGGTTATCAATAAAAAAGCAAAGAGAAGCAAAGTGGCTAACAAAAAACTATCATCACCTAAACTGGACTGCTGGATCAGTTTTATTTCAAAGTGTTTGCAATTTTTTAAAAGCCAACGCAAGATGTTCAACAATTTATGTAAAAGGTGAAGAAAAAGGACGATGGTTGGAAAAAATGTTACACCGAAAAATTTTTAACGTTGAGGATATAGGTTGCATCAACTTTAAGCAAATGGAAATCAAGCATCCAGAATATCTTTATTGTAGTTATCATAATTTTGGTGTTTGCGCATTAAAAAATGCTATTTTACTATTAAAAGAAA
The DNA here is from genome assembly GCA_905220375.1 of Tachina fera. Taxonomy (NCBI): domain Eukaryota; kingdom Metazoa; phylum Arthropoda; class Insecta; order Diptera; family Tachinidae; genus Tachina; species Tachina fera. Next base: position 85,411,880 of record LR999964.1, on the reverse strand, counting down.
TGTCTTGCTTTAAATGAACTTTTTTACTTCTTAAAATATGAATTGACATATGTATGTATTATTATAAAATTTAAAAAAAATTTTAAACAATAAATGTATACAAAATAAAAGAATGTACAAGTGTTTTCTTATTTCAAATACAAACTACATAAATGAAAGAGAAGGAAGTGGTGAGGAAGAAAGTTAACTTTATTGCATACTTGCAAATTTTTAGTTTTTGTGTCTCTGCTGATGAGTGTACTTAATTGAAACTTTGCTGCTTTAAAATAATCGTAGACAAAGAAAATGATTACGTTGCAAAATATAAATGTATTCTACAAAATATTTTACGCACAAGCATCCTCAGTCATACATACAAATACACATACAAACATACATACATACATACATACATACATACATACATATATACATACATACATACATACATACATACACATACAAATATACATACATACATACATACATACAATTATATTTCTTAAACAAATAAATAAATACCAGCGACAAACTAGCTGGATCATCCACACACAAGTATAGGGTGTTCATATACAAGAGAAGATTTTATAAATAAATAAAATAATTAAATTAATTGTTTATTAATTTATTTAATTATTTTATTTATAAACAATTTATTAGCGTGAGGAAATCATACACATATTCCCCCGATTCATATGAGAATCGCGTAGTACTCATCAAATCTATTTTCTCTGATATTACTGATATAGTATTAAGATAACGAATTTCTATAGTCTGGCAACACTGGCAATTTTCCCTTTGGTACTAGAAAATAATAATCATGTTTTGCCGTCGGCATTTGAAAAAATAATACTCATGTATTGCCGTCGGCATTACGAAAAAAATAATAATCATGTATTGCCGTCGGCATTACGAAAACTTATCATGCATTGCCGTAGGCATTAGGAAAACTTATCATGCATTGCCGTCGGCATTACGAAAACTTATCATGCCTTGCCGTAGGCATTAGGAAAAATTATCATGCATTGCCATAGGCATTAGGAAAAATGAATAATCACTATTTTCACCAATGGTATTAGGAAAAATCATTTTCATGATTTTCCCGTCGGCATATACACTTGAGAAATCTTAATCTTATAAAACCCCTTACACCACACACACACACAAAAAAAATCACCCGTTCCCACAATTAATACTACCCAAAAAAAATCACCCGTTCCCACAAAGTTAATGTAAACAAAAAACTCCTTATGTAAACAAAAATCTGGACGGACTTATTGAACCACCCTCGCAGGTATCAAATTTCACAAATTTCCAAGAATTTAACAATTTTCAAATTTTAATTACCCAAATTTAACAATTTCAGCCACAATTTAACAATTTCAGCCAACAATTTTGCAAGTTTAATTGGCGGAGAATTGGTAGTTCACTACTACTAAATTTGCTGGTGGAGTAAGCTTGTGTGGCAAGACAAGGATGATCTTGATGATAAAGAATTTCCAGGAGATGCAGAAGGGCCAACAGTGGAGTCACACATTGACATTATGTTTTTTTTTTTTTTTTTTTTTTTTTTTTTTTAATACATGTATTTATTTATTGTATCTTCAAATATGAACTAACAATAAGTATTCAAATCTTAAATCTAAAATATAATTATTAGGACCGACCACTGTCGGACATAAACTTGTTAATAGTTATAAATAATACATAAGTAGTGATAATAAAAAAAGAAAAAAAAATTATAAAAAAGTATAAAAAAAGTATTTTCAAGAAATCCCATTTGGCGTGTTGAGTAATAGAGCCCTTGTGTCCCTCTTTTTTAAGCGGATGTGTCCAGTAAAGTTCAAAATATTACGAGCAAGCGGATTAGGATGTGACTCGAGTTTTGTTAAATATTTGCCTGCGTATTTTGCAATTTCTTCAGTCACTAGTGGCATATTTAAATCACGATGTAAATTAGAATTTTTGATGTACCATGGAGCCGATGTTATTAACCGTAAAATTTTGTTTTGCCTTCGTTGGATTCTCTCTACATTGGAAGCTGAAGCAGTGCCCCATAACTGGATACCGTAACACCATATTGGCTTTAAAAGCGACTTGTATAATAAAAGTTTACAGTCCAGGCTAAGTGTTGAATTTCTGCCAATCAACCAGTGTATTTGAGATAACTTAATTTTCATCTGAGTTAGCTTAAAGTCAATATGATGTTTCCATGTAAGCCTTCGATCAAGGTGTATACCAAGGTATTTCACTTGGGAGTGTTGAGGAATATTTTGATTATTGATTCGAATTGGGGAACAAGTATCTCTTCTTAGGGTAAACGTTATATGGACACACTTTTGTTCATTTACCTTAATTCTCCATAAGTTCAACCACATTTCCAATTGTGTAATATGTTCTTGTAAATATCGGGAAGCCTCGTGAGGGTTTTCATGCATACTAAGGCAGGCTGTATCATCGGCAAACGTAGATGTATGGATATTGCTGCTCAAAGGCATATCACAAGTATAGATCAAATACAAAACTGGCCCCAGTATGCTCCCCTGTGGCACACCGGATGATATAGATTCGGGCACACTCATGAATTCTCCTTCCACAACCGTGAACTTCCGGGTAGTGATGTAACTTTCTAATAAATTCACTAAATTTATTGGTAGATATGATTTTAATTTTAGAATTAGACCTTCATGCCACACTTTATCAAATGCCTGAGAAACGTCAATAAACAGGGCAGAACAATACTTCTTTTCCTCAAATGTTTTTCTTATAAATTGAACCAATCTATGAGTTTGTTCAATGGTGCTATGCTGACTTCTAAAACCAAATTGATGGTCTGGGATGCACCCACTATCTGTTAAGGTTGGGGACAATTTTGTCATGAGCAGTTTTTCGAAGAGTTTTGACATAGTTGACAGCAAACTTATTGGCCTATATGACTCAGCTTTAGTAAGATCTTTTCCCGGCTTTGGAATCATTTTGATTTTTGCAAGCTTCCAGAGTTGTGGATAATACTCCAGTCGTAATATGGCATTAGAAATAAACAGCAAGATTCTTATTGCAATATGCGGCAAGTTCATCAGCATCTTGTTACTAATTCCATCAATACCTGGAGCTTTCTTTGGCTTGAGTTCAGCAATTACTTTATGTACATCACGCATCTTAAACTTTAAGGCTCGAAGGGGTAGAGCAACTACATTCGGCAAATCAGCAACACCAGTACATGTATTTGAGGTAAATACGGATTTTAAATGCTCAGCAAATATTTTGCATTTTTCCGTATCGCTTCTTGCCCAATCTCCGGTAGATGTGCGCAGAGGTGGCTTGAACTCAACGGGGGTTTTAAGCTTTCTAGCAGCGCGCCACAAAGAGTAATTAGATGTCGGTGTGACATCAAGACCTTCCAAATAATTTTTAAGAGATGCAGTTTTTTCAGATGCAAGCAACTCTTGAAGTCGTTTAGAACATTCTTTAAGTCTGAGTTTATGTTGGGGTGATCTGTGCTGTTGCCATTCCCTTCTAGCTCTTCTTTTTTCACATACGAGATGTTCAATATCCCTGGAATAAATTTTATTAAACCCAGACTGCGGATGGGAGGTAGTGGCATGTTCAGCAGCCTGTTTAATAATTTCGTTAAGATTGGCAATGTTAGTTTCAATGTCATTGGGTGTTCTTAACGCAATATTTTCCGTGCAATGACTACTAAGATATTTTTTGAATCCCAGCCAATTAACACGATTGGTCATCTTCGTATATGGGTGAGGTAAGTCACTTCTTAGTGGGTTACAAATTGTAACGATAGTGGGGGAGTGATCGGAGGAGAGATCTAGAGAAGTTTCAACACTAATTAAATCCCTAGAAATATTTTTCATTACGCCAAAATCAATAACATCTGGAATTTTTCGTACGTCAGTAGGCCAATAAGTGGGCTCCCCACTCGAAATAACATCTAAGCCCATTTTTGAAATTGTATTAAACAAAGCTCGACCTCTAGGTGTTAAAAGGCGCGATCCCCAGTACGTATGCTTTGCATTGTAGTCTCCAGCTGCCACGAAACAAGATCCAAGCGATTTGTAGAACTTCTCATACTGATCTTCGGTAACTGAAAATCTGGGAGGTGAGTAAATTGATGATATTACGAAATTAGAACAAAAATTTTCTACAAAAATATTCGTAGCTTGCATATATTCTTCACTAACGTTGTCAAGGATATAGTGCTTGAGTCTTGACTTAATTAGAATTGCAGATCCACCGCATGCTCTCCCTCTAGGGTCCTTTGTATCATACATAGTGTAGCCATTTATTTTGAAAAAGCTTCTCGTAGTCAAATGTGTCTCAGAGACCAACATTATATCAATACTTTTTTCCGTAAGGAAGTGCTCAAGTTCATTTTTATGTTGGCGAATGCCGTTTGCGTTCCAGAAACATATTTTTAACGTGTTCATGGCTTGTTAATTAATGCTTGAAGCAGAGTATTCTGCATTCTCAGCATTTCTTGCATCATGGTAGTCATATTTGTTGTAAAATTATTTATAGTTTGCACCAAATTGTCAATAGTAGCTTCAAGGCGACTAAAGTTAAAGCTTGAGTTTGCATTTGTTGAATTATTTGGAGGTGGAACATTTTGTGCGGGAATAGAATTTGTTCTAGCAGCATCGGCATACGATACACGGGAAGTAACTGGTTGGCTCCTTTGCACAAAAGTGGCGGAGTAAGCGTTTGCTGATTGAGATGGAGCTAATTTGGGTTTTTGCACCATAGTCTGTTTGACAAAAGAGTACACAGGACAACCTCTGTAGTTAGCGGTGTGATTACCTCCACAATTACTGCATTTTTTATCACTTTGATCTTTTGGCTTATTGCAACTAGCAGTGCCGTGTAATTCGCCGCACACAACACAAACAGTGGGTAAATTACAGTATGTTTTTGTGTGGCCATATTCTTGGCAATTATGGCACTGTACGGGACCTGATCGCTTATGTGGCTCTTCAACTGTGATTTTTCGGTATAAGAGGTATTTTAGGCTATAAATTGGGTGTGTCTCGTTTTTTTTCAGCTGTATATCATTCGGCTCCAATTCAACACGAAATAGAGGCTGGGGGATCTTCTCCCTGTTTATTATATTGGTAACATTTTTTACCTTAAATCCTTGTATCATGAGTGCATCTTTTACTTCTTCAGGATTAACATAAGAGTCAATACCCTTCAATACGATCTGCATACCTTTGGCACTTTTAAGCTGGTACGTATAAAAACTTGTTTTATTTTTTTCAAATTCAGTCACTATTTTACGGAAATTTTTTTCTTCGTATATTTGAATTTTAGTTTCGTCAATATTACCACGCTTTATTGGAATAACATGAAATGCGTTTTCACCAATGGCCGAGACTAATTTTTTAATTAGGGCGTTAGAATTTTTCTCTCTCAAATATATAGGTGGTGGCTTAAAAGACTTTTGCGATGATGCAGCGGGCTTGTCGTCGGTGACTTGCAATAATGAAAAACGATTTTGACGATTGGTAGATGATGCGCTATTATCCCTAGACATCTTTGGAGCAGATGAAATTTTTGAAGAATTCGGGCTTCGCCCACGCTTTACCACTGTTATGTATCTGTCCATTCCGACTTGTACCTTGGATTTTGAGCTACTTTTATCTGTAGTGATAACTTTATTAAGTGATGAACACGAGCCTGAAGGAGATGATATAACTGACTTATATGACGAAGTACTAGGCAACTGTAATGTTAATGAATCACTATTTGGCATTGGACAAAGCGAAGTTGATCGCTGACGAAAAATTGGATTTGTCGTTAAAAAAATATTCTCATTAGATTTATTATTTGTATTATTTTCATTGAGAGCTTCAGAACTCACAGTAAAATAGGCATTTCTGCCGTTAGAACTCACTTCATAATTTTTTGTATTTGAGGTACTTATATAGAGTATTCCTCAAGGGCACTTTTTTTGTTTTTTTGCTTACGGTTTTTTTTTTGTTTTTGTAAATTTTGATTGTTTATTTGTTTTTGAGTTACTCGTATAGAGTATTCCTCAATGTCACAGTTTATGTTTTTTTTTGTTTCTGTTTTTTTGTATTTGTTATTTCCACTATGTAAAAAATATTAACAAAGCAGTAAAGCTTATTTATTAAAGTCAGTATGTGCCTATTACGAATTGGGGAACAAGTATCTCTTCTTAGGGTAAACGTTATATGGACACACTTTTGTTCATTTACCTTAATTCTCCATAAGTTCAACCACATTTCCAATTGTGTAATATGTTCTTGTAAATATCGGGAAGCCTCGTGAGGGTTTTCATGCATACTAAGGCAGGCTGTATCATCGGCAAACGTAGATGTATGGATATTGCTGCTCAAAGGCATATCACAAGTATAGATCAAATACAAAACTGGCCCCAGTATGCTCCCCTGTGGCACACCGGATGATATAGATTCGGGCACACTCATGAATTCTCCTTCCACAACCGTGAACTTCCGGGTAGTGATGTAACTTTCTAATAAATTCACTAAATTTATTGGTAGATATGATTTTAATTTTAGAATTAGACCTTCATGCCACACTTTATCAAATGCCTGAGAAACGTCAATAAACAGGGCAGAACAATACTTCTTTTCCTCAAATGTTTTTCTTATAAATTGAACCAATCTATGAGTTTGTTCAATGGTGCTATGCTGACTTCTAAAACCAAATTGATGGTCTGGGATGCACCCACTATCTGTTAAGGTTGGGGACAATTTTGTCATGAGCAGTTTTTCGAAGAGTTTTGACATAGTTGACAGCAAACTTATTGGCCTATATGACTCAGCTTTAGTAAGATCTTTTCCCGGCTTTGGAATCATTTTGATTTTTGCAAGCTTCCAGAGTTGTGGATAATACTCCAGTCGTAATATGGCATTAGAAATAAACAGCAAGATTCTTATTGCAATATGCGGCAAGTTCATCAGCATCTTGTTACTAATTCCATCAATACCTGGAGCTTTCTTTGGCTTGAGTTCAGCAATTACTTTATGTACATCACGCATCTTAAACTTTAAGGCTCGAAGGGGTAGAGCAACTACATTCGGCAAATCAGCAACACCAGTACATGTATTTGAGGTAAATACGGATTTTAAATGCTCAGCAAATATTTTGCATTTTTCCGTATCGCTTCTTGCCCAATCTCCGGTAGATGTGCGCAGAGGTGGCTTGAACTCAACGGGGGTTTTAAGCTTTCTAGCAGCGCGCCACAAAGAGTAATTAGATGTCGGTGTGACATCAAGACCTTCCAAATAATTTTTAAGAGATGCAGTTTTTTCAGATGCAAGCAACTCTTGAAGTCGTTTAGAACATTCTTTAAGTCTGAGTTTATGTTGGGGTGATCTGTGCTGTTGCCATTCCCTTCTAGCTCTTCTTTTTTCACATACGAGATGTTCAATATCCCTGGAATAAATTTTATTAAACCCAGACTGCGGATGGGAGGTAGTGGCATGTTCAGCAGCCTGTTTAATAATTTCGTTAAGATTGGCAATGTTAGTTTCAATGTCATTGGGTGTTCTTAACGCAATATTTTCCGTGCAATGACTACTAAGATATTTTTTGAATCCCAGCCAATTAACACGATTGGTCATCTTCGTATATGGGTGAGGTAAGTCACTTCTTAGTGGGTTACAAATTGTAACGATAGTGGGGGAGTGATCGGAGGAGAGATCTAGAGAAGTTTCAACACTAATTAAATCCCTAGAAATATTTTTCATTACGCCAAAATCAATAACATCTGGAATTTTTCGTACGTCAGTAGGCCAATAAGTGGGCTCCCCACTCGAAATAACATCTAAGCCCATTTTTGAAATTGTATTAAACAAAGCTCGACCTCTAGGTGTTAAAAGGCGCGATCCCCAGTACGTATGCTTTGCATTGTAGTCTCCAGCTGCCACGAAACAAGATCCAAGCGATTTGTAGAACTTCTCATACTGATCTTCGGTAACTGAAAATCTGGGAGGTGAGTAAATTGATGATATTACGAAATTAGAACAAAAATTTTCTACAAAAATATTCGTAGCTTGCATATATTCTTCACTAACGTTGTCAAGGATATAGTGCTTGAGTCTTGACTTAATTAGAATTGCAGATCCACCGCATGCTCTCCCTCTAGGGTCCTTTGTATCATACATAGTGTAGCCATTTATTTTGAAAAAGCTTCTCGTAGTCAAATGTGTCTCAGAGACCAACATTATATCAATACTTTTTTCCGTAAGGAAGTGCTCAAGTTCATTTTTATGTTGGCGAATGCCGTTTGCGTTCCAGAAACATATTTTTAACGTGTTCATGGCTTGTTAATTAATGCTTGAAGCAGAGTATTCTGCATTCTCAGCATTTCTTGCATCATGGTAGTCATATTTGTTGTAAAATTATTTATAGTTTGCACCAAATTGTCAATAGTAGCTTCAAGGCGACTAAAGTTAAAGCTTGAGTTTGCATTTGTTGAATTATTTGGAGGTGGAACATTTTGTGCGGGAATAGAATTTGTTCTAGCAGCATCGGCATACGATACACGGGAAGTAACTGGTTGGCTCCTTTGCACAAAAGTGGCGGAGTAAGCGTTTGCTGATTGAGATGGAGCTAATTTGGGTTTTTGCACCATAGTCTGTTTGACAAAAGAGTACACAGGACAACCTCTGTAGTTAGCGGTGTGATTACCTCCACAATTACTGCATTTTTTATCACTTTGATCTTTTGGCTTATTGCAACTAGCAGTGCCGTGTAATTCGCCGCACACAACACAAACAGTGGGTAAATTACAGTATGTTTTTGTGTGGCCATATTCTTGGCAATTATGGCACTGTACGGGACCTGATCGCTTATGTGGCTCTTCAACTGTGATTTTTCGGTATAAGAGGTATTTTAGGCTATAAATTGGGTGTGTCTCGTTTTTTTTCAGCTGTATATCATTCGGCTCCAATTCAACACGAAATAGAGGCTGGGGGATCTTCTCCCTGTTTATTATATTGGTAACATTTTTTACCTTAAATCCTTGTATCATGAGTGCATCTTTTACTTCTTCAGGATTAACATAAGAGTCAATACCCTTCAATACGATCTGCATACCTTTGGCACTTTTAAGCTGGTACGTATAAAAACTTGTTTTATTTTTTTCAAATTCAGTCACTATTTTACGGAAATTTTTTTCTTCGTATATTTGAATTTTAGTTTCGTCAATATTACCACGCTTTATTGGAATAACATGAAATGCGTTTTCACCAATGGCCGAGACTAATTTTTTAATTAGGGCGTTAGAATTTTTCTCTCTCAAATATATAGGTGGTGGCTTAAAAGACTTTTGCGATGATGCAGCGGGCTTGTCGTCGGTGACTTGCAATAATGAAAAACGATTTTGACGATTGGTAGATGATGCGCTATTATCCCTAGACATCTTTGGAGCAGATGAAATTTTTGAAGAATTCGGGCTTCGCCCACGCTTTACCACTGTTATGTATCTGTCCATTCCGACTTGTACCTTGGATTTTGAGCTACTTTTATCTGTAGTGATAACTTTATTAAGTGATGAACACGAGCCTGAAGGAGATGATATAACTGACTTATATGACGAAGTACTAGGCAACTGTAATGTTAATGAATCACTATTTGGCATTGGACAAAGCGAAGTTGATCGCTGACGAAAAATTGGATTTGTCGTTAAAAAAATATTCTCATTAGATTTATTATTTGTATTATTTTCATTGAGAGCTTCAGAACTCACAGTAAAATAGGCATTTCTGCCGTTAGAACTCACTTCATAATTTTTTGTATTTGAGGTACTTATATAGAGTATTCCTCAAGGGCACTTTTTGTGTTTTTTTGCTTACGGTTTTTTTTTTGTTTTTGTAAATTTTGATTGTTTATTTGTTTTTGAGTTACTCGTATAGAGTATTCCTCAATGTCACAGTTTATGTTTTTTTTTGTTTCTGTTTTTTTGTATTTGTTATTTCCACTATGTAAAAAATATTAACAAAGCAGTAAAGCTTATTTATTAAAGTCAGTATGTGCCTATTACGAATAATATGTACTACGAATATTTTTTTGTATAATTATTTATTTGTTTGGTATATAAGAAAAAATTCCGCTAATCGACTGTTCGCTATGAAGGTACCACGAGAACTGGGATTGACATTATGTGTGGTTCGGAAACTGATGATAGCGATGAATGTGATGCCACTAGTCCCGAACCACCATCAAAAAAGTCTGGGCAATATAATAAAAGCAGAACGCGTTAATCGATTTCTATGCCTCCACAAATTTATTTTTACCGGCAAAATTGTTGATGATAAAGAAAAACGTTACATGAACGGATTAAAGAAATTGTAATTCTAAATTTTTTTGAGTTTGTTTTAGCAAAATCGGACAAGTGGTTCTCACGTTATGTTAAACTACGTTTTTGTCGAAAAAAAATTACAGATACGAACGCCAAACCCTTTGAGGGTTTTACTATACAGATCTAGTACCATCACCCTGACTTGGAATTTCTCACCCCCCTGACAATAATCCCAAAAATGTTCCACAGTGTAATTAAACATATTTCATGTTTTAGGAAGAAGGCTATTTTCTCAGGAACGGTAAGAGCTGCATGTCTGAAATTTGGACAGAGTATGTAGAACTTTGATCGCTATAACAACAAATATATAAAAGTTAAATATTAAAGGGTGGTCCAAAACGAATGACGAAAACTTTTAAAATCCCATGTAATATACATACAATTGTATGTATGTGTGTACATATATATATTGACTCTTGAAATTTCTAAAATTAGTGTATTTTTATATTGGCTACAACAATTAATACTAAAATTAAAAAAATTTCAATTAAAGGGTGGTCCATCAGTTAATGCAATTTTGACTATGTAATTTTGACAAATCGCTATATTTTGGAAACCGTAAGAGTTAAACTCTTGAAATTTTCAAAAACGGTAAATCTCAAAAATTCGCATATTCCAAAAACGCCGGAAATTAAAAATAAAATCGCTTAAACCAAAAAAATCACCAAAATTAAAAAGAACCCAAAAAACGAAAAAAATTGCAAAAATTAAAAAACTCCAAAAAACAAAAAAATCGCCAAAAATTTAAAAAAATCGCAAAAAATTGGAAAAATCGCCAAATTGAGAAAAAAAAGCGCCAAAATCAAAAAAAATATAAATAATTAAAAGAAAGACAAGAACCGAAAAAATCGGCATAGCTAAAAACCCGCCTAGTTAAAAAAATCGCCAAAATCAAAAAAATCGCCAAAATAAAAAAAACCCAAAATTAGAAAACGCCCAAAACCGAAAAAAATCGCCAAAACGAAAAAAAGTGTCAAAAATAAAGAAATTACTACAATGAAATAAAAACGCCAAAAACCGAAAAAATCGCCAAAACCAAAAAAAATATTGCCTTTATGAAAACAATCGCCAAAATAAAAAAAACGCCAAAATTAAAAAAAGCATGAAATTAAAAATAATGCCAAAAACCAAAAAAAATAGTGTTTTTATGGGAATTTTTACAATTTAAGTTTAAAATTTGTTAACGCACTAATAATCCCAAAATTATTATTTTACTTATTCAGTAAAATGTTTTTTTATTAAAATACATTGAAATTGATTATTGAGGGGTTTAGCTGGATTCTATGCGCATTTCACTGTTGCTAGTGCAGATCATCACGGAACCTTTACCCAAAGCTTCTTAGAACAACTAGAGTTATTATGTTATAAACTTTCATTTAAACAAATGAGAAGCTCAACAACAAATAACAAAGTTGAAACAAGAACACAATAATCAACATGTTTTTTATTTTCTTACTATACCATTACTACATTGGCTGACTTTTTTTCAGCTTCAGCTTTTTTTCTCGTTTTGGCGACTTTTTCGGTTTTTGTCGTTTTTTTTTTATTTTTGGCGACTTTGTTTTCCTTCTGGCAATTTTTTTGATTTTGAAAATTTTTTTTTTCATTTATGCGATTTTTATATTTTTTTGGCGATTTTTTTCATATAGTCAATTTTTTTTTGTTTTAGCGATTTTTTCGGTTTTTGGCGTATGTATTTCTTTTTGACAATTTTTTTAGTTTTGACACTTTTTTCTCGTTTTGGCGATTTTTTTTCGGTTTTTGGCGTTATTTTAATTTTGGCGATTTTTTTCGGTTTTTGGCGTTTTTTAGTTTTAGCGTTTTTTTTCATTTTAGCGATTTTTTTGATTTTGCCGATTTTTTTCATATAAGCGATTTTTTTAATTTTTGGCGATTTTTTTTTCATATAGGCAATTTTTTTTTGTTTTGGCGATTTTTTTTCGGGGTTTGGCGATTTTTTTTTAATTTGGCGATTTATTTTCGTTTTGGCGATTTTTTTTGATTTTGGCGATTTTTTTCATTTAGGCGATTTTTTTTTAATTTTTGTTCATATAAGAATTTTTTTTTTGTTTTGGCGACTTTTGCGGTTTTTCGCGTTTTTTGTCATTGTGGAAATTTATTTTTAGTTTTGACACGTTTTTCTCGTTTTGGCAATTTTTTTCGGTTTTTGGCGTTTTTTTTTTAATTTTAGCGTTTTTTTTTTCATTTTGGCGATTTTTTTAATTTTTTGGCGATTTTATAATTTTCGGATTTTTTAGTTTGACCGTTTTTGAAAATTTCAAGAGTTTAACTCTTACGGTTTCCAAGATATAGCAATTTGTCAAAATTACATAGTCAAAATTTCATTACCTGATGGAGCACCCTTTAATTTAATTTTTTTTAATTTTAGTGTTAATTGTTGTAGCCTATATAAAAATACAATAATTTTACAAATTTCAAGTGTCAATATACTTATGTATGTACATACAATTGTATGTATATTACATGTGATTTTAACATTTTTCGTTGCTCGTTTTGGAACACCCTTTAATTTTAAATTCTCATCTATTTGTTGTTGTAGCGGCCAAGGTTCTACATACTATATTTAAGTTTCAGGTCCGTAGCTCTTACGGTTCCTGAGAAAATACCGTGTGACGGACAGCGTAGCGAAAACAGTAGATTTCCTTTTTTCACCTTTGGTGACGCAACCCTAAAAAAGGAAGGTATTACTTTTCCTTTTAAAAATACATACAACATCTAATAATAATAAAAATAAAGAAAAGTAATATAATGAACTAATGTATGTATTAATATTCTCCGCCGCGTTGAACAGTCAGATAAAACCTGTAGTGTTAAACTTCAGAAATAGCATGACGTGGTGTTGGCCTTGGCGGTGACGGTGTTAGGTTGATTGAGGCGGTTTTGTTGCATTTGATTCCAAATTGTCTGGCAGTTATTGTTAACATTATGAGTGGCGATAGAAATAGAGCAAAGAAGCTTATGCTTGGGTGATGAATTGCTGGCTGATATATTTCAAGTGAAGAATTCTTAATGTGCCTTAGTTGTTTTGGAATATCGGTAAGCTGGTCGAATTTGGTATCCAAGACGAGGTTTGGTTCTAATATTTTCTTAACTTAAGAGGGTTTTCCTATTGAAGTGATATTACTAAATGTTGCGCAAGGTAGTGACACTAGTTTCGTGTCCACGAATGGTAAGAAAGTTTCCTTTTATTATACAAGCTGAGTTCATGGTGATTATACCACAAGTCTTGACATGTATATGTATGATATCATTGTCGCAGACTGCAGTTAGTTCTATAAGTGTTGTTGTTGTTGCATACAGCCATTGGTTTACATTGTGCAATGGAATAAAAGAGATATTGGTCTGGATATATATAGCCAAAATTACAAACAGGGGATGCTTTGTTGTTGAAGAGAGAAATTTCACATGAATAACTGCCGGAATCTTTGGCCATTTGTATTTGCAATTCTGGAATATGTACATATATGTCGACTATGACTAGAGCACATTTATTGAATTGAAGTATGTTTAGCGTCAGATATTCATCGCGGTGGTCATTAACAGCAAGATGTTCAATGTCATTTTTATGACAATGGTCGTATTGTTTATTTGTGTGGATATTGCAATGACTTTGTATAGTTGAAATTTTCCTTCGTCCACCAATGGTAACTTAATAACGAAAATTACATTTGTGTTAGTTACTGAGCCTTTAACATTCATAATTTTGTACAATTCCAGCAAAGTCGGTAATGTACGGCCCATAGGAAGGTGTCCTTGATTTTCGAAATCTCTGATCTTAACTGGTATGGTGTAAGAATAAGTGGGATTATATTGCCGTGGTTCGTATGCGTGAAGGCATCGACCAGCTTTATTTCAATTCCTTGTAAATCTGAGGCAAGTGTATTTAATTGAATTGCCAGAGACATTAGAATTTGGACTTGTCGTAGATTTGAATTCTCATTTTGAACTTTATTTAGATCTTGATAGATGGTTTTCTTAAGTTCTGAAAAGTGCAGTATTGCAATTTGCTTTGCTTAAGAATGTTAATGGTAGAATATATTACCGAAGTTTGATTTTTTAGTAACCGATGTAGATACTATTCAGTTTGCTTTACGTTAGTTATAGTTTGAGCCATTTGCTCTGCATACTCTGAGTCCAGGACTCCAAGTAGAGGATGGGCCATATTTCCAACAATATCGAGTGCAGCTTTCCGGTTTCTTTTTGAAATTAAAAGGTCTGATTCTTGAATAAGATTGTCCCAAGTGTGTTGAAGTTGAATGGAAAGCATCTCACATGATTCAAAAGCTACCGATTTCTTGCAGAGCCTTGAAAATGATGTTATAGCAACTTCAAGAACCTTATTGCTATCCCAAATTGGTGTTAAATCGTAGTATATAATGAATTTCCAGGTAGCTTTCATCAACTTAGATTGGAAGAAAATTTTGTAATATTGATTGGAGAGGCTAATATTATCGGCAGCAGAAGGCGCGAAACAAAAAGCATATTGAAAACTCCCAATGAGGCGTATGACACTACCTTTCGTTTTGGCTGTATAGCATTACCTTCCGATGAGCCTTGCTTCTTTTGTGACTTTGAGTTGTCATATCCGGAATGTTCTGTGGGGGAGTCGTTGAACAACGGTGCAAGTTTGCGTATTGGGCTCTTGAAAATTCCCTTTGCTGTTTTGACGTCGCAGACCCTGATAAGTCCATCATCTCCTTTGTAAATGCGGTTGATTCTACTCAGTAGCCATTGTAGCACTGGAGTATTATCTTCCTTGAGGATAAGAAGCATGCCTTCAATGACGTTTGGTGAAGGAGATTTCCATTTCCCCCTTTGCTGTAGCTCATGTAAATAGTTTTGAGTCCATTCCTTCCAGAATTTACGATCATCACATTAATTATTTTTACTTATTCGATGTACCATCGGTACATGCATGTAAGTATTATTGTAGTGGTCTATGTTACTGGCTGGAATAACTAAAATAAAACTGTAGAATGCAACAACAAGTAACATAGACCACTACAATAATACTTACATGCATGTACCGATGGTACATCGAATAAGTAAAAATAATTAATGTGATCATCGTAAAAAGATAAGTAAGAATAGTTAAACATACTGAGGTAGAGTAATATAATTTCGTGCTAACCTAAATAGAAAAATTAAAAAAGTGGAAAAAACAGAAAATTAATAGTGATACTTATAAATGTGTTTAACAAAGGTAAATCAATTGTATACACAACAATCTTTTCTCATATTCCGTTTCATTGTAAATTTAAGTTAAATAGCTGATGTTAATAAGAATCTCTACCCAAGTAGATAGACTAGGGTGCTGATGAAGTGCGTGGCTGCACAGAAAAGTATCGGTATTTCCCCCAGCTTAAAGTCTAAGTTTAATTTTTCTTCTCTTCTTTAGAAACTCACATTAATTAATAAAAATATTTCATTCAATAAGAATTAAAATTACTGAACTTGAGCCTAACTATGAATTATTTCTGATTAAAATTCACTACAGTTCAATTTCTAATAAATCTTAACACATAAGCGATCGTGTATTGAATAGTTTTAAATGAGTTCCGGTGGTTTATCCGATTTATAATGTCTGCATAATTTTGCTGCAATGCGGCTATTGATTGAACATGCTGCGTCACTGCGTTGGTTTTGGCGATTTTTGCGGTTTTTGGCGTTTTTTTTTAATTTTGACGTTTTTTTTTCATTTTGGCGATTTTTTTCGTTTTGGCAATTTTTTTAAATTTTTGGCGATTTTATAATTTTCGGATTTTTTAGTTTTACTGTTTTGGAAAATTTCAACTGTTTAACTCTTACGGTTTCCAAGATATAGCAATTTGTTAAAATTACATAGTCAAAATTGCATTAACTGATGGGCTACCCTTTAATTTAATTTTTTTGAATTTTAGTGTTAATTGTTGTAGCCTATATAAAAATACACTAAGTTTACAAATTTTAAGTGTCAATATACATATGTACATACATACATACAATTGTATGTATATTACATGGGATTTTAAAAGTTTTCGTCGCTCATTTTGGAACACCCTTTAATTTTTAGCTTTTATATATTTGTTGTTGTAGCGACCAAACTTCTACATACACTGTCCAAATTTCAGACCCGTAGTTTTTACCGTTCCTGAGAAAATAGCCTTCTTCCTAAAACATGAAATATGTTTAATTATTAGAAAAAAAGTTAAAGTTGTCCAACCCTGGAAACGTTTTTTTTAATTTGTTAAATTTAAAGTTTTTTTTTCTAAATATAAATACCAATTTTATTCATACCGAAGTATAAAATAAGTTAATTTAATAAAAAAGTAATAAAAACTTGTTTTCGGTAGGTATTTTCTATGGGAAAATAGAGTTTGAGTTTTCCAGCTCTGAAACGATCTGCCCGATTTTAATGATTTTCAATAGCAAAATTTTTCGGAAAATTTCTGACACACCAGTCCAAGAACGAAGTCTCTAGCTCTTCTGGGAGCTTGGGAAAACCGATTTCACGTACAGACAGACGGACAGACGGACATCGCTTGTTCGTCTTCCCTATGCATAAGGATCCAGAATATATATACTTTATGTGTCCCTTATTAATATTGTAGAAATTACAAACGGAATGACAAACCTACATATATATACCCTTTTACCATTTTTTGGTAAAGGGTATAAAAACGCTTGAAACCGAAAAAAAAACCCAAAAACGAAAGAAATGACAAAATTATATTTTATGTAGGCTAAAGTTCATATAGTATTACTACGGAACCCCTCGTGCGGAAGTCAGAGTCGCACTTTACTGAATTTATTTTTACTAAATGGCGATGGAAATAAAATTTATCTCTAAATTACAGTCCTAACTATAAGATTAATTCAAGAACATTTTCCCTTGTGCTCAAGAAATTCAAAAAAATTGTTTAGAAATCAACGTTTACATAATACCACTACATATACCTTTTCCAATTGAATGTTTAAATTGAGGAAATTAAAAATTTTGCAAAATCAAAGATTATTAAATAAAAAAGTTACATAGTTAATTGGTATGGAGGTACAATACTAAAACTATTTTCGAAGTTCGAAGCTTAAGGGAACATTAGATCGAATCTCATGTCAAGTGGGATATCAAATATTGTTTTTATTGAATAGTTTTGATATAACGGCATTATTTGTTTGTTTAGCTATAAGTGCAACAAACGAGTAATTTATTCATCAAGTATCAAGAATTAAAATTACTCTTAATGCACCAAACTCGTATCTCAATAAATGCCCTTCATAATTAAACTTACTACTAATATATATACTTAGATGTAATCAATTCCTTAATAACTGCATATGAATTTTTATCCTGAAAACTTGTATTTTTTTTAGAAATTAAGGCATCGATATTCAACTTATTGCTAATATCCAAAAAAAAAATATATTTAATCGAAATATACCGAGAGGTCACTTATTAAAAATTGCACTAGAGCAAAAATTATGAATTTTTTCACAAAATTAATATGTACCTACATATCTCTGTATCTCTAAACTACGTAAACGCACTTTGGTAAAGGGTATATAATATTCGGCACAGCCGAATATAGCACTCTTACTTGTTTTTTTAAGTTTTTTTAAGGACACCTAGCGAAATTAAAGTTCAAAATTTAAAAATTTGGACAGCAAAAAATAATTATGGAAGTTTATAAATATTTCGTGCCAAAAAATGCTTTCGGCAATATGCAATTCATTTAATGTTATGAAAAATTTAAAAATAATAGAGAATATATTTTAAAAAGCAATTTCAATAGGTTTCACACCACTGTGAATAAGTTTAGTGTGGAGTTTATGCACTACATTATTGAATGTAGTTTAAGATTTTTTTAATTTTTATTTAATTTTAATTTAATTGTTTATTTACAAAAAAATTTTCAAACAATTAATAACCACATCATGTATTTTATATTACAAAACTTTTCTTTAAGTGCAACTTTATATTACTCTCATTTTTCTCACCAACACAACCATATTTTATTTTGCGGCATACTGGTCCAAATCAACAACGTCATAGATGTTGCTAAGTATGAGTCCGACGCTCACTTCAAACTTTTGAGGGAATCTGATTCATAGACAACATTACAATAAGCATGAGGACGTTTAGATGAAGGGTAGCCTAGCTGCACCACGTCGCCTGCGAGTCGTGTTTGTAGGCGTGAAGTGAGGAGAAGCTTGCGGGGTAGCAAAAGTTGCACGTACTGGGAATTGAAGCTCAAATTTTATCTCTTCTCTCTCACATATTTCTTTCGCGCGTATTTTTTGTATGCTATGTATAAGCAGTGTTGCCAGTTAGACCAATTTTTATTACATGCATGTAATAAACAGTTATAATATAAAATTTATTAACAAATAAAGTAAGGAGAGAAAATGAATTATTGTATTTTAATAGTAAATTCAAAATATATATATATATTTTTTTATACCCTTTACCAAAAAATGGTAAAAGGGTATATATAGGTTTGTCATTCCGTTTGTAATTTCTACAATATTAATAAGGGACACATAAAGTATAAATATTCTGGATCCTTATGCATAGGGAAGACGAACAAGCGATGTCCGTCTGTCCGTCTGTCTGTACGTGAAATCGGTTTTCCCAAGCTCAAAGAAGAGCTAGAGACTTCGTTCTTGGACTGGTGTGTCAGAAATTTTCCGAAAAATTTTGCTATTGAAAATCATCAAAATCGGGCAGATCGTTTTAGAGCTGGAAAACTCAAACTCTATTTTCCCATAGAAAATACTTACCGAAAACAAGTTTTTATTACTTTTTTATTAAATTAACTTATTTTATACTTCTGTATGAATAAAATTGGTATTTATAATTAGAAAAAAAATTTTAAATTTAACAAATTAAAAAAACGTTTCCAGGGTTGGACAACTTTAACTTTTTTTTCTAATAATTAAACATATTTCATGTTTTAGGAAGAAGGCTATTTTCTCAGGAACTGTAAGAGCTACGGGTCTGAAATTTGGACAGTGTATGTAGAAGTTCGCTACAACAACAAATATATAAAAGCTAAAAATTAAAGGGTGTTCCAAAATGAGCGACGAAAACTTTTAAAATCCCATGTAATATACATACAATTGTATGTACATACGTATACTGACACTTGAAATTAGTGTATTTTTATATAGGCTACAACAATTAACACTAAAATTAAAAAAAATTAAATTAGAGGGTGCTCCATCAGGTAATGAAATTTTGACTATGTAATTTTGACAAATTGCTATATCTTGGAAACCGTAAGAGTTAAACTCTTGAAATTTTCAAAAACGGTCAAACTAAAAAATCCGAAAATTATAAAATCGCCAAAAATTTAAAAAAATCTCCAAAACGAAAAAAATCGTCAAAATGAAAAAAAACTCTAAAATTAAAAAAAAACGCCAAAAACCGAAAAAAATTGCCAAAACGAGAAAAACGTGTCAAAACTAAAAATAAATTTCCACAATGACAAAAAACGCCAAAAACCGCAAAAATCGCCAAAACAAAAATAAATGCTTATATGAACAAAAATCGCCAAATATTAAAAAAAATCGCCTAAATGAAAAAAAATCGCCAAAATCAAAAAAAATCGCCAAAACGAAAATAAATCGCCAAATTAAAAAAAAATCGCCAAACACCGAAAAAAATCGACAAAACAAAAAAAAATTGCCTATATGAAAAAAAAATCGCCAAAAATTAAAAAAATCGCTTATATGAAAAAAATCGGCAAAATCAAAAAAAATCGCTAAAATGAAAAAAACGCTAAAACCTAAAAAACGCCAAAAACCGAAAAAAATCGCCAAAATGAGAAAAAAGTTTCAAAACAAAAAAAAATTCCCGCAATGACAAAACTCCGCAAAAATTGCCAAACAAAAAAAATTCTTATATGAACAAAAGTCGCCAAAAATTAAAAAAAATCGCCTAAATGAGAAAAAAATCGCCAAAATCAAAAAAATCACCAAAACGAAAATAAATCGCCAAAATTTAAAAAAAACGCCAAAAACCGAAAAAATCGCCAAAACAAAAAAAATTGCCTACATGAAAAAAAAGTCGCCAAGAATTAAAAAAAACGTCAAATTTTAAAAAAATTGCCAAAAATTAAAAAAATCGCCAAAAATTAAAAAAGTCGCCAAAAATAAAAAAACGCCAAAAACCAAAAAAATCGCCAAAACGAGAAAAAAAGTGTCAAAACTAAAAAAATTGCCAAAAAAAAAAATTTTATATATAAAAAATAAAAAAATCGCCTAAATGAAAAAAAATCGTCAAAATCCAAAAAATAGCTAAACCGAAAAATCGCCATATATTAAAAAAAAAACGCCAAAAACCGAAAAAATCGCCAAAACCAAAAAAAAAATTGCCTATATGAAAAAAAATCTACAAAACCCAAAAAATCAGCAAAATAAAATAAATCGCCAAAATTTAAAAAACACCAAATCAAACATAATGCCTATATGAAAAAAATCCGCAAAAAATAAAAAAATCGCCTAAATGAAAAAACATCAAAATCAAAAAAATCGCCAGAATAAAAAAAATCGCCAAAATTAAAAATTGCTAAAACGAGAAAAAAGTGTCAAAACTAAAAAAATTGGCACAAAAAAATAAAAAAAAATAATATATATAAAAAATAAGAAAATCGCCTAAATCAAAAAAATCTTCAAAATCAAAAAAATCGCCGCAACGAAAAAATCGCCAAAATTAAAAAAAAACGCCAAAAACCGAAAAAAATCGCCAAAACCAAAAAACAAATGACTATCTGAAAAAAATCGCCAAAAGCACCAAATTAAACATAATGCCAAAAACCTAAAAATTGCACTAGAAAAAAAGTATGAATTTTTTCACAAAATTAATATGGTCCTACATATCTCTGTGCTTATGTATGTATCTCTATAAGATTCGGCACAGCTGAATATAGCACTCTTACTTGTTTTTTATTTTTTTTTATTTTTAATACATTTACTTATTTATTGTATCTTCAAATATGAACTAACCATAAGTATTCAAATCTTACATCTAAAACATAATTATTAGGCCCGACCACTGTTGGACATAAACTTGTTAATAGTTATTAATAATACATACATAAGTAGTGATAGTCAAAAAAGGGGGAAAAGAGTATTTTCAAGTAGTCCCATCTGGAGTGTTGAGTATAAGAGCCCGTGTGTCCCTCTTTTTAGGCAGATGTGTCCAGTAAAGTTCAGAATATTACGAGGAAGCGGATTAGGATGTGATTCTAGTTTTGTTAAATATTTTCCTGTGTATTTTGTAGTTTCTTCAATCACTAGTGGCATATTTAAATCACGATGTATATTAGAATTTTTGATGTAGCATGGAGCCGATGTTATTAACCGTAAAATTTTGTTTTGCCTTCGTTGAATTCTCTCGACATTGGAAGCTGAAGCAGTGCCCCATAACTGAATTCTGTAGCACTATATTGGCTTCAAAAGCGACTTGTATAGCAAAAGTTTGCAGTCTAGGCTGAGTCTTGAATTTCTGCCAATTATCCAATATATTTGAGTTAACTTAAGTTTCATCTGGGTTAACTTAGAGTCAATATGATGTTTCCATGTAAGCCTTCGATCAAGGTGTATACCAAGGTATTTTACATGGGAATGTTGAGGAATATTTGGATTATTGATTCGAATAGGGGAGCAAGTATCTCTTCTTAAGGTAAACGTTATATGGACACACTTTTGTTCATTGACTTTAATTCTCCAAAAGTTCAACCATATTTCCAGCTGGGTAATATGTTCCTGAAGATTGAGGGATGCCTCATAAAGGTTTTCGTGCACACTCATACAGGCTGTATCATCGGCAAATGTAGAGGTATAGATATTATTGCTCACAGGCATATCAAAAGTATATATTAAATACAAAACAGGACCCAGAATGCTACCCTGTGTCACATCAGAACATATAGATTCGGGAACACTCGTGAACTCTCCTTCTACAACAGTGAACTTCCTATCAATAATATAAATAATAAATGTTCTTCTTACAACTTGGGCAAGTCTATGCGTTTGTTCAATGGTGCTATGCTGACTTCTAAAACCAAATTGATAGTCTACCTACGTATGTGGTATATAAACAATGTACAGAGGAAGACAAAAAACAAAGGTTCCAAAGTTTTGGAGGAGCATTGACTCTCTCGCAAGTGAAAACATTGACTACAAGAATTATAGACCAGATTACGATAATTATCAGCTGTTTTGAAGGTACCTACGTCACGGCCCCAAAAAGTTTGTCAATTTGTATGGAATTTTCAATGATTTTAGAATTTTCGACTTTTCTAGAGAGTGCCTTTTATAAATGCAGAGTTTTATAATTTTTACAATAAATTGCACGTTGAAGGTGAAGTACAATTGGAACATGCTTGGGATATTGATGAATATGATTAGCTATGGAGTGACTTATTCTTTATTTCTTCTGAAATTTAAAAATTAAAGCAATTTAATATAAATGTAAAGTATACTATAATATAATATAATATATGAACTATTTCTTATTTTTATTTCTAATTTTAA
This sequence comes from Tachina fera, assembly GCA_905220375.1. Taxonomy (NCBI): domain Eukaryota; kingdom Metazoa; phylum Arthropoda; class Insecta; order Diptera; family Tachinidae; genus Tachina; species Tachina fera. The sequence continues at coordinate 85,389,001 of LR999964.1, read as the reverse complement.
TTTCATCTTTTTTTTCATACCTAAAAATACATGTAATTGGTCAAATAGAAAGCATAATTTTTTATAAGATTTGTTTAAAATAAACTGAACTCTATTTAAGAAAATAACATATGTCACTGAATTTTTCTTATTTCATTTTAATAAAAGCACTAGTCCCAACAAAAGTTGCGAAATATTTGTTACTTTTCAGTATGAAAAAAGACTTTATCTAGAGAAGGGTTGATTTTTCGATCAAAAATTATTTTGACAAAACAAGACATCTCGGTTTTTGGACATTTTTCCGGCAACAGTTATATCTGGAAGGAAGATGCAAATTGGAAAATAAATGTATTTAAATTCTCCACTATAAAAATAGGTTAGATTTGCTTAGATATATTCTGGGACGATTCTGTGACCCTATAAAAGTGTCTTTTGGTCCTCCTGTAAAATTCAGTTTGTCGGCATTGGTTGTTTTGTCAAAGTTCCACAGAAATTATTTGCTGGGTTTTGTTCAGTTTCAAAGCCTACTAACCTTATTTTTTTTGTGATTTTCAAAAATATTACTATTTTATGAATTCTCATAAAGCTTTTGAAAGTCTGTGCATAAAGTAAGAAGTTTGTGACTGTTCAAAATTTGTGGTTGAAGTCTACTGATGATTTGGTTCAAGCGCCAATAAAATGCCAATAGACATGCTAAACAACCAGCAAATAAACTTCAATTATTATTAATTTTTTTGTGATATAAATTAATGAACCCCGCGATGGTTTACCCTTGAGAAGTTTATAAGCAACTCGATAGGTATTAAGTAGTAAGCTTCAAAAAAATAGTAAGCAAATTCTGTCACGTAAGAATTCTGTTTATGAACATACATAATATTTAAGAGGTATACCATTATAATTCACCATAACTCGAAGTCAGTTTGACCAATAAAACACCATCGCATAACTAACACAAACTTGTCATATAAATATCGTAAGCTAACAAAATCAATGATTTCTCCATTATTCGTAAGACAAAGTTGAAAAATTTATTTTTTTATAAAAATTTAACAACTTTTTTTTCTAAATTGCTAATTAACTCTACTATTCTTAGCCGATTTTTATAATATTTGGCTCACTTTATTTTCAACACATTTGCCTTTAAAGACAATGTTCAAAAGTTTCATATTTCGAATTTTTTATATTCATGTGGGTATACATTTTATAAAATGGAAGGAGAAAATTTTCGCAAAACCTTTATAAACATTTTTGGTTGGTTTTAGGTAAAAAGCTCAATGCTAAAAATTAATTACGATGAGATGATATATTGATGTATTTAAACTTAGAAGCAAGATATCTGGCATTGAAGTTCAATATGAGGCGATTTGTTTTATCATTTACGAAGGGGTTTCTCTTTATTACGATGCGTAAGAAAATTTGAGCGAAAATGAACAATTGATACTCTTTAATGCGATTGTACGTTTGACTTTCGCATCTATTATTTTTCTCTTTTCCTTTTTTCACCTTTGGTGTACGGAACCCTAAAATGAGATATATAATGACATGTATGAGATGTACATATATCAACATTTTGCATTTTGTTGAGCTTCCTAAGAGTTTTATCGATTTTTAAATAATATTAGAGTTTGTTATCATACCGCTGTTAATAAGTTTTTGCAAATCTCCGCTGTTTTCACGATTTTTAGCTAATATTTTGCATTCCTTACAGTTTTGGTAATTTTGGATCAATAGTATGGGTTGTTTAATATTTTGCAACTTCTTGCAATTTTTTGCAAATCGCGGTAAATGCGACTTTTTTCATACTTTCAGCCTCCAAACAGTTTTATCGATTTTTAAAAAATATTATACTTTGTTTTCATCCCGCTGTTAATATAATTTTGCAAATTTTTGCGATTTTTGCCGAATTTTTTGCATTCGTTAAAGTTTTAGTGATTTTTACTCAATTATTGCTTATTTATAGTTTTGCAAATTCTCGCGATTTTTTGCAAAGTTCGCGATAAAAGCAGCTTTTTGCTTGTCTTTTAGCTTTATAAGTTTTGAATATTTTAAAAGATTATTAACTTTGTCATCGTCCCGCTGTTAGAACCTTTTTGCGAATTCTCGTGAAGTTTTATCGATTCTTAATAAATTTTTAATTTAAAATTATTTATGACAATATGTCGGCCAATAAAATTCTTTGAGTCTTAATCAGTATTATGACTTTTTTTAAATTGTACAATTGACTTGTACAATTACAACACTTAATATGCTACTGCTTTTGGTCTTGCTTTTTTTTTAAGTATAGTAAAAAAGTAGTAAAGTAAAACTATAATTATTATTCAATGTATTTTGTTGTTGTGGTCTTGTAATGTAGTATCTTTAAACGGGCTATTAATTTTACAAGGGTACTTTAATACGAAGCGTGAAAGCCCTTAATAATAAACAGTACAACTGCTTGTGCAACTGCTTTGTAAAACTGCTTTTACACTATTGCAATAATATAATAATAATATTGTTTCGAGGTGTATTTGTGTGTAAAAATGTATTGAAAGCACTAAAAAGGTCAATATATACTTGTGACCATCGATTTCTTTGTATAATATACATTGTATATGGGTGATTCCAATCTGGTGTTACGTTTGTACGACAAAATGTTGAACAAAATTTAAGATCATGTTTGAAAAAAGTTTTTTCTTACATTTGAGGAGCGTTTGAATAGCTATATATTCAGTGAAAAAATTATAAAAATCAAACCAAAGGATTTTAAGATATAACCTGGCGTTACGTTACAAAAACAGAAGTGGGGTTTGACTTGACTAACAAAATTGCTAAAATAAATACACAAAGTGTAATAAAACTATATTTGTTATTTATACATACTTATTGGCTTTATCCGCAGCTCCGCTCACGTTGTATTATGGAAAATATAATAAAAATTAATGAATGTATTGTTTATTGTTAGTCGCTGATAAAGGCGATAAAATAAAATAAAAAAACAGAATAAAAACCGGTTTCAAGACTGGTCAAATAATCCAAACCGAATCGAAAATTAACCTCACCAGCCCAAAAATTGATTTTTCGGAAAAAATCCGTACCATATACAAAAAACCGGTTCCGAACCGGATGCAAAAAATATGATTTGTTTGAGGCTGGTAATGTAGCTTTCCATTGGTGAAATAATTTAAAAATATGTTTAGCGGTTTGGTCGTGAAAGCGAAGAAAACAAACGAACAAACTCAAAACCAAAATTTCAAGTAAATTTTAAACAAAAATTTAGGCAAAAAAACGCACATTACACACTTTTGAATATTAATATTATATTAAATATTTGTTTTATAAACGATTTTTTTTATTATTATTACATAACCTAATAACACTTTGTTAACATACAAAATTTCACACACTTGCGACCGTCAGCGTAGAGATAATGAAAATAAATGCTACTTTTCCTGGCGTTACGTTACATTGAAATATCTTTTTAAGAAAACCTAAACTTTACGGTTAATTGATATATAATCGCTTTCTCTTCATATGTCTATGATTAGTTGTTGTTGTAGCAATAGTTTTGTAATAAAAGTATTACTGTGCAATTGCTCCTAGAAGTATAAAAAGTAAAGAGAAAATGCTCATGAAATTAAGTAAAACTTACAAAAATTAGACGCATAACTTTGTAGCCCATTATTTTGCCATCACAACTAAGGAAATCTTCGAACTCTTAAATTTAGTTAATTTCAAATATTGGGTGTTTTTTATTGAGGTATAGAACTTTAAGTTGGCATCACTTTTTTAACTGGCGGCCATTTGGTCAGCTGTCAATGACTATTTTGTTCCCGAATTGGATGGCATGAATGTGGATGAGTTGTGGTTCCAACAAGACGGCGCTACATGCCACACAGATTTATTGAAGCAAACATTCGATGAGCGCATAATTTCGCGGAATGGACCTGTCAATTGGCCACCAAGATCGTGTGATTTGACACCATTGGATTATTTTCTTTGGGGATATGTGAAGTCGCTCGTCTACGCCAACAAACCAGAAATGTTAGGGGACTTGGAAGCCAACATTCGTGGCGTTATTGCCAACATACGGCCCCATATGCTCGAAAAAGTGGTTGAAAATTGGACCTGTAGAATTGGCTTTATTCGAGCCAGCCGCGGCGGCCACTTGCCCGAAATCATATTTAAACATTAATGGCATAAAATTATCCTTCCAATAAAGCCAAATTGATGGACATTAAAACGATTTTCTTGTGTTTTATTTCAATTCGAAGTTCTATATAAAAAAAAACACCCTGTATTTGTAATTTATAATACAAGAAAACAAATCTGTTGGTAAACTTTAATTTTTTTCGTCATGGTGGACGTTTTTCTGGAAGTGCCCATATAGATATGAACATGTTTTTTTATTATAAATGTATAACATACATAAACATATTTTTATGTACATGGTCCGATACAGTTTTAGTAGCATTCACATATTTAAGCTACTGTTTTTTTGGTGTAGTACCCTTTTGAAATTTTTTAATTCCCATCACTGTTTTGTGAACAGCTGTTCCTTTTTCATATTAAAACAACTAAACAAACTAAGGCGTACGCACGTTTTTAAATGTTCTATAAGTGTACAAACGTGATAACAGTACGGTACGGTACAGTACAGCAAAAGCAACGTTCGTCTAACCCAGCCTTAACCCCCCAGTTCAAGGTTTGCTAAGGTGTGGGTAGAGTAATTCCAAGGTAAATTATCAATCAGTTTTAATATTTTATTTTGGACAATTTGTAATTTTTTTTTGTATAACATTTTACTCTATTGGACCAAGCTGGGGCTCCATAGAACATTAAATTTTAAATTTTTAAATTTTATTTTACTAATAACTAAGAAACCATTGATTTCTTTAGCTTACCACATAAAGATGATTTGAAGAAAATTTTGTTAGATACCGTATAATGTTTCACTGGGCGACGTCGGAAATGCTGCCTTCGATTTATAGCGAATTTTACTGGTATACTTCGTAAAAAAATAGGTTTAGCAAAGACAATTTTTCATATAACAGGAATATAGCGCTTCGTTAGGAATATGAAAGTTGAAAAGAAGTTTTATTTACTATGAAATAATATGATACATACTTATGTAACTGCCTGCCCCACGATGTCGAAAGAAAACTTATGAGAACGAAAGTAAGTCACTCATTTTCTTCTATAAAAGTGTTCCACTATATTTCGACTTATCGTTCGATTGGCTTTACGTTTCTAACGTAAGCCGTATACCCGTTGTCAAATATCCATATTGCCACATCAACAATTTAACACATTAATCGTCAAATGGGAACAAAAAATCGTTCAAATGTGTATATTTTGCTTTAAAAAATGAAACTCTGTTATAATTCAACTTGCAACAAGTGGCAGCCAAAAATAAATTAAAATGAAGTCGGTTAAAAATAAACAAACTTGACAAAACATTTTTTGTTGAGGGAAAAAAAGAATAACTACTTAAGGGGGTTTTTCATGATAAACAAAGACCAGAAAAGGGGCAAGTCATGCAAAATTTTGGTCTTGCAAAAATGACAAGAAACCCAAACAAAAAGGTTTTCTATCACATGTTTCTACGTATATACATATGTATGTACAAATGTATGTATTTTATGTGTGTGTGCCCTACTTATGTATACTTTTTTTGTTAAGCTGGCCTTCGTCCGGATTTAAGGACTCACTCCTGTACGTATGTATGTGCATATATACATATGTATGTACGTACAATGTACATCGTAAATGTATCGGATAATGGTTCCGATAAGTAAGAATTTTCTATATATCCGGATGGCTTAATGATTTTCCTCTCTGCGTATGTAAAATACCAGCTTAGATTAATAAACAGCTTCTAACGAGCTGGCATTATAACTAGCGGAAGTGGTGGTAGGCAGAAATTCCTTACTCATCGAAGCCGTTGTCGAACATACATACATACATACCTAGAAAAGTATATCACAAACATTAGCCAAAGGACGCAAAACCACTTATTTCAAGTCCAGACGTGAGAAAACCGCCAACGGCCGCTTACGCAACAAATCCATTGCCAGCATATCCGGCATTGTATTTATTGATTGGCAAAGCAAAATATGTATGTATTTTTTTTGTAATTTAAAATAATTTGGTTCATTTTGTCTCAGTCGACAATTAAAATACAAGTGCCTGCTTTTGACATTAGAGTTCGTACAAATGACTGAAAATTTTTATATTGGGGCACAAATTTGTATTGAAATGCTTACGTTATCGTTCGCATTAGTTTTCTTTCGTCTTGTCGTGCTAAAGGCTTTTAGTGGAACGCAAAACAGCTGTTTATCGTTTAAAATGCGTGCGAACGAAAATGAGTGACATCCTGGAACAGGCAGTAAATTTATATATGGGCATTTCCCCCGAATCGTCAACCAGGATGGAAAAATAAAATGTTGATAATTATCGTGTTTTATTATAATTATAAAAAAGTCTATATATATATAATAGAAGTGTTTAATAAAATATCTCAGCTGTTTTACTTGGGGACATTGGGCTGGAAGCAGAACAATTTTATTAGGGTTCTGCACACCAAAGGCGAAAAAAGCAAACCTATTGTTTTCGCTACGCTGTCCGTCTGTCCGCCACACGCTATTTTCTCAGGAACCATTAGAGCTACGGACCTGAAATTTGGACAGCTACAACAATAAATACATGAGAATGAAAAATTAAAGGGTGTTCCAAAACGAGCAACGAAAAATTTTAAAATCACATATAATATACATACAATTGTATGTACATATGTATATTGACACTTGAAATTTGTAAAATTGGTGTATTTTTATACAGATTACAAAAATTAACATTAAAATATTAAAAAATGTAAATTAAAGGGTGGTCCATCAGTTAATGCAATTTTGACTATGTAATTTTTACAACTTGCTATATCTTGGAAACCGTAAGAGTTAAAGTCTTGAAATTTTCAAAAACGGTAAAACTAAAAAATCCGAAAATTATAAAATCGCCAAGCCGAAAAAAATCGCCAAAACCCGAAAAAAATCGCCAAAATTAAAAAAAAATTCTAGCACTTAAATAAATCGTCAAATTCGAAAAAATCACCCAAATGAAAAAAATAGCCAAAATGAAAAAAAAAAACGCTAAAAACCGAAAAATTCGCCAAAACGCGAAAAATGCGCCAACACAAAAATAATTGTTTCTATGAAAAAAAATCGCCAAAATTAAAAAAAATCGCCAAAAATTAAAAAAAAAATCGCCAAAAAGAAAAAAATTGCCCAAATTAAAACAAAAGGATTCTTATTTTTCACCTTTGGTGTATGGAACCCTAAAAAAATCCGCAAAACGTCAAAAACCGAAACAAACTCCAAACCCAAAATAAATCACCTGTATGATAAACGCCAAAATAATAAAATATAGCCAAAATAAAAAAATCGCCAAAATAAAAAAATCGCCGAAATTAAAAAAAAATCAAAAACCAAACAAAAAACGCCAAAGCGAGAAATAAAAGTGCCAAAACTCAGATAGCGCCAATAAACTCAAAAGTACCCTAAACGCTTAAAACCGAAAAAAAATGCCAAAACTATAGTTTATATTGGCTAAAGTTCGCGTTTAATTACATATCTCGTGTCCGTGCGGAACCCTTCGTGCGCGGGTTAAAGTCGCACTTAACTGAATTTATATTTTCTTTTAAGCTAAACAAAAGATGCCGATTTTGCCAAAAAAAAATCATCTTTTCAGATGAAGCTCGTTTTTATCGTGGCGGGTATGTAATCAAGCAAAAATGTCGCATTTGGGGCACAAAAAACCCGCACGCATACATTGAAAAACCGACGCACCCAAAACGAGTCACTGTTTGGTGAGAATTTTGCTCCAGAGGCATAATTGAGCCATTGAGCAAGGAGTGGCCAGTAGAGTCAATGGCGATCGTTATCGGGCCATGTTGAACGAATTTTTGTTCACAAAAATTGAAGCGGAGAATGTTCAACATTTGGTTTCAACAGGATGGCGCTACTTGCCACACAACCGAAGCTTCAGTAGTTTTTTATAGCATTTTTACTTCTAAAGACGTTTTTATATGTAACTATTTTACTAAACAAAATATGTAATGTTGCACTCTTTCTTCAAAATTTCTCTATTACAATCAAATAGGAAGAGCAAAGTGTAAGCTGAACAAAAAAAGTTCGTAAAATGGGGAAAGGCATGGTAATAATAATAAAAAAACATGTGGAAAATCGTACGTTTGCCAATTAAACAAAAACCAACACAGAAAAAAGTATTCACCAATAAATATTTTCAATTAAGAATTTAATTGTATTGATTAAATTTTTAATTGTATTAATTAATTTGAGTGGAAAAATTTAATTGATATTATAAAATTGTTTATAGGTGGAAATTTAATTAATTTTTTAATTGATACTACAAATATTTTAATTAATATTACAAAATCATTCATATTACTTTTTTGTGTGAATAGAGATATTTTATTGTGTAAATACTGTATAGAGACCTAGATAATTAAAATTTTAAAGTAAATTAATCACTTTTCATTATTCTGTTCACTTTTCAGATTTTTATATTTCACTACTGTCAGAAAAAGTTGACTTCTATTTTTCGTACGTTCGTAGCCAATTGTTTATAGCTATCAATATGAAAACTTAAACTCGATGAAATAAACTTTTTGCAATAAATATAGAGCTTCCAAAATGCTATTAAATTGCAAAAAAAAATGCTTGCAAAAGATTTGTTTTTCTTATTTTTTGTACATCAAAAGCGTACGGAAGTACGTTCGTGACCCCAGGAAGTGCCCATATAATAATTTATTAATTTTTATTTTCAATTTATGTATACAGCTACTATGCAAAAGTTGTATTTGTACACGTTCAATTTAAACAACCCACTGCCTGATAATATCTTAAATTACTTGTTTCTAGCATGATTTTGTTTAAAGAAGTTGTATTTAATAAAACAGTTAAACAAAAATATATTTTAATTTGAAATTTATTTGCTGGTGGTTCGTCTTGGTCTACATATATGCATTTCATTGTAGAACTTAACAATATATAAAAAACCAAAATTCATATTTGTGCACATTAATTTAAAAAAAAAATCAGAACAAATAAAAATTAAGCCATTTTTCATACTAAAACTTGTTTTTGGCATAAATTTTTAGGCTTATTCTAGTGTAGGAGAGTAAATTTTCTTTCTTAAAGATAGGTAGTGAATTCAGCTGTTTTTTTTTGTTTTGTTAAATAGAGTCTCTTTTTATAAATTTGTACAAGAAAAGCAAAAGTATTATATTTAGGTACTTATTGAATTACAAGAAATTTTCTTTGTTGAAAGTTGAGGGTGTACGATTATGCACTTTGCAAAATATACATAGTTTGCGTGTTTGTGCTCTTGTTCTAGAGTAATCAATATTTCTGGTATTATTTGCTCTTGTTTTGTTTCATTTTTCCTTTTCGTTTTGATGTTCTACTTGTTTTGAGAACACAAGCATTAACAAAACTGGAGAGAAAAACTTTTCGAATGACGCTTGATTTATTTTTGAAAGAGTCATGTTTTGTTAGTTTTGTTTTGTTGTTTACGTTAACACTAAAACAGACTGCTTGGCAATTTTGTGAAAAAGAGTACAAAACCTTTAGAACGTCTTACGCAGCCCCTTAGTACATACCACAGTTAGTTCGGATAAATGAATTTTTAGAGATACATAACCATATTCTCATAATAATTACACCAAAGATCAGGACATTTTTGATAATTTAATTAACCGAGGTTTACCGATATTATAAATATTTGAAATTTAAACAAGCTGCAAGACCTGCTTGGTATCCGATCGAACACCTTTGAAAAATTCATGTACCAAAAGATTGTATTATTGACAATTTTCTGTAGAAAACGAAAAACACCTTTTTAATAAGCATTGTACATAAAGTCATTCCCTAATACTTATGCATCATGTACAGATGTCTAAAATAACTAATGTTTTTTATTGTCCATACCAATTTATTATTAATAAACAGATTTTGAGAATAAAGGACAATAACAGAATTCCTTAAAAGCCCTTGCTAGACCACAGTCTTAGCATTTCTAATCGTCTTGATTGTCTTTCTGGGTTATTGCTTTCTCAAATCATTGTACAACACTGTTTTCTTTGTTTTCGAGAAAAAAAAGAAAAGGACAAAACCATATGCATAAACATAGCATGAACAAATAATAAGGAAAATGAGTACATACCATCTTGACTTGTGGCAATCGGTGCTCAAACGCAAACATTAATGCAACCAAGGTCCCTATTATAAATTACAACTAAATGTATAGTTAAAGTGTAGTTACAAATTTTTTATTACGTACTAAAACTTGTTTCACCATGACACAACTGTTTTTATCAGTAGTATTTTGGTTTTTATTTCCAGTGTTGTATTAGCTTTGCCTCATTATTCCAGACGCCAACCAATCCCATTTGTCAACCAATATTGTTGCCACGTGCATAAAACATGAAATCTGAAAAAAATACAAGGCCAAAACTAAAATATTTAAAATGTTTTGTGATGGCAACTATATAAAAATATAGCATGGATGAAAACCTTTTATTATCGAGCATTGTTTCAAATACAACTAAAATTACTTGTAATTCAGTTGTCGTTGTACATTCATAGTAAACAGTCGATTTAGCAGAGTTTTATTTCATACTAAACAAAAAAAGTCATACGAAAAAATATTCGGAATGCATATTGTTATTGATAAATAAGCTTTATTTGCGTTGCTAATATTTTTTACATAGTCATAATTAACAAAAACAAAAAAAAAACGCAAACAAAGTGCCCTGAGGAATACTCTATATGAGTACCTCAAAAACAAATAACTGTGAAATGAGTTCTAATGTCAGAAGTGCATATTTTACTGTGAGTTCTGAAGCTCTTAATGAAAATAATAAAAATAAAAAATCTGATGACAGCTTCGAAGCTCTTAATGAAAAACAAAATAAATAAGAAATCAGATAATAGACTTTTTTTTAACGGCGAGGCCACTTTTTCGTCAGCGATCAACTTTCGCTTTGTCCAATGCCAACTAGTGGTTCCTTAACATTACCGTTGCCTAGTACTTCTACATTTAACTCAGCGATATCATCCGCTTCGGGCTCGTGGTCATCACTTAACCAAGTTTTTACTGAAGTTAAGAGCAGCCCAAAACCCAAGGTCCAAGTCGGAATGGACAGGTATATAACTGTGGTAAAGCGCGGGCGAAGCCCAAAGTCTCGAAAATTTCATCTGCTCCAAAAATATCTAGGGATAACAGTGCATCCTCTACTAACCGTCAAACCCGTTTTCAAATATTGCAAGATGACAACAACGAACCCGATGCATCCACAAACAAAATATCCAAGCCGCCACCAATCTATTTGAGAGAAAAAAATTCAAACGCTCTTATTAAAAATTTAATTGCAGTAATTGGTGAGAATAAATTTCACATCGTACCAATAAAACGTGATAACATTGATGAAACCAAAATTCAAATTTATGAAGAAAAAGATTTTCGCAAAATGATTACTGAATTTGAAAAAGTAAAAAAAATTTCTACACATATCAGCTTAAGAGTGTTAAAGGCCTGCAGATTGTATTGATGGGCATAGATTCCTATATTGCTTCCGAAGAAATAAAAGATGCACTCGTCCTCCAGGGACTTAATAGAGGGAAGATTCCTCAACCTCTATTTCGCGTCGAACTTGAGCCAAACGATATAAAATTGAAAAAAACGAGACTCATCTAATTTATAATTTAAAATATCTCTTATTCCGAAAAATAACCCTTCAGTTTGTGTTATCTGCGGTGATTGCTTTTTGTACAAAACCTAAAGACTTAGCAGAAAATATATGTAGTAATTGTGGAGGTAATCACACCGCTAACTACGGAATATGTCCTATATATTCTTTCGTTAAACAGACTATGGGGCACAAACAGCAAATGCTTACTCCGCCACTTTTGCTCAAATGAGCCAACCTGTCACTTAACGTGTATCTTATGCCGATGCAGCTAATACTAAATACTAATACACAAAATATTCCACCTCAAAATAATTCAGCGAATGCAAACTCAAGCTTAAATTTAATTTAATATTTTTACAACAAATATGGCAAGAATGACGCAAAAAATGCTGAGAATGTAGAATACTACGCTTCAAGCATTAGTTAACAAGCCATGAACACGTTAAAGATATGTTTCTGGAACGCAAACGGCATCCGCCAACATAAAAATGAACTTGAGGACTTCTTCACGGAAAAAATATTGATATAATGTTGGTTTCTGAGACTCATTTGACTTCAAGAAGTCTATTAAAAATTAATGGCTACATTTGATATGATTCAAAGGACCCAAGAGGAAGAACTTGCGGCGGATCAGCAATTTTAATAAAGTCAAGACATTATATTAGCATTATATTCTTGACAACATTTGTGAAGAACATCTACAAGCAACGAATATTTGTGTCAAACATTTTTGCACAAATTTTGTCAAATCATCAATTTAATCCCCTCCTAGATTAGCAATTACTGAGGATTAATCGAGGATTTCTACAAATCTCTTGGCCCTTGTTTCGTAGCAGCTGGCGACTATAATGCAAAACATGCTTTCTGGGGTTCGCATCTTATCAGACCTAGAGGATGAGCATTGTTAAAAACAATTTTAAAAATGGGCTTGGACGTCATTTCGGGTGGGGAGCCTACTTACTGGCCTACTGACATACATAAAATTCCGGATGTTATAGATTTTGGCGTCATGAAAAATATTTCTAGGGAATTAATTCACGTTGAAGCTTCCATAGATCTCTCGTCCGATCACTCTCCCACGATCATTAAAATCTGTAGCCCACTGAGAAGTGCTCTACCTCACCCATGTATGAAAATGGTCAGTCGTGTTAATTGGCTGCGATTAAAAACTATCTTAGTAGTCATTGCACAGAAAACATTAAGCTAAGAACTCATGATGATGTTGAATCTTATATTTCCAATCTTAACGAAAATATTAAGCAGGATGCTGAACTTGCCACTTCCTCTAATCCGCAGACTGGGTTTAATAGAATATATTCTACAGATATTGAACATCTCGTATGTGAAAAAAGAAAAGCTAGAAAAGAATGGCAACACAGATCTCCCCAAAACAAGTAAGAGTGCTATATTCGGCTGTGCCGAATCTTATATACCGTTTACCAAAGTGCGTTTATGTAGTACAGAGATACATACATAAGCACAGAGATATGTAGGTACATATTAATTTTGTGAAAAAATTCATACTTTTTTCTCAAGTGCAATTTTTAGGTTTTTGGCATTATGTTTAATTTGGTGTTTTTAAATTTTGGCGATTTATTTTATTTTGCTGATTTTTAGTTTTGTCCATTTTTTTCATATAGAAAATTTTTTTGGTTTTGGCGATTTTTTTCGGTTTTTGGCTTTTTTTTATTTTGGCGATTTTTTCGTTGTGGCAATTTTTTTGATTTTGACGATTTTTTTCATTTAGGCGATTTTTTTATATATAATTTTGTTTTTTTGTGGCAATTTTTTTAGTTTTGACACTTTTTTTCTTTTTGGCGACTTTTTTCGGTTTTTGGCGTATTTTTTTATTTGGAAGGAAATTTTCTTTCCAGAAGGAACAATTTCCTTCTGGAAATTTTTTTGATTTTGACAACTTTTTTTCATTTAGGCGATTTTTATATTTTTTGTCGATTTTTTTTCATATAGGCAATTTTTTTTTGTTATGGCGATTTTTTCGGTTTTTGGCGTTTTTTTTATAATTTTGACGATTTATTTTCGTTTTGGCGATTTTTTTGATTTTGGCAATTTTTTTTCATTAAGGCGATTTTTTTAATTTTTGTTCATATAAGATTTTTTTGTTTTGGCAATTTTTGCGGATTTTTTGTCATTGTGGGAATTTTTTTTGTTTAAACACTTTTTTCTCGTTTTGGCAATTTTTTCCTATTTTTGGCGGTTTTTTTTCGTTTTGGCAATTTCTTTGATTTTGCCGATTTTTTTTCATATAAGCGATTTTTTTAATTTTTGTCAATTTTTTAATTTTTGGCGGCTTTTTTTCATATAGGCAATTTTTTTTTTGTTTTGGCGATTTTTTTCGGTGTTTGGGTTTTTTTTTATTATATCGATTTATATTCGTTTTGACGATATTTTTGGATTTTGGTAATTTTTTTCATTTAGGCCATTTTTTTTTTAATTTTTGGCGATTTTTGTTCATATAAGCATTTATTTTGTTTTGGCGATTTTTGCGGTTTTTGGCGTTTTTTTGTCATTGTGGAAATTTATTTTTAGTTTTGACACGTTTTTCTCTTTTTTTCGGTTTTTCTCGTTTTTTTAATTTTAGTGTTTATTTTCATTTTGGCGATTTTTTCGTTTTGGCGATTTTTTTAAATTTTGGGCGATTTTATAATTTTCGGATTTTTTAGTTTTACTGTTTTTGAAAATTTCAAGAGTTTACCTCCTACGGTTTCCAAGATATAGCAATTTGTCCAAATTACATAGTCAAAATTTCATTAACTCATGGACCACCCTTTAATTTAAATTTTTTTAATGTTAGTGTTAATTGTTGTAGCCTATATAAAAATACACTAATTTTACAAATTTCAAGTGTCAATATACATATGTACATACAATTATGTGTATATTACATGGGATTTTAAAAGTTTTCGTCGCTCGTTTTGGAACACCCTTTAATTTTTAGCTTTTACATATTTGTTGTTGTAGCGACCAAAGTTCTACATGCACTGTCCAAATTTCAGACCCGTAGCTTTTACCGTTCCTGAGAAGATAGCCTTCTTCCTAAAACATGAAATATGTTTAATTATTAGGAAAAAAGTTAAAGTTTAAATACCAATTTTATTCATACCGAAGTATAAAATATGTTAATTTAATAAAAAAGTAATAAAAACTTGTTTTCGGTAGTTATTTTCTATGGGAAAATAGAGTTTGAGTTTTCCAGCTCTGAAACCATCCGCCCGATTTTGCTGATTTTCAATAGCAAAATTTTTCGGAAAATTTCTCACACACCAGTCCAAGAACGAAGTCTCTAGCTGTTCTGGGAGCTTGGGAAAACCGATTTCTCCTACAGACAGACGGACATCGCTTGTTCGTGTTCCCTATGCATAAGGATCTAGAATATATATACTTTATGTGTCTCTTATTAATATTGTAGAAGTTACAAACGGAATGACAAACCTATATATACCCTTTTACCATTTTTTGGTAAAGGGTATAATAAAATTAGATTTAAAGAGTGCCTCATGAAGTCTTATGAGCTGCTTGCATATGAAAAAACTGCATCTCTTAAAAACTATCTGGAAAATCTCGATGTTACACCAGCATCTAATTACGCTTTGTAGCGCGCTGCGAAAATATTTAACCCGTTGAGTTTAAACCACCTCTGCGCACTTCTACCGGAGTTTGGGCCAGGAGTGATACTGAAAAAGGTAACTTGTTTGCAAAGCATTCAAAATCCATATTTACCCCAAACACATGTACTGGTGTTGCTGATTTTCCGAGTGTAGTTGCGCTAGCCCTTCGACCCATAAAGTTTAAAATGTGTGATGTACAAAATCTAATTGCTGAACTCAACCCAAATAAAGCACCGGGTATTGATGGAATTAGTAACCAGATGCTAATAAAATTGTATCGTATTGCAATTAGAATCATTTTATTAATTTTTAATGCTATTCTACGACTAGAGTATTATCCCCACAGCTGGAAGCTTGCCAAAGTTAAAATGATTCCAAAGCCGGGCAAAGATGTAACCAAGGCAGAATCATATAGGCCAATAAGTCTGCTATCAACAATGTCATAACTTTTCGAAAAACTGCCCATGCCAAAATTGTCCCCAATTCTAATTCTGGGTGCATCCCAGATCATCAACTCGGTCTTAGAAGTCAGCATAGCACCATTGAATAAATGCATAGATTGGTTCAATGTAAAAGAAGAACATTTGAAGAAAAGAAGTAATGTTCTGCCTTGTTTATTGACGTTTCTAAGGCATTTGATAAAGTGTCGCATGAAGGTCTAATTTTAAAATTAAAATCATATCTACCAATAAATTTTCTGAATTTATTAGAAAGTTACATTACTACCCGGAAGTTTACGGTTGTGGAAGGATAATTCATGAGTGTGCCCGAATCTATATCATCCGGTGTGCCACAGGGGAGCATACTGGGTTCAGTATTGTATTTGATTTATACTTGTGATATGCCTTTGAGCAGTAATATCCATACATCTACGTTTGCCTATGATACAGCCTGCCTAAGTATGCACGAAAATCCTCACGAGGCTTCCCGATATCTACAAGAACATATTACACAACAGGAACTATGGTTAAAATTATGGAGAATTTAAGGTAAACGAGCAAAAGTGTGTTCAGGTAACATTTATTCTGCGAAGAGATACTTCTTCCCCAATTCAAATCAACAATCAAGTTGTTCTTCAACACTCTCATGTAAAATACCTTGGTACACACCTTGATCGACATTTTATTATACTTTTGTTTCCGATAAACACGAGTTTATTTCAATTGGTAATCAGATTTGATGAAGGTAGTTCGATCTAACGGGTAACTTGGCACAATTCAGTTTCCTTGTACATTCATAGTGAACAGTCAATTTAGCGGAGTTTTTATTTCATACTAAACAAAAAAAATTGTACGAAAAAATATTCGGAATACATATTGTTATTGTTAGCTTTATTTGCATTGCTAATATTTTTTACATAGTCATAATTAACAAAAACAAAAAAACCGTAATCAAAAAAAAACAAACAAACAAACAAAAGTGCCCTTGAGGAATACTCTATATGAGTACCTCAAAAACAAATAACTGTGAAGTGAGTTCTAATGGCAGAAATGCCTATTTTACTGTGAGTTCTGAAGCTCTTAATGAAAATAATAAAAATAAAAAATCTAATGATAGACTTACTGAGAGCTCTGAAGCTCTTAATGATAATAAATTAAATAAGAAATCTGATAGTAGACTTTTTTTAACGGCGAGGCCACTTTTTCGTCAGCGATCAACTTCGCTTTGTCCAATGCCAACTAGTGATTCGTTAACATTACCGTTGCCTAGTACTTCTACATTTAACTCAGCGATATCATCCGCCTCGGGCTCGTGGTCATCACTTAACCAAGTTTTTACTGAAGTTACGAGCAGCCCATACCCAAGGTCCACGTGGGAATGGACAGATATATTACAGTGGTAAAGCGCGGACGAAGCCCAAAGTCTTCGAAAATTTCATCTGCTCCAAAAATGTCTAGGGATAACAGCGCATCCTCTATTAACCGCCAAAATCGTTTTGAAACATTACAATTTGACAACAACGAACCCGATGTATCTACGAACAAAACATCCAAGCCGCCTCCAATCTATTTGAGAGAAAAAAATTCAAACGCTATTATAAAAAATTTAATTTCAGTCATTGGTGAGAATAAATTTCACATCGTTCCAATAAAACGTGGTAACATTGATGAAACCAAAATTCAAATTTATGAAGAAAAAGATTTTCGCAAACTGATTACTGAATTTGAAAAAAGTAAGAAAAGTTTCTACACATATCAGCTTAAAAGTGCTAAAGGCCTGCAGATCGTATTGAAGGGCATCGATTCCTATGTTGCTCCCGAAGAAATAAAAGATGCACTCGTCCTCCAGGGATTTAAGGTAAAAAATGTATCTAACATAATAAATAGGGAGAAGATTCCTCAACCTCTATTTCGCGTCGAACTTGAGCCAAACGATATAAAATTGAAAAAAAGCGAGACTCATCCAATTTATAATTTGAAATATCTCTTATATCGAAAAATAACAGTTGAAGAACCACACAAGCGTGCTGGACCCGTACAGTGCCATAATTGTCAAGAATATGGTCACACAAAAACTTACTGCAAGTTACCTTCAGTTTGTGTTATCTGCGGTGAATTGCACGGTACTGCTGTTTGTACTAAACCTAAAGATCTAGCAAGAAAAAAATGTAGTAATTGTGGAGGTAATCACACCGCTAACTACAGAGGATATCCTGTCTATTCTTTCGTTAAACAGACTATGGCGCAAAAACCTAAATTACCTCCAGCACAAACAGCAAACGCTTACTCCGCCACTTTTGCTCAAATGAGCCAACCTGTCACTTCACGTGTATCGTATGCCGATGCAGCTAAGACTAGTTATATTCCCACACAAAATATTCCGCCTCAAAATAATTCAACGAATGCAAACTCAAGCTTTAATTTTAGTCGCCTTGAAGCTACTATTGAGAATCTAGTGCTGACTATAAATAATTTTACAACAAATATGACTACCATGATGCAAGAAATGCTACGAATGCAGTCTACACTGCTTCAAGCATTAGTTAACAAGCCATGAACACGTTAAAGATAAGTTTCTGGAACGCAAACGGCATTCGCCAACATAAAAATGAACTTGAGCACTTCCTCACGGAAAAAAATATTAATATAATGTGGGTTTCTGAGACTCATTTGACTTCAAAAAGCCTATTCAAAATTAATGGCTACATTTTATATGATTCAAAGGACCCAAGAGGAAGAGCTTGCGGGGGATCAGCAATTTTAATAAAGTCAAGATTCAAGCATTATATTCTTGACAACATTTGTGAAGAACATCTACAAGCAACGAATATTTGTATCGAAAATTTTTGCACAAATTTTGTCATATCATCAATTTACTCCCCTCCTAGATTCGCAATTACTGAGGATCAATACGAGGATTTCTACAAATCTCTTGGCCTTGGAATTAAAACGCCCGTTGAGTTTAAACCACCTCTGCGCACTTCTACCGGAGTTTGGGCCAGGAGTGATATTGGAAAAGGTAACTTGTTTGCAAAGCATTTAAAATCCGTATTTACCCCAAACACATGTACTGGTGTTGTTGATTTCCCGAGTGCAGTTGCGCTACCTCCTCGACCCATAAAATTTTAAATGTGGGATGTACAAAATCTAATTGCTGAACTCAACCCGAAGAAAGCACCGGGTGTTGATGGAATTAGTAACCAAATGCTAATAAAATTGCCTCGTATTGTAATTAGAATCATGTTATTCATTTTTAATGCCATTTTACGACTAGAGTATTATCCCCACAGCTGGAAGCTTGCCAAAGTTAAAATGATTCCAAAGCCGGGCAAAGATCTTACCAAGGCAGAATCATACAGGCCAATAAGTCTGCTATCAACAATGTCAAAACTTTTCGAAAAACTGCTCATGTCAAAATTGTCCCCAATTCTAATTGGTAGTGGGTGTATCCCAGACCATCAGTTTGGTTTTAGAAGTCAGCATAGCACTATTGAACAAACGCATAGATTGGTTTAATGTATAAGCAGAACATTTGAAGAAAAAAAGTACTGTTCTGCACTCTTTATTTACGTTTCGCAGGCATTTGATAAAGTGTGGCATGAAGGCCTAATTTTAAAATTAAAATCATATCTACCAATAAATTTGGTGAATTTATTAGAAAGTTACATTACTTCCCGGAAGTTCACGGTTGTGGAAGGAGAATTCATGAGTGTGCCCGAAGCTATATCATCCGGTGTGCCACAGGGGAGCATACTGGGGCCAGTTTTGTATTTAATTTATACTTGTGATATGCCTTTGAGCAGCAATATCCATACATCTACGTTTGCCGATGATACAGCCTGCCTAAGTATGCACGAAAATCCTCATGAGGCTTCCCGATATCTACAAGAACATATAACACAACTGGAACTATGGTTAAAATTGTGGAGAATTAAGGTAAACGAGCAAAAGTGTGTTCAGGTAACATTTACCCTGCGAAGAGATACTTGTTCCCCAATTCGAATCAACAATCAAGTTGTTCCTCAGCATTCACATGTAAAATACCTTGGTATACACCTTGATCGACGACTTACATGGAAACACCATATTGACTCAAAGCTAGTACAAATGAAACTTAAACTAACTCAGATATATTGGCTGATTGGTAGAAACTCAACACTCAGCCTAGACTGCAAACTTTTATTATACAAGTCGCTCTTGAAGCCAATATGGTGCTACGGAATTCAGTTATTGGGCACTGCTTCAGCTTCTAACGTCGAGAGAATCCAATGAAGGCAAAATAAAATTTTACGTTTGATAACATCTGCTCCATGGTACATAAAAAACTCAAATATACATCGTGATTTGAATATGCCACTAGTGATTGAAGAAATAGCAAAATACGCAGGCAAATATTTAACAAAACTCGAGTCACATCCTAATCCGCTTGCTCGTAACATCTTGAATTTTACTGGCCACATGCGCTTGAAAAAGAAGGACACAAGGTCTCTTTTACTCAACACTCCAGATGGGATTGCTTGAAAATATTTTTTTCTCTTTTTTTTGATTATCACTACTTATGTATTATTTATAACTATCACTAAGTTTATGTCCAACAGTGGTCGGGCCTAATACTTATATTTTAGATTTAAGATTTGAATACTTATTGTTAGTTCATAATTGAAGATACAATAAATAAATAAATGTATTAAAAAAAAACCTTGATCGACGACTTACATGAAACACCATATTGACTCAAAGTTTATACAAATGAAACTTAAACTAACTCAGATATATTGGCTGATTGGTAGAAATTCCCCACTCAGCCGAGACTGCAAACTTTTACTATACAAGTCGCTTTTTAAGCTAATATGGTGCTAAGGAATTCAGTTATGGTGTACTGCTTCAGCTTCTAATGTCGAGAGAATCCAACGAAGGCAAAATAAAATTTTACGTTTGATAACATCGGCTCCATAGTACATCAAAAACTCAAATATACATCGTGATTTGAATATGCCACAAGTGATTGAAGAAATTGCAAAATACGCAGGCAAATATTTAACAAAACTCGAATCACATCCTAATCCGCTTGCTCGTAACATCTTGAATTTTACTGGTCACATCCGCCTAAAAAAGAGGGATACAAGGGCTCTTATACTGAACACTCCAGATGGGATTGCTTAAAAATATTTTTTTTCTCTTTTTTTTTGATTATCACTACTTATGTATTATTTATAACTATCACTAAGACAGTGGTCGGGCCTAATACTTATATTTTAGATTTAAGATTTGAATACTTATTGTTAGTTCATATTTGAAGATACAATAAATAACTAAATGTATTAAAAAAAAATTCAGAGTGCCAAAAAACAGTTAAGTTGTTTTAAGGTTAATTTTTTACAATTTCAACTAAACTTAGTTGAGTTATAAACCGTAATAGGGTCATAAATTTTAAATTTTGGGTTAGGAAATCAGAGGCTGTCACACCTTTCGCTGTTTTTATGACGAGTAAAGCATGCACCTTGCAACAAATCCATAATATAAAACCAATTACTAAAAGTAACAGATATATGAGAAGAAAAAAGTCAGCACAAGTTTTTGAACAAAATATTGTTATTTTTTTTATTATTTTTTATAAACAAACTCAACCAAGAAGTTAAACATTTTTAGGGTTTTGTACACCAAAGGTGAAAAAAGTAAGAGAAACGGACCTGAAATTTGGACAGAGTATGTAAAACCTTGGCCGCTACAACAACAAATACATGAGAATTAAAAATTAAAGGGTGTTCCAAAACGAGCAAGGAAAAATGTTAAAATCACATGTAATATACATACAATTGTATGCACATATGTATATTGACACTTGAAATTTGTAAAATTGGTGTATTTTTATATAGACTACAACAATTAACATTAATATATTAAAAAATTTAAATTAAAGGGTAGTCCAACAGTTAATGCAATTTTGACTATGTAATTTTGACAACTTGCTATATCTTGGAAACCGTAAAAGGTAAGCTCTTGAAATTTTCAAAAACGGTAAAACAAAAATATCCGAAAATTATTATATCGCCAAGCTGAAAAAAATCGCCAAAACCCGAAAAAAATTGGAAAAATTAAACAAAACTTCTAGCACTAAAATAAATCACCAAATTCGAAATGAAAAATGAAAAATGAAAAATATCGCCAAAATTAAAAAAACGCCAACAACCGAAAAAATCGCCAAAACGCGATAAATGCGCTAAACCAAAAATAATTGTTTCTATGAAAAAAATCGCCAAAATGAAAAAATCGCCAAAAAGAAAAAATCGCCAAAATTAAAAAACTCCAAAAACCGAAAAAAATCCCCAAAACCAAAAAAATTACCTATATGACCAAAAACGCCAAAATAAAAAGATCGCCAAAATAAAAATTATCGCTAAAATAAAAAAATCGCCAAAATTAAAAAAACTTCAAAAACCAAAAAAACCGCCAAAACTAGAAAAAAGTGACAAAACTCAGAAAGCACCAACAAACTCAAAAAACCCCAAAACTAAAAAACGCTTAAAACAGAAAAAACCTAAAAATTAACAAAATTCCAAAACTATAGTTTATATTGGCTAAAGTTCGTGTTGAATTACATATCTCTTGTCCGTGCGGAACCCTTCGTGCGCGGGTCAAAGTCGCACTTCACTGAATTTATTTATTAAACAAAATTACAAGATACGTGTATGTACATATATATATGTATGTACATTAGTGTGGCCATTATTTATTTATTTTTTCTTGTTATTGCTGTGAGTTCAAGTAAATTCAGGGGTACCGCAAAGTTCCGTTCTTTCACCAACTCTATTCCTCATCTTTCTTAACGACCCCTTATGCAAAACCCTCTTTATTCTTTTGTCATTCTTTCTCATTCAGCAATAGACCTAGCCTTCCGGAGGTTGATTCTATGCGACCAATAATAAAACTGCGATTTAGCAAAAATTTCTGAATGGGGTCATGCGAGTAGGGTCGATTTTAACGCCAGTAAGACCCAATGCTGTACGATTACTCATAGACGCATGACCGTAAATTATGCTGCCTCTGTAACTATGGGTGGTATAGGTATTAAGGAATCGAAAGCTCTTGGTGTTCTTGGCATGAAAATTCAGTGTGATGTGCGTTGGACTGAGCACATTTTTCAGGTCTCAAAAAAAGCATTCAAGTGCCTAGGTTTTTTTTAGGTGGAAGCAATACTTCACCCCATCTGATCTTCTTACTATTTATACCACTTATATCCGACCGAAGATGGAATACAACTCTCATGTATGGGCCGGTGCTTCAAAGTCTCTTTGGCAGTTGCTGGCCCGCGTACAAGAGAGGGCGAATAATCTCATTGGTGACAGTAGGGTACCCAACTCTATTGACTTATTGGAGCATCGACGCAATGTGGGGCGCATTTCCTTGTTCTATCGTTACTACAATGGAATGTGTTCTAACGAAATTAGGGAATTTGTTCCTGAAACCCGAACATATTTACGCACAACACGAGCTTCATTCAGAGCACATCCTTTTGTGGTCGATTGGCCAATAAATCCCACTACGCATTACAGAGAGAATTTCTTTTTTAGCCGTACTATTCGTATGTGGAATAAATTACCTGCGGAAGTGTTTCCTGTCACTTTCAACATCGGAAGGTTTAAATCGAATGTCCACAGACACTACTCCCTCTATCTTCCTCCCCATAACCTATTTTCCTAGTTCTAGCACAATGCATTGCATGAGTAGGGGTATCCCCTGAGTGCTGGTCCTACTTAAAAAAAAATGTTACACCCCCATATCGATTCAGTTTTCTGCATGATATATGTATAGAAGGTACTTCCATGCTTTCTTTGTTTGAAGTTTGTTATTTGAGAAAAATAAAAAAATTTTCCCATATCGTAAAAAATATAGGTCTTCCCCTATAAATATTTACATAAATGTGTAATTATCTCAAAAAAATTTGCGAATAAATAAAGTGATATACATGACTATACATCTGTGAAGTTGTGGTAATTAATAACTTGGTGCATCTTTAAAGTCTTCTGTCTAAAATAAGTATTTTAACTATATTTTCATCCAAATTGGTTGATGATTTTGATAAGTCGATAATGAATTTGATATTAAATCTTGTCTTGTTGATTGTAACATGCTTTTCTCAAAAATGCCTCAAATACGCGATCAGATAATTTCCACAGTTTGGAATATACAGCTAATTAAAACAATAACACATTAACAATGAATTTCATTGCTTTTCAAGATAATAAAATTTTTATTATCAAATTTTTTTTAATTGCTTGAATTTATAAAACAAAACTCCTGAAATAATTTTTCAATAAAATTTTAAAACAAACAGAAACCAGAGTACACGATTTTACCGGAAACTTCATAGTACTTATATTGTCAGATGGTGAATGTCAAGAAAAAATTTGAGAATGGAAGTATCTTCTATATTTATATCATGGTTGGCTTTCAAGCCCATTTTTCAATAAATGTGTTTGCATATAACTACCCAGGCAGAAATTGTGACTTTGCCCAAAAAATATGTACCACCACAACACTGTAAATACAAAATTACGACTCTTCCAAAATTTTTGTACCACCACAGTACTGTAAACACAAAAATATGACTTAAAGTTTACAAATGCCGCGTCCTTAATAATGATATACCACTACAACACTGTATTTACAAAAATCCGACGTTAGTTTCCCAATACCCCGTTTACAATAATTCTATACCGCTACAACACCGTAAATACAAAAATTTTACTTTAATTCCCCAAATACCCCGTTTACAATAATTCTATACCGCTTCAACAGCGAAAATACAAAAATTTTACTTAAGTTGGGAAATTTACATTGTGACGACCTTATAAATTTGTATTTAGGGTATTGTGACAACATTGAAAACAAGAGTCGGAGGACGGTCATTCGGCGTTATCATTTTAATGTTATGAGTACATTAAAATTTTGGTAAACGAATGTTGTACTGATGTTAGTTGTACCCGCAGACAATCGTAGCAACGTCGTGCTGATTGTCTTTTTCTGCCTGGGTATCTTAAAAAAAAATCATTTTATAAAAACATGATATATGACAATAGTTTAGCTCTACTAGTTAACAAAATTAGTCTCAAAGAAGGGTTTTTGCTAAAATTAATATTTTAGAAAACAGTGAAGAAAATAACCAACAAAATATCAAAAATTTTATATACCAAAATTATATATATGTGGAAATAATTTATATTAAGCATGTACGAAAAGAGCTTATATTTATTAAATTATTTTATACACATAAGTACATATAGCCAAAAGAAAACTAAAAAAAAATATTTTTAATAATTGGGCTTGAGCGCCAATTTCTAGGTGCTGACACACCCGCTAAAACTTATAGCTGTGAATTTTCTTTGTATATTTTTTAAATAAACCTGAATCGATTGGAGGGAGAGAATATAAGAAATCAAACAAAAAAATCTTCATACAACTAACGGCCACTCTAATGTATATATCAGGGCAGGCATTTCAAAATTTTACTTTTTTGACCTTATTGTACTAAAATATTTTTTTAGTTTAAATTAATTTTTATTTGTTTTTATTAAAATAATCGACTTTGTTTGTTATGGCCAGCGAATGGTTTTAACAAATTTGCTTGTAAGTTGAAATTTAATGGCGTTTTCTTTCCTAAAAGAAAAACACATATGTTACATTTGATTTGGCAACATTTTTAAATGCTCACCTGATTTTTACGACATGTTGCATATTTTACGTTTACAAAAGAAAAATTTTCGAATTAGAAACAATGACGAACTAGAAAATGATTTATTTTTTCATAAACAATAACAAAACCAGCTGCACTCATACCCCTTTAAAGAAAATGAGTGTTGAACATGTAACCTCTTTCTTAATTTTAAGGGTAACATCATGAGAAAAGAACGCGTTACATTTTTAAAATAACAAATCATTTTCAGAAAAGAACACAAAGAAATGTAAAAGGCAGAATAAATGCAGCATATTGCTCAGAAAAGAAAACGCCATAAAATATACAAAGCACCGATAATTTGGAAATGGAATAGTTAAATTTTTTTTTTGATTTTCTTGCTGCGTTTTGCTTTCACAAAAAAGACTGTTTTCAAGAAGAAAAATATGAGTTTCATTGTTCAAAATATAAAATTGACATATACAATCGTTTTAAAAGAAATACGGAGTGTAATTTCGGACATTTCGTAAATGTACTAAATTAGTCATTGGTGTACTATGAGTTTACTTTCCGAGTTTAAATAGTACCAAAAAAGGTACAATTATACCAACTTTGCCATCCCTGGCACCTATGTAGATAGATACATTAAATGGTATCACAAGATATGTACATACAGGGTGTCAAAAAATATTTTCATTGCTGCAAAAAATCAATTACTTTTTACAGAAACGCTTGTTTTGAAGTGTGTTACAAATTTTTTGGATATTTTTTATGTGTACCTTCTCAAAGGTGTATATAACTATATTACAAAAGATTACTATCACTTCAACAAGAAGTTTCTAATGATAGCTAAAAATAGAATAGTTCAGGTTTCGTGCTGTCAAATAAATGTTTTTAAGAATGTATATAGCATTCAACAAAAAGTGTGTTTATTTCAGGGACCGTAAGGGTTATAATTTTTATTTTAAAAATTACTTTTAGTATTATTTCTTGATATTTATTTATTCCTCAGAAAATAATAGTTATTTCAGAAAACAAAAGCTTTTACTTAATTTTTATTTATTACTCAGAGTTATTTGCTGACTTTTATTTGTTCCTCACAAAATAAATTAACTTTTTGATTTCTATTTTTTTTATTAATTTTTAAAATGAAGAAAGCTTAATCTTAGCATTTATTATTACCAGTCTTAAAATTGAATTTATCGCCAGTCTGTAAAAAACTTTTATATGTTAAATTAAATTTAAAAATGAGTTTATGAGTTTAGTTCAAAAATCAATAACTGTAATTTTTTTACAGGAATAAATAAAAGTCAAAAAGTAACTTTTATTTTGTGAGTAATAAATAAAAGTCACAAAATAACTTTTATTATATTAAAAGTTATCTTCTGAGAAATAAATGAAAAACAAGAAATAGCTATTATTTTCTGAGGAATAAATATATATAAGAAAGAATCAATAAAGTTGTACTTTTAACCGACTTCAAAAAAAAAGGAGCAGATTAACAGTTCGTTTAAATTTTTTTTGTACCAAGGTTCACAGCTCGGAAACTAGCAAACACCTTTGGTTCTTGTAATAACACAATTTTAAAGTTGAAAAAATGGGCCCATTCAAATGTATTGTTATATTTCGCGTGGTTCCACTTAACCAATTTTTACAAAACTTACCACACGCCTTGACCTCTAAGTTAGACACAATTCTTAAAAAAATTGGCGGGGCCCATTCCACGTGCTTGCACTTTGCCAATATTTACGAAACCTGGCACACACCTTGAACTCTTAAAAATACACAATCTTGTTTTAAAGAAAGTGGCACCCACTGGCTACGCCCCATGAAATTTAATACTTTTTTTCACTAAACAGCTAAAAATACAAACTTAAAAAAAATTAAACCGACTAAAAAAATGCACTAAAAAGCTTAAAATAATATAGATTTAGTTAAATAAAATATTTTTACATATGTTACCTATAGTCTTGTTTGAAGCTGGTGCTAGTGATACAGGTATGTGTTATACAAAACATGCCCGATAAAAAAATTACAAGTACTTTTTATGTATATACATATATGTATATGTTTGTACCAATATTTCTGGCACCAACTTCAAACAACACTATAAGTAACACATTTAAAAATATTTGATTTAACCAGATCTTTATTATTTTTAGATTTTTAGTGCTTATTTTTGAAGTCAGTTTATTTTTTTTTTAAATTTTATTTAATAAAAAATAAAAATCATTGCATCTATAGGTAGTCCACGTAACATGGAGTAGGTTAGTATATTCCTTGCGCAAGTAGCACTTCTGTATTAGATATTTTTTAGTTTAAATTTGGAAAATAATCTTTGTTTTCGATCCCTGGTTTATTTCCCTAAAATTTATTTTTCCCTGGTAATACTTTGTGTGCCCTTCTTGAACATCAATTACATTTTGTAAACATTCGGACCTTGAATGGATTAGCTTGGATATACTTTATTCTTCAAGCATTTTCTTTTAATCCTCCTCTATAAGCCGTATTAACTGTACTTTATTTTTCCTAGAGCTTTTTCTTCCGATGAGCTCATAAATTTTATATTAGGTTCAGGTCAGGACTTTGTACTGTAGTGTCAATAACTTTTGTGCAGCTATATAATGACCATGTCCCACAGAGAGATAATTTTTGCATCGGGTTGTTGCCTTGATAAAATTTACACTGGCAGATAATTCGCTTTTCAGAATACCGAGACATATTTCCTTGATTCATTCATGACCGATCATTTTCAAAATGTTTAGTGTGGATTATAAATTTTTACTTTTTAGTGCCATCAGAGGCTTGCACCAAACTTTTTATGCTCCATTGTGATAGTAAAACATTAGTTTTATCTCATCACTGAAAATTACGTTATTCCAGTACTTCAAAGAAAAAGAAATATGGTCAAAAGCTTATTTCGGTTGGTTTTAAATTATTTGAGCTGGCAGCAACGTTTTTTTTTCTAGCAATTCTGGAGAAATAATTATGATTTTTCAGCACGTTGCGAACAGTGTCACGTGATACAATTACCCTTTAGTCTTGGATTGCAATTTATCTAATATAATTCTTATGACTTTGGTTTCTATGGGCCGAACAATGTTTTTTATTTCCTCGGGAATGCTTTGGTTCCAATCTACCTTCTTTTTCAATACGGTTAATGATATAATAAATTGTTGTAAAAGAGAAACAATTTCGGCAATTACTTTGCAAAATTTTCCCTTGTAATAATAAAATCCACTAATTGAATAAAATTATTGTTACAGTTTACGGGCACTTTTCAAAATGAATTTCGAGACCCACTTGTTGTAGGTAGGACAAACTTTTTAAAAAAATTTCAATGAAATAGCTAATTTTTGTTGTTTGCTGTTAAATTTGTTTGACACCGCATGCAGTGTTGTTAGGAAATTTTTTATAAAAATCGTCAAAATTTAAAAATAAAATCGTCAAAATCGTCACATTTTTTCACAAAAATCGTCGAAAAATCGTCATACAAGAATAATACGTTTTATTAAACAACTAATATGTATGTCAGAGTAGAAATAAAAGACTATTTTATGTAACAAAAAAAATTCATCGACTTTATTGTCAAAAACAATTTCATAATAAAAATAGTTTCAAAATAAAACTATACATACTACATACATTTTAAAATTGTGGTTTCTTACAAAATTTTTTTAATGTCAATATTGTAACATCCCGAAGAGTTACACTTCAAATAATCTTTTGAAAACATAATGATTTCAAGAGCTTTTGTTTCTAGTACATTTCAGATCTTGATTTTAAATAAATATTCTTCCAACACTTTAGAAACAAGATTTGGAAAACTTTTTAGTAAAGGAAGAATTTAAGAGTCAAAACCCTCATAATACCCATATACTCATGCTGTAATTAAATTAAAATTTTTGATAATTGTGTTATCAAAATAAAATCTCTTTTCAGCAAGGCCTTGTAGACACATTTATGTTAATAAATACTTATTTCAACAAATCGTCAAAATATGAGGGATATTTGAACCAAAATCGTCAATCGTCAAATTGGGAAATTTGTTATAAAAAATCGTCAAAATGACGTAGAATCGTCATATCTAACAACACTGACCGCATGTAAGAAATGGTTTACTCTCTGCTTTTTTGTAATGAGTGCTTTTGTCTGTAGAGCTTTGGCGTTATATTGTAGAAGACAATCAATCAGAACTAACGGTATGCGTGAAAACAAACCAGAAATGAAGTTATTTGTTGTTGTAATGCATGTTTGAATGTAAAATTACTAGAATCTAAACTGTACATACTTTTCGATATGCAGACGCTGTTTTGTCTTTGTTTTTATTATTCAGAATAATATTCTGAGTCACTCGACTGCGGATTGTAAAAATTTTGAAAATTTTAAGAAGTTGACAAAATGAAACAAAAGCTTTCAAGAGGGTATTGTGTGTTCAAGCATCGAAACTCCGCCAAAAATATTGTAAGGGCTCTTAGATAGAGAACAAATGAACTAAGAAAATCATGCCCTGTACCACCACAGCCACAACTACAACTACCCTTACAGAAGCCAGCTTAGTATTTATATGTTAATATAAACACTTTTCTTAATATTTCTTAAAGAATATATTTTTTATGTACTTTTTAGTGTCTATCGCTATCCACCGAATTTAAAAGTTAACAATATTTGTATTGTTGTTACAAAATAAAAATATTTTTTGTTTTTTTTCTGTTTTTGGGAATTGTTACAATTTAAGTTTAACATTTATACGTACCTTTTCACAATGTATGGTTAAAAGATAATAGGGACTTTAACGGCAAGTTTTATATGAAGAACTGTCAGTTAAAGTTCAAGTTAACTCATAACCATACATACGCACTAATAATCCCAACTTATTATTTTACTTATTCGGTAAAATAATTTTTTATTAAAAATACATTGAAATTGATTATTAAGGGGTTTAGCTGGATTATATGCGTATTTGACTGTTGCTAATGCAAATCATCAAGGAACCTAAAAGTTTTTTAGAACAACTAGAGTTATTATATCAAATTTTTAGTTAAACAAATGAGAAGCCGAAATATAACAAATTCAAAACAAGAACTAAATTATCAACATGTTTCTAATTTTCTTACTTTACTACATTGGCTGAAGTCTTTCAGCTCGAATTGTAGTTGTAAAAGGTAAAGTGACACAGAAAAGTCTACATACACCCCCTCCCCAAAAAGTAATGAATTTTAATCAAAACCTTAAAATTGTTATTAACCAAAACTACATTATATCATTTCTTTAAGAAATAAAACTTTTTCCATAAACAAAAATTTTTGAAAAAAAGCAATGTGAGGCCGCTCACAGGGGATATGTGTAAACATTTAAAGGGTCCGCCAGATAAGTTTTTTTTTAAATGCTATAAAAACCACTACTGAAGCTTCGGCTGTGTGGTACGTAGCGCCGTCCTATTGAAACCAAATGTTGCCAATATCCTCCTCTTCAATTTTTGTGAACAATAATTGGTTCAACATGGCCCGATAAAGATCTCCATTGACTGTAATGGCCACTCCTTGCTCATTTTCGAAGTTATGCCTCCGGACCAAAATCTGGACCAAACAGTTTTCTGTGCCCCAAATGCGACAAATTTGTTTGATTACATACCCGCCAAGATAAAAATGAGCTTCATCTGAAAAGATGATTTTTTTTTGGCAAGATTGGCATCTTCTGTAAGTCGATCGCAGGCCCACTTACCGAAGCGAAACCGGAAGCATAAAACTAATTATCTGTCAAATCAGACATGAGCTAAGTGTTACCATTCACGAAATAAGCACTAATTAAAAAAAAACGTTATATGGCGGACCCTTTAGTAATGAAAATTTTTTTAAGTTGAAAGTACTTATGCTTTTAGTATCGGGCAGGTTCTGAAAACCATTTCGTTTTGAAATCGACAAATTTCAGAAAAAAATCAACAAGAAAACTCACGTATTGCAGGTTTTTATTTGGTTTTAAAATTTCATATGCTTGAGATATTTTATCCGAACTTAATTTCGAATG
Source organism: Tachina fera (assembly GCA_905220375.1). NCBI lineage: Eukaryota > Metazoa > Arthropoda > Insecta > Diptera > Tachinidae > Tachina > Tachina fera. Next base: position 85,357,510 of record LR999964.1, on the reverse strand, counting down.
CACTAAATTATCTGATATAGAGAAGTCTGTTTCCAGTTTTTGAAACTTTGAGATTTCAAATCGAAATGGTTTTCAGAACCAGGCCGTATATTTGTTTAAATTAATCAATTAAAAGTATCAATACTGTAAATACATAGGAATTTGCTGGTTTTTGTTTGTTTTATCGAACTTATTTGGTAAGTAAATGGGCACACTGCAGTATATAATAATGGGATGCATTTGTATACTTGTTTGTATAGCCAAAGCAAATATACAATGGTATCCCTGCAGTTAAAAGGAGTAGTATGTGGTCAGAAACATACTAGTTGCTTTGGAATTCGGACTGGTTGCACATCTGTTTTTTTTCATACAACGAACTATCGACTTTTACATTGGGTTGTCATAGGAGCACAACTAGTTGTTTTGTGTAGAGTTGCATACTAGTTGAAGGACTAGTTGCTGTTATACTAGTTTATAAAAATTCTTTTTTTCCATGTTGTTTACATGACAACCAAAAGAGAGAGAAAGAGACAGCGCGTCGCTTGTAGATAAGTGCAGCCGATATTTCATCAAGCTTCTTAGTTCTGTCTCTTTATAACTACCCTTTACCAAAGTGCGTTTAAGTAGTATAGAGATACATACATAAGAACAGAGATATGTAGGCACATATTAATTTTGTGAAAAAATTCATACTTTTTTCTCTAGTGCAATTTTTAGGTTTTTGGCATTATTTTCAATTTGGTGCTTTTTAAATTTTGGCGATTTATTTTATTTATAGGGAATTTTTTTTGGTTTTGGCGATTTTTTTCGGTTTTTGGCGTTTTTTTTAATTTCGGCGATTTTTTTGTTCTGGCGATTTTTTTGATTTTGACAATTTTTTTCATTTAGGCGATTTTTTTTATTTTTTATATATTTAATTTTTTTTGTGGTAATTTTTTTTAGTTTTGACACGTTTTTTCGGGTTTTGGTGTTTATTTTTAATTTTGGCGACTTTTTTTCCAACTGGCAAATTATTTGATTTTGACCATTTTTTTCATTTGGCGATCTTTTTATTTTTTCGCGATTTTTTTTTCATATAGGCAATTTTTTTTGTTTTGGCGATTTTTTCGGTTTTTGGCGTTTATTTTTCTTTTTTGCAATTTTTTAGTTTTGACACTTTTTTCTCCTTTTGGCAATTTTTTCCTGATTTTGGCGTTTATTTTTACTTTGGCGATTTTTTTTTTGATTTTGAAGATTTTTTTTATTTAAGCGATTTTTTTAATTTTTGGCGATTTTTTTTCATATAGACAATTTTTTTTTAATTTTGGCGATTTATTTTCGTTTTGGCGATTTTTTTTAATTTTGGCGATTTATTTTCGTTTTGGCGATTTTTTTGAATTTGGCCAATTTTTTCATTTAGGCGATTTTTTTTAATTTTTGGCGATTTTTGTTCATATAAGAATTTTTTTTGCTTAGGCGATTTTTGCGGATTTTTGTCATTGTGGGAATTTTTTTTTGTTTTGACACTTTTTTCTCTTTTTGGCGATTTTTTTTCGGTTTTTGCCGTTTTTTTAATTTTTGGGGATTTTTTTCGATTTGGCGATATTTTTGATTTTGCCGATTTTTTTTCATATAAGCGATTTTTAATTTTTGGCTATTTTTTCATATAGGCAATTTTTTCGGTGTTTGGCGTTTTTTTTTTATTTTGGCGATTTATTTTCGTTTTGGCGATTTTTTTTTGATTTTGGCGATTTTTTTGATTTTGGAAATTTTTTTCATTTAGGCGATTTTTTTTAATTTTTGGCGATTTTTGTTCATATAAGAATTTTTTTTGCTTAGGCGATTTTTGCGGATTTTTGTCATTGTGGGAATTTTTTTTGTTTTGACACTTTTTTCTCGTTTTGGCGATTTTTTTTTGGTTTTTGCCGTTTTTTTAATTTTTGGGGATTTTTTTCGATTTGGCGATATTTTTGATTTTGCCGATTTTTTTCATATAAGCGTTTTTTTGGCGATTTTTTCATATACTTTTTTCTCTAGTGCAATTTTTAGGTTTTTGGCATTATTTTCAATTTGGTGCTTTTTAAATTTTGGCGATTTATTTTATTTATAGGGAATTTTTTTTTGGTTTTGGCGATTTTTTTCGGTTTTTGGCGTTTTTTTTAATTTCAGCGATTTTTTCGTTCTGGCGATTTTTTTGATTTTGACGATTTTTTTCATTTAGGCGATTTTTTTATTTTTTATATATTTAATTTTTTTTGTGGTATTTTTTTTTAGTTTTGACACTTTTTTTTCTCGTTTTCTCGATTTTTTTCGGGTTTGGTGTTTATTTTTAATTTTGGTGACTTTTTTTCCTTCTGGCAAATTATTTGATTTTGACCATTTTTTTCATTTGGAGATCTTTTTATTTTTTGACGAATTTTTTTTCATATAGGCAATTTTTTTTTTTGTTTTGGCGATTTTTTCGGTTTTTGGCGTTTATTTTTCTTTTTTGCAATTTTTTAGTTTTGACACTTTTTTCTCGTTTTGGCAATTTTTTCCTGATTTTGGCGTTTATTTTTATTTTGTCGATTTTTTTTGTTTTTTTTTTTTGATTTTGAAGATTTTTTTATTTAAGCGATTTTTTTAATTTTTGGCGATTTTTTTCATATAGACAATTTTTTTTTTTGTTTTGGTGATTTTTTTCGGTTTTTGACGTTTTTTTTTAATTTTGGCGATTTATTTTCGTTTTGGCGATTTTTTTGATTTTGGCCATTTTTTTCATTTAGGCGATTTTTTTAATTTTTGGCAATTTTTGTTCATATAAGAATTTTTTTTGCTTAGTCGATTTTTTGCGGATTTTTGTCATTGTGGGATTTTTTTTTTTGTTTTGACACGTTTTTCTCGTTTTGGCGTTTTTTTTCGGTTTTGGCGTGTTTTTAAATTTTAGTGTTTTTTTAATTTTGGCGAGTTTTTTCGTTTAAGCAATTTTTTTTAAAATTTTGGCGATTTTATAATTTTAGGATTTTTTAGTTTTACTGTTTTTGAAAATTTCAAGAGTTTACCTCCTACGGTTTCCAAGATATAGCAATTTGTCAAAATTACATAGATAAAATTTCATTAACCCATGGACCACCCTTTAATTTAAATTTTTTTAATTTCAGTGTTAATTGTTGTAGCCTATATAAAAATACACTAATTTAACAAAATTTCACGTGCCAATATACATATGTACATACAATTATGTGTATATTACATAAGATTTTAAAAGTTTTCGTCGCTCGTTTTGGAACACCCTCTAATTTTTAGCTTTTATATATTTGTTGTTGTAGCGACCAAAGTTCTACATGCACTGTCCAAATTTCAGACCGGTAGCTTTTACCGTTCCTGAGAAAATAGCCTTCTTCCTAAAACATGAAATATGTTTAATTATTAGGAAAAAAGTTAAAGTTTTCCAACCCTGGAAACGTTTTTTTATTTTGTTAAAGTTTAAAAATTTTTTTATAAATTATAAATACCAATTTTATTCATACCGAAGTATAAAATAAGTTAATTAATTAAACAAGTAATAAAATCTTCTTTTCGGTAGTTATTTTCTATGGGAAAATAGAGTTTGAGTTTTCCAGCTCTGAAACCGTCTGACACACCAGTCTAAGAACGAAGTCTCTAGCTGTTCTGGGAGCTTGGGAAAACCGATTTCACGTAAAGACAGACGGGCAGACGGACAGGCGGACATCGCTTGTTCGTCTTCCCTATGCATAAGGATCCAGAATATATATACTTTATGTGTCTCGTATTAATATTGTAGAAATTACAAACGGAACGACAAACCTATATATACCCTTTTACCATTTTTTGGTAAAGGGTATAATTAGCAGGTATGTATGTATGTGAAATTTTACATTTATTCATCCATTCTTCTGCCACGTAAATTTTTTCTCAACACACCATAATGTACTTATGGTAGAAGCAGTTTTATGTATCTTCCCAGCTAAAATATATGTATGGAGCATATATGATATCCCATATATGGTTCGGATCCCAAAAATGAGGGTATATGGGCATATATGATTATATATATTCATACATTTTCATACATGTATGTATGTGTTAATTCCCTCCACAGTATGCAAAGTTTATATTCATAAACTCTTGATTCACAAAAACTCACTGCTGTGCAATAAATTAAATTACTAAAATAATTTTTTTAGACTTGAGAGAGAGGTTGTATTTAATGAAACATTTGTTTGGACAAATAATTCAAAACGAACTAAAAGTCATTTCATTCATCAAAAGGTGAATCAATTATTTAAAAAAACACATAAATCATATTCGTACATAACATTTAGCTTAAGAAATCAGATTAAAAACTAATGCAATTAATTATAAAAGAAAAAATAATCCGTCTAACAATAGTTTTAAATACAGTAATATCAACTTTGTTTCCTATCTAGAGAATTTTGTTATTTTCCAGCTAAAAAAATATGTATGGAGCATATATGATATCCCATATATGATATCCCATATATGGTTCGGATCCGAAAAATGAGTGTATATGGGCATAAATTATTATATATATTGATACATTTTCATACATGTATGTGTAAATTCCCTCCACAGTATGGAAAGTTCGTATTCATACACTCTTGATTCACAAAAGCGCGCTGCTGTGCAATAAATTAAATTACTAAAATTAAATTTTTTTAGACTTGAGAGAGAGGTTGTATTTAATGAAACAAATAATTCAAAACGAACTAAAAGTCATTTCATTCATCAAAAGGCGAATCAATTATTTAAAAAGCACAGAAATCATATTCGTACATAACATTAAGCTTAAGAAATCAGATTAAAAACTAATGCAATTAATTATAAAAGAAAAAATTATCCGTCAACAATAGTTTTCAATACAGTAAAATGAACTTTGTTTCTTATCTCGAGAACTTTGTTATTTTATAATTATTCTTTTGATTATTTAATATATTAAATGGTGCCACAATGTATAAAATCATACAAGAATGGTTTTTTGTAACAAGAAGTTTTTTTTTTTAAACGTTGAGGGTACGCATATAAACTTTGCATACCGTATGTATTTTCTAATGGATTTCCAATTCAGCAGTGATAAAATTCCAAGATTTTTTGATTGCAAAAACGATCTGATGTGTCTTACATCATGTATGCATACATTCTTATATGGCTCCATATATAAAATCTTATGAAGCTACTTATATGGATCCACATATAAGTACCCAGGCAGAAAAAGACAATCAACACGACGTTGCTACGATTGTCTGCGGGTGCAACTAAGATCAGTACAACATTCGTTTACCAAAATTTTAATGTACTCATAACATTAAAATGATCAAGCCGAATAACCGTCCTCCGACTCTTGTTTTCAATGTTGTCACAATACTCTAAATACAAATTTATAAGGTCGTCACAATGTAAATTTCTCAACTTAAGTAACATTTTTGTATTTACGATGTTGAAGCGGTAAAGAATTATTGTAAACGGGGTATTTGAGGAACTAAAGTCAAATTTTTGTATTTACGGTGTTGTAGCGGTATAGAATTATTGTAAACGGGGTATTGGGAAACTAATGTCAGATTTTTGTAAATACAGTGTTGTAGTGGTACGCATTATTAAGAACGCGGTATTTATAAACGTTAAGTCTATTTTTGTGTTTACAGTACTGTGGTGGTACAACAATTTTGGAAGAATCGTCATTTTGGATTTGCAGTGTTGTGGTGGTATATATTTTTTGGGCAAAGTCACAATTTCTGCCTGGGTAGCTTCATAATTAAATTTTCAAATATGAGCTCATATTTTATAATACATTTTATATATTAGTCCATATACTAGTTCATATATAATAGTTTTGCCATGTATAATCCCATATATTTCCATACATGAATTCATACATATTCATATATAGTTATACATTCATATATAATTTTTTTAGCTGGGTTATTTGTTTTATAAAACCAAATACAAGCAAATGTGTTGTTCTCATTTGCTCTTTGACCAACCATACAATAATTGCTTAAAAAATCAGCATTAACTACTAGTAACGGAAACACTAAATAACATATTTGTTTATACCAGGATCAAGAACACGCAAAACTGGTGCAAACAGTTCTAGCTGTGCAAGGTTATAGTATATATGTACTGCATTAAAATTGCAGTAAGCAGTAAATTTTTACTGATAATGAAATTTAATTTGCATTACCAGTAAAATCGTAGGGCCGTATTCATAATAAAATTGTAGTGAGTGGCAAAGTTTTTTCATTAAAATTTTTAAGTTTTTGTATGAAAAAAATGTTAACCACTTGGTAGAATTTCATTATGAATACGGGCATTACTGATTACTTAAAACTCAATGCATCATTATATGATATGAATCATTTAGGCACTTTATAAAAATGTCAGAAAAAAGTTTTAATAATCATTAAAAATTTACTGGTTGAAAAATTATTTTTACTGAAATTATGTTAACTAGAATAAGATATTAATTATTATTGTTCGAACTTCATTTGTTACTATATTTTATGAATTGAACAGGGTAAAGTTCGTATAGCTTTTTGAGACCAAACACAAAAGAACGCTGATGATGAAGGTTTAGTGGCCTTCGAAAACAGCTAGTTGTTCCGTTCAACTATGTGTTAGTCAGAATGTTTACAACAAACTTTAGTGTTATTTCTTCATAAATAATTATCACATGTAATTTGGCTTAAAAAGCGATACGAACTTTAGCCTGTTCAATTCATAAAATATAAAATAAGAAACATAAATTTTTGACTCTACTGTATTTAAAAACCTATGGAAAACTGAATCTATAGTAGTGGAATTATTAGTTGTGGGGGTTTGAGGATAATTGCTCATATGCAAGTGTTAAAGTTCAAATAAAAATTTTGATAAAGCTTGCAACTATGGGTTTGCAAAATTGGAATCAAAACCTCCACCCATAATAATTGGTATGAGATGGAGATTGTTACCCAATTGTCGTGCACCAGCTTCAGTGTTAGGCAACAGTATGTAATGAAGATATGTTATATATAATATTATAAATCCTTTATAAAGACTGCTATATATCTTTTAAACAAATATTTGACATTTAAAACACTCTTTTATTTGAAAGCTTATATATATTTTCCCAGCTAAAAAAATTATATATGGTCCATATATTTTTAATATATGAATGTATATAACTATATATGAATATGTATGAATTCATGTATGGATATATATGGAATTATACATGGCTATTACTATTATATATGAACTAATATATGGACTAATATATGAAATGTATTATAAAATATGAACTCATATATGAAAATTTAATTATGAAGGTCTTTATATGTGGATCCATATATAAATATAAGATTTTATATATGGAACCATATAAGAATGTATACATACATGATATCTCACATAAGATCGTTTTTGTAATCAAAAAAGATTGGAATTTTATCACTGCTGAATTGAAAATCCATTAGAAAATACATACGGTATGCAAAGTTTATATGCGTTTAAAAAAAAACTTTTTGTTACAAAAAAACCATTCCCCCATTTAATATATAAAATAATCAAAAGGATAATCCAGTCATTAATTTTATAGAAAATAACAAAATTCTCTAGATAAGAAACAAAGTTCATATAACTGTATTGAAAACTATTGTTAGACGGATTCTTTTTTCTTTTATAATTAATTGCATTAGTTTTTAATCTGATTTCTTAAGCTAAATGTTATGTACGATGAATGAAATGACTTTTAGTTCGTTTTGAATTATTTGTCCAAACAAATGTTTCATTAAATACAACCTCTCTCTCAAGTCTAAAAAAAATTTAATTTTAGTAATTTAATTTATTGTACATCAGTTCGCTTTTGTGAATCAAGAGTGTATGAATATGAACTTTGCATACTGGGGAGGGAATTTACACATATATGTATGAAAATGTATGAATACATGTAATCATATATGCCCATATACCCTCATTTTTCGGATCCGAACCATATATGGGATATCATATATGCTCCATACATATTTTTTTAGCTGGGTTATTTATTTTATATCTTTCAACTTTTTAAAAAATTTATCCCCACTGGCAACACTATTAGACTTCACAAGCAATTTCTATTAAAATTAATTCCTGAAGGTATGCTTTAAAATTCGGATGAGTGTATTTCTATTAGACTTGTATAGACTTGTATCCAACTCTTTCAGTAGCTCGTTTTTGACAAAACCATTTAAATTACATGGGTTTGATCATTAGTTTGTGTCAAAAGCGAGCTACTGAAAGAGTTCGATACAAGTCTAATTTATATGCAGCTGTTAAGGTTCTTTGTAGACTTGTATCGAACTCTTTCAGTAGCTCGCTTTTGACACAAACCAATGATCAAACTTTAAATTACATGGGTTTGATCATTGGTTTGTGTCAAAAACGAGCTACTGAAAGAGTTCGATACAAGTCTAGTTCTTTGTACTTCTTTCTGCTTTATATACGTAACTTTTATGCAAGTGGAATATGTGAATTGTTTTAATTCTTCGTATTTCAATTTGCTGAAAGTATTTTGTAATGAAAGCTCAAATTTACCATCTCTAATTTACAACAGTCTTCCATTGTCGTTTATTATTTACTAATTATGCACATGTTTTGCTTATTTTTGTTTTAATTAAGACAAACTTTTTTGTTTTGTTACAATTAAGTATATATTATTGTTTCTAATTTCCCGGACTTTTCCAATTCCCGGGAATCGAGAAGTAAAATGTTTCATTATCGGGAATTCCCGGGAATTTCAAAAACATCTAGGCGCACGGTAGTGCGCCAGGTCAAGTTCCGGCCAATGCACGCAGTGTGTATATTTACAGGAAGCTATTTGAGCTGTTTTTACCCCCCTCATAACTTTGTTCCCCGCAATCGTAAGATTATAAAATTTAAAGCATAATTAGAATAAATTCATGTAACCTAATATTCAAAGTTTGAAAGTTTTACAATGAAATGTTCCAGAAATATGGAGGTGCAAAAATTTTCATATTTTAAGACATACTTACTGACCACTGACACACTCATCAAATTGATGAAGCACTTCCGCTTTAGCTAGAAAACTGAAGTTTGTTACACGAGTAGATCTAGGTAAGCAATGAACTGGCAAAATCTGAAAACCTGAAAATTTTAACTAGGGGGACGGGGTTACGCCTATAAAATTAAAATTTGTGCTAGTAAAGTGAAATTTGGTACACAAGTAGAACTAAGTGAGTACTTACCTAAAAAATCTAAAAACCTGAAAATTTTAACCAATAATGCTGGGCTACGCCCATAATATTAAGAATTAGAAAAACATTTCTAAGGCGTTTAACTCAAGCGATATAATAAAATTTGGCACACATGTTGCAATAAATCAAGGTTCTAAATTTTTATTGAAATAAGTGGGCGTTAACACGCCCATACAATTTAAACCTCCTATTTCATGTGTTTCGGGTCAGCACATATAAATGTACTAATTATGTATTTACTATTATTCGTTTCCAACGAAACTAAAGAGGAAATATAACTGTTAGCCAAATAAAAATTTGGGGTTAAAAAATTTACGCTAGTGACCTGAAATTTGATAAACGAGTAGTTATAGATTAGCAAATTACTAGAAAAATCTGAAAACCTAAAAATTTTATCTAGTAGGGCGGGGCTGCGCCCATAAGTCTCAGAATTTAAAAAACAAATCTAAAACGTTAAACTCAAGCGATTTTATTGAAATTTGGCACACATGTTGCAATAGTACAAGGCTATACATTTTTGTTGAAAGAGTGGGCGTTAATACGCCCACAAAGTTTAATCCTCCTATTTCATCTACTTCGGGTCAGCATATTTGAATATACAACATATTTATATATTTATTACTATCCGTTTTCATCGAAACTCGACTAATGAAACAGCAGGTATTGAGATTGAAAAAGTGGGCATTATCATGCCCATAAGAACAAAATAAATAAAATATACGTTAGTTAGCTGAAATTTAATAAACAAGTAGGTATAGATTAGCAACTAACTAGAAAAATCTGAAAACCCGGAGATTTTAACCATGAGGGCGGAGCTATTCCAATAAAGCACACAATTAAAAGAGCAAATTTAAAATGTTCATCTCAAGCAATTTTATTGAAATTTCGCACAAATGTTGGAACAATGCAAAGTTATAAAATTTCGTTGAAAAAAGTGGAAGTTAACACGCCCATACAATTGAAACCTCCTATTTCATGAACTTCGGATCAGCAGATTTAAATATACTATTTATTTAAATATTAATATCCGTTTCCAATGAAACTTGACACGTATGATTGGCACTGGCAAAAAATTTATTTAAAAAAAGTAGGCGGGAATACGCCCAAAATAACTAAATAATTAAATTTGCGCTAGAGAGCTGAAAGTAGGTCAAGATGAGAAACCAAAATGAAAAATCTAAAACCCAAATATTTTAACCAGGAGTGGCAGAGGCCAGGATAATTTTTTACTGAAGGTTTTAACTGCAGCTTTTACTAAAAGTTATCATCTTAAAAAAGGTACGATGACAATTGAGCGCTGCACATAACAAAATCTTGAGTTTAAAAAAGTGACGGAAACTAGGGATAACGGCCATAACATTTCAAGCTAGAATTTGCACTAGAGAGCTTAAATTCAATACACAAATAAATCTAAATTAGATATTATAAAAAAAGATTTTAGATCCTGGAAGTTTCAATTGGGGGCATGGACACGCAAAAAGTGTGCGTTAACACGCCCATACAATTTAAGCCTCCCATTTCATGTGTTTCGGGTCAGCACATATAAATGTACTATTTATGTATTTACTATTATCCGTTTCCAACGAAACTAAACAGGAACGATAACTGTTAGCCAAATAAAAATTTAGGGTTAAAAAAAGTAGGCGGGAAGACGCCCATAACATTAAAAATTAAAATTTGCGCTAGTGAGCTGAAATTTGATAAACGAGTAGTTATAGACTAGCAAATTACTACAAAAATCTGAAAACCCAAAAATGTTACCTATGACGGCGGGTCTGATCCCATAAGGCTCAGAATTTAAAAAACAAATCTAAGGCGTTAAACTCAAGCGATTTTATTGAAATTTGGTAAACATGTTGCAATAGTACAAGGCTCTAAATTTTTGTTGACAAAAGTAGGCGTTAACACGCCCAAACAATTTAAGCCTCCTATTTCATGTGTTTCGGGTCAGCACATTTAATGTAGTATTTATGTTTTTAATATTATCCGTTTCCAACGAAATTAAACAGGAAAGATAACTGTTAGCCAAATAAAAATTTGGGGTTAAAAAAGGCACAACAAGGCACAACAGACGGAGAAGACAATCCGAACGTTCCATGGAAGTGCAAACAACTCACTCTCAGGAAGAAGAACATGATGATCATATTCCTATACTTACTACCATTGTCAATAGATTTAATCAACAGATAATTATAATTTTTCAAAACACCAAGCATAAAGAATTTGAACAGGTATTTAACAACAAAAGACTCTTTATAGACAAAACTGATTTTTCGCATAGTCGCATAGCAACATTATTAACAAAATACTTTTCAAAAGGCAAAATTGCAATATATTCCAAAATAATAATTGAAAAATTCATCTCCGGCCCGATAAAGTTTGTTAAATGCTCATATTTTGCTAACGACATCTGCAACGATGATCAACTTCATAAGCAAATAGCATTGTTCCAAAAAATGAAACCGGACATGCCGCTATAATACCAACGTTTGAAGGAATCAAAACAAGAATTTACAGCTCAAAATTGAAAGAATATATCCATAAGATTATTAATAAGTGCGATATATGTTCTGGAGGGAAGTATGACAGAGAAGCTATAAAAAAGAGTTAAAATTAACAGAAACACCAAAACGCAAAAATGAAATTGTTCATATTGACACATATATTAATAGCAAGCAAGCTTTTATAATTTTCCTGGACAAATTTGCAAAACATGCAATGTGTTTCCCACTAATGGATAGAAACAGTAGAACCTTAGTTTCTAAAATACAAGAATTTGTTTTCAAAAAAAGGCAAAATAAAAAAATTGTATTGTTGATAATGAATTTAATAATACTAATGTTATAGACTTTTTAAGTAAAGAATGCGTAGAATTTCATTTCACAAAACCAAACAGTCACATCCGCAATGCCGATGCCGAAAGTTTGACCAATACAATGACAGAAAAATTAAGAACCCTTAATATTGAAGAAAAATTACCAATTATAAAACAATTTAACAAAGCAATTTTTTACTATAACAAATTTTGTCACAGTACTATAAAATGTACACCATTTGATGCGGAAAATAATTAAATCAATCAAAACATTATTTACAGAAATTTAGTTACAAATAAAGATAAGAAAATAAAAAGAGCAAACAGAGATAAAGAAAAATATTTATAAACTAGATAAAATAAAATCAAAAATTACAAAAGTGTTAGGCACAAGGAACAACTTAAATTTGTTAAGAAAAACTTAGAGGACATTCATATAAGCAACATTAAAAGACTCTTAAAATTTGCAGGCATTCACGACAATATTTCTACTGTCAGTCAACCGCCCAACGGAGTAAATTCTGAAGAACCAGCTACACAATAATTTCTGAAAGATTACAAAAAATTAAAACTATATATAAAAAAATGTAAGGCAGAACAAAGAACCTGAGCTTAGAAAAATCTTTACAAGTAGTACATACAAACAATATAAAAAGACCTAATAAACTTAGCAATATTAAAGTAAATTCAAATTTAAATTACAGATTTAAATTACATGCAACATTGTGGATAATAATGACAATAATAGTATTAGCACCAACCTAAGCCAACATAGTCCTTCAACCAATAATGTAAACTAAAGGCTACATAGAAGTTAATAAATATTTTAGCATACCAATAGAGTCAGACTTAATTTTACACTATATAGATGTAAAAATAAGCAGATATTCTTATACAAATGAGAAACGATTTAAAAATTTTACATAGAAATATATATATATATATATATTAAGTAAGTTAACAACAATAACAGCAAACAACAGACAAGAACGTGGACTGGTTAATTTAGTAGGAAATGCGTGGAAATACCTCTTTGGTACTATGGACAACACCGACCGGGATGACGTCACCAATCATTTTAATACAGTTGACACAAACATACATAACTTTATAACTAACTTGAATCAACAACCATCTAATAAAACACTACAGCTTATAAGAGATACTTTAACACAAAACCAAAAGAACACAGTACATTTCATGGAAGGACTCCACAAATCAGAAAGGAACATCCTTAAAAGGACTATATATCTTGAAAGTTTACTTATTTTGTCTACAATAAGGAATCACATAGAATACATACAGATCTACATAACAACAGAAAGAATTGGCATAAGTGATGCTAGCATTTTGACAAAACAATAAATAGAAGATTATGAAATTAATTTAAATAAAATTAAATATTTAAGAACAGCAATTCTTGAAAAGAACAATGAATAAATTTGTTTAATTAAAGTACCCAAAACATTCCAATATGTACAAATAATAACTATAATACCCATACCATATTTATATTAAGAAATAGAAGCAGAAATAGAAAATACATTTAAATATAATAAGAAAACTTTTACATATAACGAAAACAATTATATAAACGAATATAGAATATCAAAACATTGTAAAATAAAGAAAACATGTGAACTTATAAAGAACGACAATACTGAAATCATTAACATCAATGATCAAAAGATTTTAGTAAAAAACGCAAAAAACAACACAATTGCAAATAGTAACAACAAAACAAACATTTTTTAAATGGCAATTTTTTAATACAATATAATAATGATAGCAAACCAAAAATTTTCAAGCCAAAATGAAATGTATTCACAGAAAAAAGTGTTCACCAATTAATATTTTCAGTTAAGAATTTAATTGTATTAATTAAATTTTTAATTGTATTAATTAATTTGACTGGAAAAACTTAATTGATATTATCAAATTCTTTATAGGTGAAAATTTAATTAATTTTTTAATTGATACTACAAATATTTTAATTAATATTACAAAATCATTCGTATTACTTTTTTGTGTGTTTAGACAAAATAATCGTTCCAAAATTCCAAAATGTAACATTTAACAGTACACTTAGAATGGAAGAAGTTAAACTACCAACTATTCAGAATTCAAAAGAAATAGAAGAAATTAAATATAACAATAAAATAATATCCTACATTATACCACCAGTTGTGGTTGTACCTCTTATAATAATATTAATTATTATATTATATGATAAATGTAAAACATCAAATAAAAGAATTCAGGAGAATCCTTTATCTTCAAGGGGAGGAGTTATGTATATACTTCCAGAAAAACCCCTCTTAGACATTAAATCAATTATAGCCAAATATAACAAACAAAACTTTAACTGAGTCAATGACACTTTCTGATATGTACATATAAAAGCATCTTTGACACAAGTTCGAAAATGCTGACTTTCGTTCAGTTAAATTTTATTTCTTTCAATTGTTTTCCGAAATCTGATTCTCCTTCCGTTCTGTTGGATTTCAACATAGCAAAATATACAAAAAAATCATTCATATAATGTTATTGAAAAAAGGGCAACCACAATTAAAACACGAAAACTTATGAATCATGAAAAAATATAAAACTTGTGTTTAAATTTGTCGTTGAACAAAAAAAAAGATATTCCAATTACCAAACAATATCGACATAAAGAAATTTTATGATCGATTTTGCTTGCTAAACATATTGCAAGTTGTATGCATATAAATAAGTTTAGATTAAGAAAGTTGTATAAAATAAGAAAAAATCACCAATAAAACTTAGTCTCATATCAGAACTCAAAAAGGGAAAATCCTTTTTTAAGTACGTAATTCATGCGACAAACTGCATGCAAAAAAACGGAATTAAATCATCACATTGACACATTTGCAAAATATCAAGAATACAATAGCTCAGTGGTAGAGAGTAATCCTTGAAGATCTGTACGGCATGTTGGCATCCTGTATTCTATGTTTTGTATTTAGGTGCAAAAACGTCATCGAATCAGGGAACTTGCATGCGTTCTAAGCACTCATTTAAATGAGTTTTGTTAAATGTGAACCAATGCTTGCAAATGATACCCGTGTGTTAAAATCATGCAATCTGCACCTAAATTAAACCAATTCATTTGCAGTAGAACCCATACATTAACTATTTCTTTTACATATCTTTTTGTGCTAGGTTATTAAAAATTTATTGAAGCTTTTTGAAGATTTTGATGTTTCGAAGCAAAAATTCAGATGACCTTGACACCTTTCACAATTAAGGGCACATATGTATATTTAAATAAAGCTGAGCTTACATCTGGCATTTCAGGTGTGCCATGTACAAAAAAAGCGTAACCACTAATTACTAATGGAGAACTGTTTGATTCAGACACGTGTTTATTAAATTAAACAGTCTCATACATAACTAATCCACAATTTTATAGAATTCAAGTCTAAAACATTGGCCCAAATTTAGAATCATATATTGCCTAATTTGTTGTTGAAATATTCTTAATGTCTAAATTTATATCGATTTTATTGTTATTGTATCAGAAAAAACAATATTTGTCTTTACAAAAAAATTCAATTCTACTGCTCAAAGTTTTTATTTTTAAGAAAATTTTACTTAAAATACCGCCAAATATGTCTAAATAACGTCAAAATGTTGAAAATTAAGCATATATGCGTAAAACAGCAGAAATGTGTTCAGCAAAATAAGTAGAATTACAAAAGTGTACAAATTGCAATAAAGCACGCATATTTTTTATTTAGTTAATTAAAATTAAATTTCTGGTGATTAAGGCAGTTTATATGTAAATAACAATACTCGTAGTATATTTTTTTTGTAAATGTTGAAAAGTAAATATCGTGAAACTGGAAAAAAATTGTATGTGCAAAATTAAAAGAATCTCTCTCATTTACATGTAAATGATTATTTACGCATTTATGTGCATTGAAAATGTAAGAAAGAGTTTACCAATTATAATAATGCTTTAGTACATTTCACGGATTCTTTCTAATAAAAACAGTGTTTTTAAACATAATTTGTGTTTCGATAATCTGATCAGGTGTTTGGTGAATGTTTGCAATTTTATTGAAAAGGGAGTACATGCACCCTTAATTAAACATATTTTATTCAAAATTAAACATATTGTGCTCAAAAATCAACAAAAGGTTTAAAAATATAGTTGTGTAATTTTAGGTCGAAAGTAGTCTGTAATGTGTTGCCTACTATAATAGACCTAATTTTCAACAAAAGTGTTTTAGAGTGTAGAAACTGTTTAAATCGATAAATAGATATACAGTTTTTCATTAGTAATAAGCAATTACGTTTTATTTGGCACATGACACACAGAAGCAAACCCGGCCTATGTTTTAGATATTTAAAATGAAATGCAAATAGCTGTGAATAAAATGTTTATTCTCAAAAGAAAAGAACGTGAGTTCGTATTCCCAACCAGGGTTACCGTTCACCCAACCAAAGTCGAAATTTGACCCTTTTTTTAGCGGTCTGCAATTTTTGTGAGACTTTTGTTATCACCGACTTTCACGACTTTTTTAATTTTTTGCGACTTTTTACCCTTTTTTGTGAAGCTTCTCAAAAAACCGTTAACTTGCAGTAAAATAAACATCCTCACAAAAACATAAATGTGAAAAAAGGCCAAGTTCCTTTCCAAAATTTCGCCCATCAAGAGAAGTGCGATACAAATTTTGACCAAGTTCGTGTTTGGTACAACACCTATCACTGCAATAGGTATGCATTATATCAAATTGTAATCGTAAGGGTGTTATATAATTCTTCATGCGTAGAAACTGGCTATTAATTTTAGTTAATTTTTAATTATTATTGTTCGTACTTTATTTGTTTCTATATTTATGATTTTTATATACATAGTATATTAGTATAGTGTAGTATAGTATAGTATAGTATAGTATAGTATAGTATAGTATAGTATAGTATAGTATAGTATAGTATAGTATAGTATAGTATAGTATAGTATAGTATAGTATAGTATAGTATAGTAATATAGTATAGTATAGTATAGTATAGTATAGTATAGTATAGTATAGTATAGTATAGTATAGTATAGTATAGTATAGTATAGTATAGTATAGTATAGTATAGTATAGTATAGTATAGTATAGTATAGTATAGTATAGTATAGTATAGTATAGTATAGTATAGTATAGTATAGTATAGTATAGTATAGTATAGTATAGTATAGTATAGTATAGTATAGTATAGTATAGTATAGTATAGTATAGTATAGTATAGTATAGTATAGTATAGTATAGTATAGTATAGTATAGTATAGTATAGTATAGTATAGTATAGTATAGTATAGTATAGTATAGTATAGTATAGTATAGTATAGTATAGTATTAGTATAGTATAGTATAGTATAGTATAGTAAGTATAGTATAGTATAGTATAGTTAGTATAGTATAGTATAGTATAGTATAGTATAGTATAGTATAGTATAGTATAGTATAGTATAGTATAGTATAGTATAGTATAGTATAGTATAGTATAGTAAAGTATAGTATAGTATAGTATAGTATAGTATAGTATAGTATAGTATAGTATAGTATAGTATAGTATAGTATAGTATAGTATAGTATAGTATAGTATAGTATAGTATAGTATAGTATAGTATAGTATAGAGAGTATAGTATAGTATAGTATAGTATTATAGTATAGTATAGTATAGTATAGTATAGTATAGTATAGTATAGTATAGTATAGTATAGTATAGTATAGTATAGTATAGTATAGTATAGTATAGTATAGTATAGTATAGTATAGTATAGTATAGTATAGTATAGTATAGTATAGTATAGTATAGTATAGTATAGTATAGTATAGTATAGTATAGTATAGTATAGTATAGTATAGTATAGTATAGTATAGTATAGTATAGTATAGTATAGTATAGTATAGTATAGTATAGTATAGTATAGTATAGTATAGTATAGTATAGTATAGTTAGTATAGTATAGTATAGTATAGTATAGTATAGTATAGTATAGTATAGTATAGTATAGTATAGTATAGTATAGTATAGTATAGTATAGTATAGTATAGTATAGTATAGTATAGTATAGTATAGTATAGTATAGTATAGTATAGTATAGTATAGTATAGTATAGTATAGTATAGTATAGTATAGTATAGTATAGTATAGTATAGTATAGTATAGTATAGTATAGTATAGTATAGTATAGTATAGTATAGTATAGTATAGTATAGTATAGTATAGTATAGTATAGTATAGTATAGTATAGTATAGTATAGTATAGTATAGTATAGTATAGTATAGTATAGTATAGTATAGTATAGTATAGTATAGTATAGTATAGTATAGTATAGTATAGTATAGTATAGTATAGTATAGTATAGTATAGTATAGTATAGTATAGTATAGTATAGTATAGTATAGTATAGTATAGTATAGTATAGTATAGTATAGTATAGTATAGTATAGTATAGTATAGTATAGTATAGTATAGTATAGTATAGTATAGTATAGTATAGTATAGTATAGTATTAGTATAGTATAGTATAGTATAGTATAGTATAGTATAGTATAGTATAGTATAGTATAGTATAGTATAGTATAGTAGTATAGTATAGTATAGTATAGTATAGTATAGTAGTATAGTATAGTATAGTATAGTATAGTATAGTATAGTATAGTATAGTATAGTATAGTATAGTATAGTATAGTATAGTATAGTATAGTATAGTATAGTATAGTATAGTATAGTATAGTATAGTATAGTATAGTATAGTATAGTATAGTATAGTATAGTATAGTATAGTATAGTATAGTATAGTATAGTATAGTATAGTATAGTATAGTATAGTATAGTATAGTATAGTATAGTATAGTATAGTATAGTATAGTATAGTATAGTATAGTATAGTATAGTATAGTATAGTATAGTATAGTATAGTATAGTATAGTATAGTATAGTATAGTATAGTATAGTATAGTATAGTATAGTATAGTATAGTATAGTATAGTATAGTATAGTATAGTATAGTATAGTATAGTATAGTATAGTATAGTATAGTATAGTATAGTATAGTATAGTATAGTATAGTATAGTATAGTATAGTATAGTATAGTATAGTATAGTATAGTATAGTATAGTATAGTATAGTATAGTATAGTATAGTATAGTATAGTATAGTATAGTATAGTATAGTATAGTATAGTAAGTATAGTATAGTATAGTATAGTATAGTATAGTATAGTATAGTTAGTATAGTATAGTATAGTATAGTATAGTATAGTATAGTATAGTATAGTATAGTATAGTATAGTATAGTATAGTATAGTATAGTATAGTATAGTATAGTATAGTATAGTATAGTATAGTATAGTATAGTATAGTATAGTATAGTATAGTATAGTATAGTATAGTATAGTATAGTATAGTATA